>JAUMJL010001634.1:0-386034 GCA_033558185.1 Dromococcyx pavoninus
GGACGTGCGGGGGCGGGGCCAGGAAAATGGTCCGACTCAGGGGCGGGGCGGATAGGGGCGGGGCCTCGCACAGAGTTGGGGGCGGGGTCAGTGCCAGGGTGTTATCAGGAGGGGCGGGGTCAGTGTCGGGGGCGTGCCCTCTGTCGGGGGCGGGGCCAGTGCCAGTGCCGGCGCTGCGCTGTTCCCGAGGCGCCGGCCGGGTGGCCCCGCTCCGTGCCCGTCCGTCACTCCCCGCCGCGCGGTACTGGGGCCGGGGCCGCTGTGACCGGGCCCTGTGGTGGGATGGCGGGCGCCGCGGTGACCGAGCTCTCGGGCGTCATGGGGGCGCATTGTCAGGATGTCCCTGTTCTCCCCCTGCAATTCCCAACCAGCCGGCAAACGGCAGCGCGTTGGTTTCCTGTGTGTGACAACGTTGCTCACAGACTGTGTCTCAATGTGGGCTCTGCTGTTTCCTCCTGGGGCCTCCATTCCTCTCTGTGCTGGTTTTACAAGAGCAGAGCGTCCACATGGTGTTTGCTCCGCTTGCTGCTTCCTTTGGCCCCAGTCTCGCTCCCAAGTTCCCAAGCTTCACTTGCCTCAGCAGATGACATCCATCCATCCGTCCATCCATCCATCCATCTGTCCATCCATCCATCCACCCACCCACTCATCCATTCCTCTCATTCTGGGTGCTGCTCAGAGCAGTGTGTCCCTCAGCAGGGACACAGGCCCACTGGAATTCCTGCACGGCTGTAAGTGCCAGCAGCTCCATCAAACCGTGAGTGAGAACTGCTCACAGCTTTGCCCTGTGGATCTGCAGTTCTGGGTAGCACTCCTGCGAATTGTGAGCACCGGAAAGCAGCTCCTGTCACTCCCCAGCCATTTCCTGACTCTTCCAAGACATGGCCAGGCCCTTTCCTGTATCTCTGGATAAAGGAAAGGCAAACAACTTTGATGGGTGCAGAAAGGAAGGATGTTTTGGTCACACAACGGCAGTGGTCACATCCCACCCTCTGTCAAGCTGTTTCCCAGCCCTCTGATGCCCCCCAGGCTGGTGCTGGCCCATGTGCTTGGAGATCTTGGTTCCTGCTGCACGTCACTGTGGGACCAAGAGGGACACACGTGTGCCAGAGGCTCCTGCCTCATTATTCAAAAAAACACTGGGATGTCTGCAAATCCATGCTTTCCAGAGGAGCCTCCTGCACATAGGCCAGTGCAGGAGGTTGTCCCAGTCCAGCATCACATTTGCTGTCACAGTGGCATTTCCTCAAGACAGCATTTCAGGCTGCTCCATCTCCATGTGTAAATGGGCTGGATCCTGTACTTGCTGACACCTGAGATACCTGTCACAAGGCA
Source organism: Dromococcyx pavoninus (assembly GCA_033558185.1). Classification (NCBI taxonomy): domain Eukaryota; kingdom Metazoa; phylum Chordata; class Aves; order Cuculiformes; family Neomorphidae; genus Dromococcyx; species Dromococcyx pavoninus. The sequence continues at coordinate 1,336 of JAUMJL010001634.1, forward strand.
GACCAGACACGGCAGGAGGAAGAGACAGGAGAGCTCTCAAAAGCAGCAGCACCATCAGTCCAATACCTCCAGCTTCTGTGTGATGCTCTAAGCCAGGGATGTCAAACTCGTGGCTCCCACTGTTCTCCTGCAGCGTAACGCACGTCACACCCTGTGCACATGTGCCCAGCACAGGCAGGAGCACAGGGGCAAGGAGCTTGGTGCTGTTGCTGGGTAGAAACACGGTGCTTGGCCAGGTCCAGCCCACAGGCTGTGAGTTTGACACCTCTGCTCTAAGCCCAGCAGGACGCCAGAACGGTGTGAGGGTCTCCTGCCACTGCTGAATGACCCATCCAGATCCTGCTGACAACCACAATGTTATCTGCTCACTGTGCTTGGGCTACAGGGGCTCGGACTGTCCCAAACGTGCAGTTACCAGATTGGCAGCACTTTCTCCTTCGTTTACAATTTCTCACGCAAACAATCAGAGCACACAAAAAGCAAGGCATTATTTAGAAATGATCAGCTATATTTAGTGAGTGGGTTAGAGCACACTTTATATGGCACAATTAAATAACCTGTTCCCTTAATCAGATGGTAAGAGACAACTGGGACAAATACCCAGCTGCTGATCCTGAACAGCCTGCTCATTCACACGCTCTCTGCTTACCATTTTAATGTCATGTTTTGCTGCAAGTGATGCTCGTGGAAATATGTTGAGGTTTCAAATTGTCCCTATTTCTCAATGAATTGTAATGAAAAATAATACCCATCATCTCTCCTTCCCCAGGCACATCCGGGCCAAAGGAGAGGGCAGAAATTTAGAAGCCTAATGAGATGTTAACACATATTAATAGTTGAGGCTGGCATTCGGGAAGAGGCCTCTGGGAGATATATTTCATCACACACTGATGTTATCCACCTGGAAGATTGCTAGGAAGATATCAGCATGTTACATCACCCCCTTTTCCATTTCCAGGGTGTAAAGGGACTGGATTTTGGGGAACAGGTGGAGAAAAAGACACATCCTAAGAGAATAATCTAGTCCAAGAAGTGAACAGAGGTTGCCTGCTCCAGAAATAACTCTCCACTAAAGCATTTCCTGCCCTTCAGAGTTCCCAGCAATCTGATTCCTTCAGAGGAATGAGATATTTAGGAAGCTCCCAAAACATCACTCCTCTTAAGTTTCTCACTGCTGTGTGCAGTTACTTGGGCAAAACATAGTGGCTCTCTCCAGTATTGGCAAGTCTGTTGTTGCCTTAGAACATGCAGTCCAGGTTCATGGCCTGGGAAATTCTAACCTGGACCATCAACCTCTTAGCTTAAGCCATCGCTGGAAAACAGGTATCCAGGGCTGGCTGCATGGACAGTGCTTGGATCAGTAAAACCAGAACCCGATCCAGTCAGCACCTTTGTGAGCCAAAAGCCTCCTGGGATTTGTCTGGGTGACTGCAGCTGTCTCTCCCAGCTTGAATTTTCCTACAGGAGCAGGACTGGGTGAAGGGCAGTTGTAATCAGGAAACCTAAGATGGTTTCCTTTTAGGTTCGGGCAGGAGATCCATAGCCACTACATTCAAGGTGCAAGGGAAGAGCCACTCTTACAGAAGTGGCTTTGGTGCTGGATGAAGGCTTTGGACCTCATGCTGTCTGAACTCCAAGCAGTGCCGAAGGAGGAAGAGGTGGAAGCTGGGCTGCTGCTGAGGAACGGCTCAGAAAAGATGAGGGGAGCATAAACACCAGTGAGTGCAGAAGGAGATTGTGCCAGTGGGTGCTGGAGCTCTTTGGCAGAGAAACTCAAGGAAGCAGGACATCACTGCCTTGGTGGGACCACCATGCAATCGATGTCATGGTGGAGCAAGAGGCAAGAATGAGCAAAGCCTTTCTGACTCTGGACAAACTGGAGACAAAAAACAGGCAGGCAAAGAACAGTTTATTTCTGACAAGCAATAGTTAACAAGAGCCATGGAGAGCATCCTTTAGAGACAAGCTGCTGACTTGGAGGGGACCTGGGCTCTAGCAGGTGGGAATGGGAGGCACAACTCAACAGCATCAGGAGAGGGATGGACGAGGTAGCAACAGCAACTGACTGTGCCACCATGCTGCAGGGACCTCAGTTTGGAGTATGCTCGCAGTGCTGCTTCTGCCCAGCACAAATGGAACTCAGGTGTACACCACCACAGGCTCTTCCCTGCATGGACAGCCTCTCACCACTGGCCAGATCTACACCAGCCAAAAAAGAGTCTTGCTGATTTTAGGTGCCAGAGATCAGCATGGTCCCAGGTACAGGAACAGGGTTATCATTACACTGTACCTCAGCAAGGGACCAAGCCCTACCTTAGAGCACCAGCAGCTTGAACTTACCTGATGTACAAGTCCGCAGCCAGCCCCACATGGGCACATCACCAGCTGTAACACACAAGGACGATGTGGGCAATATTTCACCTGTACCACTCACAGGCTTTGTGTGAGGACTCACTCCCTGCATTTCCACTTTGGGCACTGCCCAAGGCTGGGTGAGAGCAGCACTGTGTGGTTCTGTGCCAGCAGGGGACCACAGCTCACCTTACTCGAGCTCCCCTCCCCGGGAACCGGCAACAAGTCTACCTTTCCCAGTCAAGAGCCTTGTCTCAGATGCACCCTTAGCCTGAGCAGCTTCAGTATAGGGGGAAACTGTGCAGGGAAAAACACAGGGCAATGAGGGAATAGAACAACGGAAGAGAAATAAGTGTTCAGTCATCTGGAGTCCAGCTGGAGGTTTTTAGAGCAGAGTTTCAAGTGGTCCATTAACTTCTAAGACCAGAGCACAGCTTGGACAACCACCAGCACTGCAGCCAGGCTCTCCCAAGAGCTGCCAGTAAAACACCACATCTGTAGGATAACTTCTGTGATGCAGAGACCCATAGGCGGGAGTTCCAAGCTCAAGGCTTCGTAGCAATGGTGCTGGGCAGGAGGAGGACAGTCTCAGCTCAAGAAAGAGGAAGAGATGGGAGCTCCTGAGGTGCAAAGGCAAGCCCCACGGGCTGAGAAAAACAGGTACCAGCATTTAGCACCCAGGCAGGCACCTCCAGAAGAGTATAGGGGCCTAAGGAGGGAACCCCTACAGGTCACAAGAGGCTTCTTTGTCTCTACCTGTGGTGATTTTGTACAATGGATTTCTCCTGCTCTCCTCATCCAGCCTGTCCCAGCAGGGCACAGGGAATGGCTCACAGTGCCAGCATCCTCCAGTGTGTCTGGTCCTGTCCCACAGCTCCCTCCCCACTGAATACTCCTCCTCATAGGCTTCTTTTAAAACTTTTATTCAACAATATAGAATTCTTTTAATTATAATATAGAACTGTCCATCGTGATACTACATCCCCTGCCACCCCCGTGCCCTGGCAGAGACAGGCACAAGCTCCTAACTGTGGTCCGTCGGAGGTTGGGGGGAACAGCCAGAACGGAGGAAGGAACAACTAGCCAACAACTGCTTTACACAACCTTCACATTTCCACGCTTTCTGGGTCAGGAAGAGCTCAACAAGGAACCAAAGGCAGAAGAACCTTTAACACTTGGAGGGAAGGGCTGTGGTCATAAAGAGGCGAGTGCCGTCCAGCCAGGCGTGCTGCCCCACTCTCAGCCCTGCCCGTGCCGCGCAGTCTGCCCGCCGTCACTCTACATGCGCCGATAGGATGTTTGATTTGGTTCTCATTCTGCTTATGGAAAATTGGGAGCAACAGCATCGGACCTGAGGAGAGATGGGAGGAGGGAAGTGAGCGTCATGGGGCACTGTCAGCTTGGCACAGAGCTGCTCCGGCCCCAGGTGACGAAGAGATGGCTTGGCTCGCTGCCCCATGTCCTGCCATCCCACTCCCAGCCAAGCCTGGCTGCACCCTCTGTGCCCCTCTGGATGTGGGGACAGCAGGAGATCCTCAGCCAGCTTTAGAGAGAGTGGCAGGGTGAGAGGGGAAGGCAGGACTGAACAAGGCAAGGGAGATGCAGGCCAGCAAAGCAGTGCTTTCACTGGCAGCCAGACACAAGTTTGCTTTTTCCTCCCCAACCTCCTGTGTTAAGTCTCCCTCAAACATCTCCTCTAGTCCTGCTAACGGCTCCTGTCATTGCCACAGCACACCTGCAACAGACATGGACAAGCTGGGCAAGCTGCTTACCGCATCCCTCTCCCACCTCAATGGCTGCCATGGTTCTGGGTTTGAACCTTTCCTCTTACAAGGCACTCAACCAAAGTTGTGCTCTACCTCTGCTAGAAAGCTGGGGCCAGGCCAGCTGAAAGGCCAGGCTTTCCCCACTTTCTCCAGGAGAAAACATATGAAGATGCATATTCCCCAACCTCCTTCCTTCCTAAGGACGAGACACTGTCTTCTCCAGCTCCTGGCTGTCCCTTCTGGCAAGATGACACCTTGTTAAGGTCCAGAGGAGAGCAGAGTTTCCTGCTCTGACTGGTGGGAGGGCCTGTGGGTGAGGAGAGGAACTGGCCCAAGCTGCAGCCAAGCATCCACACTGCCCTGGGATCAGGCAACTCCACACCCTCCTCACTCCCAGACTACACTTGCTCAGCTGTGTTTCCCCTCTGGGATGACTGTCACAGCTCATCCTACCCTACAGCTGGAGTAGGGATGTGGGGAGATACCGGACAGGTTGTTCCAGCCTCTCTGGTTACAGCAACCAGGGAAAGCCATTTAACTACTTCACTCGCTGGGAAAAGAAAGCATCTCTGTTCCTCTGCTTGAGGGCACCAGGAAAGAATTCTGACTGATAATTCCCAAAGCACCACCTTCAAACTTCACCATCAGGTTTTGACACTATCAAGCACTCATATATAATGATCAACATTTTTCCTTTATCAAAAATCCCACACTGAACTGGTTTTCTCCCCCACACCTCTTTTGCTTTCACTCTCTAGAAGCTGGGAATGCCAACACACAAGGGCTGGAAAACAGTCAAGTGACTTAGACAGGCCATGAGAAACATCCACTCCTGCCTCTTCTCAATGCAGCAATTCAATACATGTTTAAAATCAGTTGAGAAATTGATATTAAAACCCCAAACCAACTCTGCTGGTATTAGCACAGCTTAAGAGCACAAGAGACACACCCAGGCCTCTCAGGCCCGGCAGATGGAAGGACAAATGGCTGGAAACATTCGCCAAAGCCTTCAGCAGCACCTGCAGAAGAGTTAATGTTAGCAAAGGCCCTATAGCATGGTGGCAACACCACAGATGGCTCCTTAACCCAGACACAGATAACTGAGCTCACGCATTGGTCACATCCTTGGGTGGGAGAAAAGAAGAGCCACTCCCTGCTCAGCCCATCTTTAGAGAAAGTCACCACCCAGGCTGAGAGGAGACAAGCACAGGGGAATGCACATGGAGAATCCCCAACTTCCAGCTATGTACAATAGACAGAGACCAAGACCACTACCTCGGGCACCTGAGTCCAATGTACCACAACAACCAACTCCCACATTGCACACCCAAACCCTTGCACCTCCTCTGTGGCCCCGTGCAAGTGCAGACAATCTGCCACAGTGAAATTCTCAGGGCTGACAGCATGAAGAACTGCAACCAAAATCTAAGATCCCATAATACTCAGACAAGAGGGGCTAGAAGACCCAGCCTGACCTCCTCAAGCAGGCAATGCCTTCAACTCTTGACTCTTTCTGGCTATCCCATAGATTTGAGACGGCAGACGTTCAGACGTATAGATATTTATTGGTTTCAGTGAATTATACAAATGGATTGACCTGCTATCGATGCCAATAGAACTTTATTGGAATATGGAATGTAAACAGATGTTTCAAATAGAAACATTGCAACCTTATAAAAAATTAACTATTTCAACAATGCCGCAGAAGGAAATTCTGTGTTTAGGTGCTGGTGGGAAAACACTATCTCCAGCTTCTAGGTTTGAGTGTCAGCAGAACCACTTGATGAAGTTACACACAGAACAAGTAGAGGAGGCAACTGTGAATTGTGGGGCTATAAAGCCATCGAGGGATCTGATGAAAGAACCCACAAGACGAACCCCCCACCCCCCAAAACAGGATCGGCACCCTGGAATTCAACAAACGGCTGACTTTGTTAAAACACTACATGGGATCCCACGTCCTGGATCAGGAGCTGCACAGCCCCCTCCCCCACAAACAACGCTGCTGTTTGCTGATCCTTCCCCCTCCCCATGCTCTCCTCCCTGGCTTCTTCTCCACTCCTCCATCCTGCGGTGCTGGATTGAACCGCTCCAGAGCTGTGCTCTGGCACAAGTCCGCGTCTGGCACAAATTCTCATGGGAGCCACGTCATGAGGTACGTGGTTGCACACCTATCACAAGAAGTCTTGCAACACTGACTTTCCTGAGCTCGGTGGGAAAGTCTGGATAGCCCCTCCCCCCTTCTGCCACAAGAGCAGCCCCCGCATTCACAGGTTTCCAAAGCAGGTCTATTGTGTTTCTTCTCAGAGCAAGCCTTTGTCAAACACACCTGGAGGGGGGAACCTCACCTCTCCCCAGCAACTCGGATCAGTGCCTTCATTTTAATGCTCCAAACCAATCCTGAGACACTGCTGGGTTTGTGGGCTGTTTCTTGTTCGACCTCCCCCCCCTCCCCCTCAACTGCTCCCGGCATCTCCAATTGAAACTGGAATTCAAGGGTCAAATTCAAGCCTGGAGAGAGCAGCAGGACACGGACCTCAAAACAGAGTTGCACCTGCTGACCCCCAGCCTGAATTTGGTTCATCCAGAGTCTACAAGTCAGAAAGGCATGTTTAGAAAGAGGCATGCTAAGGGCTGACGGTGGAATGACCAATTTTTCCCCACCAGTGTGGTGGGGAAGGCTGGACTGAGAAGGAAGAGAAGGATCCATAACGATGCGAACCAGAATCAGTTGTGTTGAGCCCTGGGGATATCACTACACGTTTAGCTCTTGCAAGACCATTTGCCCAGGGCTTTGGTACCACAGGGTTAGAGTTACATTAACCACAACCACCAGAGAGGAACTGAGGTTTATGACCCCCCCAAGGTTAGATTTCTGCCGAGTATAAAGGGGAGGGGAAGGAGGGGGGGGTCCTTGGTTCTTTTCCCTTCACTGTGTGACCGAAGGTTTTGCTTTTATTTGTAAACATCTTGAATTACCCGTTGTTTTCCAGTCTTCATCGTGCTGTTGTCAAGCCACTGGAGAGCACAGCGTTTTCTGAACTGGGCTGGGACTGCTCCTTCACCACTGGATCTGGAGGAGACACAGACCAAGCAGGAAAGGGAAACAGTATTCAATAAAGCGGAAGCTCCACCCTGTCAAACCCTTTCAGAGAAACTGCCCTCAAAACACACAGAGCTGCTACAGCTTTCACAGAGCATGGAGCTGAAATTTGCCCCCACAACCCAAGACCCCTCTCCATCCCAACAGGCCCCAGCTCCTCCACAGACTCACAGAAATAAGGGTGCTCCATTGCCTCCTTGGCAGTCAGCCTCTGTTGATGGTCATATCGCAGGAGCTTGTCCAGGAGGTCTAGGACTTCAGGACTGACCAGGTGTCTGTTCTCACTGTGGATGAAGTTCTCCCAGCGTTTCCGTGAATGCCTGCAAAGGGACGAGCTGTCACCACCCAGTTCGACCAACAGAAACCAGAGGTCCCCAGGGAATGACCTGCCACTATCAGCATCCAAGGAGAAATGGCTGCAAACACACTCCCCACAGCTCCTCCTTGCACAAGCTACTGCTCAGCAAGCACTTGCTGAAGGGGGAAAACCCTCTTGTTCAGGTACTCAATTGTGGATGTCCTACACCTGGGAAAGGCAGAACACTGCACATTCCCTCCTGTCCACAGAGACTAAAGAGCAGTATGCAGCAGGCAGGGTGATGGCTTGCCAGCCTCATGGAATCTGTCCTCACTATCCCATCCACCTCTTGTACCTTTTGGAAATCTCAGCCTCGAGATTTTGAGCCCCTCAGCCCACATTCAACTCCAGTGTCTACATCTCCACTTCTAGAATGTCAACAAACAGGAGGAGGAAGAAACAGGGGATGGCTTGTGGATCATGGGAAAGGCAAAAGGAAAGAGCCTGCTTTTCAGTGACCTCATGAGAAGACATAAGCAGCCAGGTGGGAGGCCTGCAAACAACATCGTGACCCAGAATATTGAAGTAGGCATTTGCTGAGAATCCTTCAAGGGGGTGGACATCAGTTTATCTCCCTCACTGTGTTACAAGGTAAAAAGGCTGCATTTCACTTTTCCACTTACTGGCCCAGGATATCATTGAAGTGTGGGTCCAGTTCTATGTGGTACTTCTTGAGATACCCATACAGCTCATCGGTGCCCAGGACCTTCGCGATGCGAACCAGCTGGAACAAAAGGCATGTTGAGACAGAGAAGAGGGGCAGACCACCACTCTTTTGCAGAGGCAGAGCTGCTCAAATCTAAGAGCTCTCCCTCTGGAAACATCCCAGATGGAAGGAATATCTCCCCTGAAACTTGTTTTAGCAACACATACAGAAAACAAGTCTCCTACACCAGGCAGTAAAGCATAACCCCGGATGGCTTAACTAAGCACACAGCAACATCCTTCCAGCCTGGTGGTCCAATCCCCGGAACCTCCCCACTATACACACTGACATGAGGCAATGACAAACATCTCATGAAATAAGCCAGGTAGCAAAGTCTTTACTTGGTCATAATTGTCCTGGCCGTGGAAGAAGGGCTCCTTTCGGAAGATCATGCTTGCCAGCATACAGCCTAAACTCCACATGTCTAAGCTGTAGTCATACATCTGAGGGGAAAAAGGAGAAGCTATCAGAAAAGGCACACTCACCATGGCCTAGCTTCCCAACCACACAGGCAACCTCAGCCTTTTCACTTCATGGCCAGCTTCTTTCCAACCCAGGCAATGCCCTGGGCAGGCAAAACCAGACAACCCAAAGGTGGCCAAAGTGCAACCGCAAGTGGTATCATGGGCAAGCAAGCAGAAGGCAGACTCTTACTTGGTAGTCCACAAGAAGCTCCGGTCCTTTGAAGTACCTAGAGGCCACACGTACATTGTATTCCTGAGCTGGATGGTAGAATTCGGCCAGACCCCAGTCTATGAGCCGCAGCTGAACATGCAATAAAAAGAAACAGAGTCAGGAGCCTCAGTATGAGCCAGTTAGATGAAGCCATATTGGCCAAACCTTTCAATTCTGTGACGCAAGCATGGAGCCTGGGATGCAAGGAGGCACTCTGAGGACATGAGATGCTCTCAGTAGAGCTCTGGTCAGGCTCTTCCCTTTCTCCTATGACCAGCTGGTCAGGTAAAGCTCAGGTTAGAAAGGTCCTCTGCCTCCTGAGTCCAAGCACACTGTTACTGCAAGGCAACTGGCTTTTTACCAGCACCACCAGCCACAGTGGACAAGTTGTCGCACACTAGGGAACAGGCAAAAGCCAGCTGCCTTATCAGAGGGGCTGGGGCGAAGGCAGTGTTGATGTTAACTGGAGGCTGAGAGCAGGAAACGAGGTAGGAGGGGGGCCTACCACATCCTGCAAGGTATACCATCTCCTCTGTAGCTGCAGGGGTGGACAACCTATGGTGTTAATGAAGTACAGCGGGTCTAGTAAGAGACTTGCCCCTTGTTATAAACCTTGCCTTGACTGTACAGCCACTGCTGATTGACAGGGAGGGACTTGTGGACCAGCTCCTAATTCGCTGCTGCAAATCCCAGGTCCCTGGGGACACAGGTACACACAGCACCTGCTGAGGTACAAGTACCATGGCGGGCTGGGAAGCTCCATGTGCTGCTCAATTCCATGGGAGCCAGCTGGGTACAAACATTTCCTGTGATCTAACTAGCACACCCCAGGAGTGAGGAAGCCACTGTGGGACAAGCAGGCTGTACTACAGGTGGAGCTTATGTTTCCTAGGGAAGAATACCCATGTGTATTTCAGATAAGGCCACCCTCCTTCTGTCCAGGGCCTCTGCACCCTACTGCCACACCTTACCAGGTGTAGCAGCCCAGACCTGCTCCTCTCAGCAAAGAAACCCAGCATGGGACTCTGGCCATCTCCTGACATTGGCACAAGTGCAGTGAGCCAGTAAAGAAAGGTTAAAGGGGTAAGTATAGCTGCCCAGGCTATGGAAGAGAGGCAGTAGACTTTCAGGTTTCCCTGGAAAAAACATGCTTGTAAGTTCTGGAGCCACAGTACCTTTTTCTGTTGGTGGTCTATCATGACGTTGTGTGGTTTGACGTCCCTGTGCATGATCCCCATGCTATGACAGTAATCCAGGGCCTGGCAGACACACACACATACATTAGACACGTCTGTAACCACAGGCACAGCATTTGCAATATAACAGATAGTTCTCAGCCAGGAGCAAGAGTGCCCTGTTCACAGGAAGTGCTGCAACCCAGGCACAAGAATCTGGCATTTTCAGCTCTTATACTGCACATGATGAAGCGACAAGCTGGCAACAGGGCTGTATTGATCCCGTGTCCTACTGCAGTCACAGGTTCTGGAACCATGTTCCCTGCACAGTCTTCAAAGAACTTCAAAGACACCTCACCTTCAGAGAGGTGTCCCACCTGGTGACAAGCCCAATGCTCCGACCTAGGTAGCCCTGTGCTTCCTAGGTCATGCTCTCTTCCCCAGAAGGGGATGATTCTGACATATGTACTGCTCTATGGCCTTCCAGTGCAGCTTTACACCTGTGTCCCAAAACACACTTAAGCCAGAAAGCCAACTCTGCCCTTCTGATTTAAAAGCAAACTTACACTTAGAAAAAGCAAGTGATGGTATACGTGAGCGAGAGTGAAGCTGCTTAAAGCTTGAAGGCAGGAGCACACATAAGCTCCCCAGCTCTGTGACCTTCCACCATTTGCCTCTCTGGCAGCTGCTCCCTTGATCAAGGGAGTGAGAATATTGTTTTCTCATCTCCAAGGGGAAGGGAGATCCATCCATCAACATCTATCAGATGCTCTGAGATTTCCAGCAGCGCAGAAGCATACAGCCTGCAGTCATTCAATATCCAAAACATCAGTGCCAGAGACGTAACACTGTCCTTGGGCCCCTGCCACAGTGTGAAGCATGGAAGGCAACAGCTTCCATCACAGCAAGGTCTCAGGGAATATCCCTGTAGTGAAATGTGGCCACGCAACCAACAGAGTCACAGAAAATGGTGGTCCTGGGATCTCCAGTACAGGAGACGTGTAACAGTACACTGCTTCCAGGGATGAAGCTGTTCTAGTGTCTTACTTGTCCCAAGGCCGGATCATGTAAACCTCATCAGCCCTCCCACCTTAATCCCAGGCTCCCTCAGGCTCCCTCCAGCCTTCAGTAGAAGGTCTTTCCCTTGCAGACAAGTGCAGCAAGCCTTGGGGTTGCAGAGAAGAAAGCCTCTCTCAAGCCTACTAAGGAGGGGCTGCTGCTTCAGAAGGTCAGCACAGAACAGCCCTGGGATCAGCTGGAACCTGTAAGCTCTCCCTAATGCCCTGCTGCCTCCTGCATCCTGTAGCCAGAGACCCCAGAGAGGCAGCACAGCAGACCTCACATATGTGCCATATGGCTCCACAAGCACTTCCACGGGGAGGTGCAAGCTAAGCTAGCTAAGAGGAGGTATTTAGGGCACTCCTCGCCCTTTGCCACAGGGGCAGGGAAAGCTCTGGCTGGGAGGTCTCAAACAAAAATACCAGTGTTACAGCAGCATGTTAACAGCCAGCACAACCAGAAGCATTGTTCCAAGACCACATCCACGATGTTCCGTGACCACAGGGCACCAAGCTGCCCAGCTTGTTCTTGAAGCATCTTAGACACCCCACCCAGAGACGTAGGGTGGTTCTAAGCCCAAATGGGTAGAAGTCACATTCTGGGACTGCACTTAAATACTGAAATGGAAGAAAGCCTGGAGCTGGCAATCCCTCTCTTCCACTCTCCTTTGTGCGATCAAAAGCCCCTTGTTCCCCAGCCCAGCAAACGTCTCTTGGTGCTTGTACTGGGTTTGGCTGAGAGGGAGCTGATTTTTCTCATACCAGCCCAATGGTGCTAAAGACACAGTGAGACCTGGCACACTACCTGGCCACTTAACAATCACAAATGCTTCCCAGGGAAAGAACAGAGCCCAGAGAATGAGACTCTTTGGAGGTGACTAGGTGTCTCCAGTTTGGGTATAATACCTCACAGCAACAAGCCAGGTAACCAGATCTCTACCCAAACCTTCCTGGGTCATGAGACTTGGATTTTGCATCGAACACAAGAGAAGTAACCGCTCAACAACGAGCCCCACTACTGCCTCTCTCACTCCTGGACTCCCCATTCAGATTGCCATATGCAATGCCACTCACCTTCAGCAGCTCATACATATAAAACCGAATATCAAAGTCTGTCAGGATCTGGTACAGTTGCTGAAACAGATTCGGGGAGGGAGGGAAAAAAAAGCAGAAACAAAAATAAATACTCCATATTTGGATTAGGTTTGTTTCCTGCACCCCACCTGCCTCCCATCACTGACTCCATTCCAGATCCCTGTGAATAATGCTGCTCCTGAGGGCTGTCCTGGTCTCAGATCTGCCAGGGCTACGTGCTAAGAAATCCAGAAAGGATGTAAGAGCTCCCATGAAATGCTACTGAGATCACTCAGACCCGTCACGATTTCTGTCCATCAGGAGACAGGCAGGATGTCTGTCCAAGGCAAAGATAGCAAGCCCATCAGAGCACACTGGAGCTGGCACAGATGATCTCGACTCTGTTCACATACAAAGCCATCACAGTGACGTGGCAACATGGGTAACAGCACTCAGAGCAGGCAGGCTGGGAACACATGGGCAAGGCTTCCAAGTGTGCAAACTGGGGCAGGAAGAGGAAAAAATCAACCTAAAGGAGCAAGGGGTGGGAAAGCACAAAGGGTAGTGACAGCTTCAGAGCTGCAGAGGCTCCCCTCTATCCCAGGATAAAGGTTGATGCAACTCAACAGCACAGAAATGTTTGTGGGGCCAATGAGAGCACAGCCTGGAGCCTCAGTGAAGTGCTTGTTGCCAACACACATTCACCACCCTCCTCTCCTCTGTGTCCTTCTGCGGCTACTCATGTGGAAGTAATAAAGATCTAGGGTGCACTTTAACCTGCACAATGCCACCAGCACGATCACTGGAGAACTCGTCATCCTGCTGCTCTCCCACGCCAGGTCACAACTGGCCCCAGATTTGCCTTCTGCTCTGTATCTGTCACTGACAGCACTGACAGCCCGATCTCTTTGGGCTGTACTCTTGTCCAGGGAAAGCAAGGCGAGACACCAGGGCAGGGCAAGGAAGGACATTCATGGGGCAATAGTAGGACCCTCTCTGCCCTTTCTAACAAACAAGGATCATATCACAGCTCAGTCAAACCCCTAATTGCATCAGCACTGGAACCAGCTGCCCGTCACAGGCACCACTTGGCAGCTTCTGGAAAAATCCCAGAGGCAGGAATTGAAATTCACATTCCAAGAAAGCAACTCTGGCCCTGGATTCCCTCCAGTCCCACGCTGAGATCCTCAGGATCCTGCTTCACTTAGGGCCAGCTCCAAACAGCCCCAACATCCCCAGTACTACTCTGGGAAATCATTTGAGAACATACAAGTGTCACTTACACACGTAGAGCTTTAACAGCCTCCAGGATACACGCTGCATTGTATTCTCACGAGCTGCAATGATCCTAATGCTTCGGAGCAACTCACTGAAGCAAACAAGTGAGCAGGGAGCAAAAAAGACACAGCCACAAGCTACAGCAGGGATAGATTTCCTAAGTTGGTTGCACATGGCTCCGATGCGCAACCCAGGGCCAGCAGAGGACAGCTGAGCCCTTCCAGGAGTTGGTAACAAACACTATGGGGAGACAGGGATACTTAAAACCTGTCTTTCTGGAAATCACCACCCTGTTCAACTTCACCTGGCAACATCAGTGCACCTGGTGAAGGTGGAGGGGAGGAGAGGCAGCAGTAAAACAAGGCTAGACACCATTTTCCCTATTCCCTGGCTCCTCTACCTCTCGTTGCCTGTAAGCATAGAGGGGATGGAAGAGAGGTCACCACTGCCTTTCTTCTCAGGCTCATGATGCTGTTGCTTCTCCAACTCACATCCTTCAGCAGAGGCAGCTGTTGGGCAAACAGTTTTCAAGAGACTTCCCTAGAAGAGCTGTCTGTAAAACCCCACACCTCTGACCCTCTCGCTGTGCCAAGGCCTCCATTGCAAGTGGGTCCACACAGCAGCTGCCCCAAGAATGCTTTGCCAGTGGGTTCCAAATCTCCTCTGCCCAGCCTAGCAGGGAAGAGCAGACACCTCCTTTGCAGACATGTCCCAGTCTCTGCTCTTAGAGAGCAGACATCACTGTGGGGATCACCCAGACCCAGCTGAAACATCTGCTCAGGTAGTTGCCAACCATCAAGATTGCACAAGGCCTCAGAGACTTGGGCTGGTCTCCTTTCTCCACAGAGAGCACAAGGAAAGACCAAACTCACCCATCAGCAGCCTTTACCTCTCTCCAGCTTTCAGTGATATTTTGGCACACATCATACAACCAATTATAAACTAATCCCATTAGTGCCCGAAGAGGCACAGACAGACTTCCCCTCTCCATGGGGCTGGCAGGAGTTAAACACGTATTCTTCTCCCTTGAGTGAGCAACACAGCTGGCTACATGCAGGAAGCAGCATCTGCAAAGCAACAGGGTAGCTGCAAGGAACTGTCAGAAGAAAGAAACACTGCTTTGGGATGCAGGGCAGGCAGCAGCAAAAGAAATGGAAACAGCTCCCACAGCAACCTGACCTCATCAGCCACTCAAGGGAGCAGAATCTTTCATACTTCTGCATCACCTATGCAGGGCAACAACTACTTTTTAAACTAACCTTGGATGTAAAAGGATGAAACACAGGCACACACTTCCCTCACATCACCTTGGCCTGAAAATTCACCAAGGGGCAGGCAAAGTGGAAGATTTAACTCAAAAGCCCTCTGTTCCCACAACTCCAACAGGCTGAACATCCTGAAGCAACCTTTCTTCACTCACCTTCCTTGCTCATCTCCTCTTCTTCAGCTGCAAACCTACTAGTGTTTGCTAGTAGCAAACCCAACCCCACACTGCTCCTTGAGACCCTGCTCTGCCTCCTTCTGTCCTGAGGGATTTGTTTCTTTGGGGCAATGAAAGGCACAGTACCAGGTGTGCTCATGGACTACAGAAAATATGACAGCTCATGGTGGTTAAGGACAGGCATCTCATTTTGGGTTTGAAACCAATTAGCAAAAGGCATTTAATTTCACTGATGGTTACTCAATCGACTGCATGGTTCTGCAGCACACCTATCATTTAAGGCAGATGACTGTGCTTAAGAGCTCACAGACATCAAGTAATACAGCAGGTCTGAAGAGAAACAGTAGCTCCATACAAGCTGCTGTCCTCACGCAGCGGAATATGCATTTAGTCTTGCTCCAACTCATTAGCCCTGTGAGTACAGAGCTGTCGCTTTCAGAAGGGACCCAGCTGGGAAATTTAAGAAAACATAATCAACTCTAGGGAGGTATCACCTAAGTCTCCTGTTTATAACATCATTTAAAAAATAGCCAGATGGTGTGGAATACAAGCCTGTACTTTTGAACTGGAATCATCCACAGCCATTTCCTAGGCCCTGCTGAACTGCAGCTTCTGTCTGTGCACAGAGAGCTGAGGAAACCCAGCAGCCAGGTGCACAGACATGAACAGTGTGCTGCCACATGAGTGGGCAAAGGGGTGAAAGAATTAACATTAAGTAAAAAAGAACAATGTGGAAGGAAAGAAACTGCCAGCAAGGAGACAACTGAGGAAACATCCAAGCTCATGAGCAACTATTGCCAAGAGGACAGAGAAAAAACACAGTGCTGCAAAGCAGTCAGTAACCGCCTGCTGTACACGAACTGCCCTGGGAACCCCTCACACACTCGGGAGGTGATTTGCCGGTCAGATGCATGGTACTCAGCAGTACTGCCAAATCTAGAAGTCAGTGGAGGTTCCTATCACCAGGATTAGCTCATGTGGCGTTTAACTCCAGCAGAATTTGGCTGCCCAGAGAGATCAGGACTGTGGAGCCGCAGGGACAATGCCTGGGTGCTCTCCAGCTGCTTCACGTACAGAGGTACAGGGCAAGCCAAGACCTCTAACACCAGTGGTCTCATCTGCTCTGTGTGTTTTCTGCTTGGCAAGGGCACAAAGGAAAAGACAGCTTGGGAGCCTCTGCATAGAAGAAGACATCCAAAGATATCACTACCTGTGAGTAGCAGCTCTGTAATCTGCCAGTTAGCCACAGCCCCAAGAACCTACCCAAACAGGCAGCAGTGCTGATGGGAGTATAGCTCTAACAACCCACACGCCCCATACTCAGCTAGTGAAATCCAGGTTACAAATAAGCTCTGAATGCAAACAGCCACACTGGATGCCCTGGGGGACACGCTCGCATTCCCAAGACAAGTTATTCCTGCTTTGTACCAATCAGCATCAAAAGCATCAATACTTTCTGTCTTGAACTTGTACAGCTGTAAATCTGGATTTCCTCCAGGAGCCAGGCTTTCTCCTGGGAGCCTAGAAATGATCTGCTGCAAAGGCAAGAGCCAGAGAGCTGAGCACTGTTTCTTGTCCTGTGGCCACACCAGCATTGCCTTACTGGCTTCAACAGTGCCTGTGACAGCTCTCAGTGTGGCTGACATAGCTGACCTAACACGTACTCCAAGCACTGCATTTTTCAGTTAAGATTCCCTGTTGGCCATCACCCTCAAGTTACTACTTAACACTCTACTTCATGAACATATTTCAGTTAGTGGGTGATATCTTTGATGATAATTTTTTCCTCTAAGTGCGAGACAGAGTGGTGTAATCACGTTTTGACTAGGAGGCACAAAGAGCAATCCTCAGCAAGGTGTGCCACTGCCCTAGCAACCTATTTTATCTCAACTATGTATTAAAAATAAAAAAAAAAAAAATTCTACATACAAGGTTAAAAACTTCTAAGATCAGCCTTATGACGAGTCCCTGGGTCATCAGAAGAAGCAGATGCACGTTCCCAACGTACATACGGCACTGGAATAGCCCAGCTGATTTCAAAGAAGCCCAGACAAACCAAGCCTGCTTTAATTAGCCCTGAAAGGTCACCATGTAGCTGTTTACTTGACGGAGGTAACACTCATCTCCCTGCCCAGAGCCGTCAGCGCAGACGCTGCGGAAAGTTACTATTATCCTAGCCTCTGCAGCAAGTCTCTACATAAGATTAAACAACACCAAGACTACCACCCCCATCACAGCTGCAGCTCTAGCTATGCCCTGGGTACTGCCAGCAGGATTCAGGTTGCCAGGCCAAGCCCAGAGGGACAGCATGCAGGGCTGCTAGGGAGATGGTTTGTGGGCCAGCTGACAAGCTGCCTCCTTTCCATTAAGGTCCTTCTCTGGGTGTTTGGTGCATCTGCTGAAGTTGCATCCTAAGAGGCACGAACCTACAGAATGCTCCGGCACAGACAGGAAGGAAAAGGCACTGTCCCATAACACAAACGAGATCTCTGAAGCAGTGCAGGAGGGAAGGACTGCTGGCTTTCTAATGGCAACTACTCAATTAATTCTCCACCACCGACTTAATGACTTAGGGTAGAGATACAAATGGGGGAAGCAAAGATACCATTAAAATAGGTGTGGTTGCTAATTATAAATCCCTTTTGTGTATCAGCTTGCTGCTGCCAGCCAGAAGCACTCCAGCAGCACAGACAGTCATTGCTGCTCTCAGACAGAAAGACCCCTGTTTTGGGAAGTTGCAATACCACTTGGAACTCTCCAGAAATCAGAAGAGCCAAGGAATACGTTGCAGCCTCAGGCAAGCAGAAAAGCTCATACGATGTATTCAAGACTGCTCAGTCCCCCGTTGCTGGGAGACCACCCCACAGTCCCCAGGCCTGAAGGGTTCCAGCACAAACTGGTGTCACCTGCTCCATTAACTGCACTGCTGTAAATAGAGTATCACAGCACAGGGATTAACTTGGGCTGAATATACAGCACAGCAGTAATTGCTAAATTGAGAGGGGAGTAAGAATATCTAAACTTACTCCTCAAAGTTGGGAGGAGATTCAGCACACAAGCTTTTTACTCCTTCTCATCTACAGCCTATTTACAGGTTTCAGATTTACATGGTGAAAGGAAGGTGAAGCTGACATAGGCGAAAGCCCCAGATTCCCCCCCCAGCTCTTAGAACCCAGGATCACAGCAATCTTAACAGAAATGGGAAGTCTTGTCCCTCCCACACCCAGGCAGACTCACCTTAAAATCTGTGTTATTGATGTACTCAAACACCAGAGCAGGGGTCTTTGACTGCAAAAGAGAGAGAGACATGGTTTAAAACACACTCTTGAACTTTCTCTGCTCCAAGAGAGCTGAGAAAGCTTTTGCTTCCTGCTCAGTCCTCACTGTGGAGAGTGGGGCGGGAGCAGGACAGCAAGAGAAACAGCAGGCAGAGGCAAGCTTTGCTTACAACCCATGCAGCAAGCACCCACACAGCATTTTGGCCAGCGCTGCTCCTCCTGATGCCACAGAGCAGAGACAGCACTGCACAAGGCAAAAGATGTCACCAGGAGCTAAGGCCTTGCAGCCCATGGCAAGAGGAAGGTCAGCCAGGACTGCCAGTGTCATTTCCTCTCCGTGGCTGCCAGCAGGCTGGGAGTCACAGACCTCAGCCAGCTGCTCATCAGAGACTTCCCGCGAATGGGGTAATCATGGCATTACAGGCAAAGGATATGACCTCTGGTCACTGGGCAGGACAGCAATCAGAGGATGCTTAATATCCAATTTCCTTGGAAAATACTTATGTTCAAGATGTGAGGCAGAAGCGGGAAGACTACAGGCTCTGCTTTCTTACAGAAAATTTGAAGGGCTACAAAACTCCCCCAAGAGCCATCGGAAACTCATAGAAAACAGAAGGGGTGTAAAAGAGTTTGGGGAACATGCAGAAGAACATGAGCCCATCAGACCAACCCACCTCAGGAGACCCTAATGGGCTGGACGCTGCTCGCCCCTGGCTGGCACAAAGGCACAGGCAGCACCCAAGCTGAGAGCAGAAGCCATGTGGCAGTGCCCGCCCCATGCCTGCAGCTGGCTGAGAGGCAAGGCCACCACACACTGAGACACACAGGCACCTACCACTGGATCCTTGACTGTGTCAATCAGATTAATAATGTTGGTGCCACCGCGCAGATTCTCCAGAATCTTAACCTCGCGTTTTATCTTCTTTTTCTTCACTGGCTTAAATAGACAAAAGAAATTAGAAGTGAGAGTCCTTCCAGAAATTAACACCGATTTCTGCCACCGATATGGACCAGAACACTTCACTTCCAGTCCTCTCTCTGCTTCCACCCTCACAGGGGAACATTTTTAGCTTCAAAGAGGAGACAAACACCTTGCACGAACTAGGATTTCCCTCTCATCAGTGAAAGTTTTCCACATTTTAGAGGAAAATCAAACCACTCCAGACAAAATTGTAACTCCAGTAACTGTGGTTAAAAGCGCCTTGGACTGCTACATGGAAATCTCAGCACATTCATTCTGTGTTACCCATTTAGACACAGGACAGGCACGGTCGACCTCATATCTCAGCTTTTGTTCACTGGCACAAACCAATTCTTTACTCTGTAATTCCAACCCATTTCCTAACAGAGACTTTAATCCAACAAAACTACAACCTGAGAGTCTCCAACACCAAGATTCTAGTGAGCTCAGACACTGCGTGCCTAACTATGTGCATGTGACTTTTGCAACCACCCAAGAGCACAGACCCAACTGCACAGCATGCCATTGCATCCATATACCATGATTACGTTTAAAGCCTACAGACAATTTAAACAGTTTTTGACTCCTCCTTAGATCTGCGCAGTCCCAGGAACCCTCTTTGCTTTTCTCTGGACATCACTTTGCAGAGAGTGACAAAGAACAGCTGCTCTCAAGACAGGAGCTTGGAGGCTGGGTTAGTTTTACACTTTGCTGATCCAGCGGTTCACTTCAACGCAAAGGAACAATTGTTTCTGTAACTCATCCACTCCCAATACAACTCCAGCTCTGTGCCTGCTTGAAAGGAAAGCCAGCTTAGAGCAGCTAAGAGGTGAAACTGTTTTAGTGAGCCTTGGCTAATGACTGCTGTGGGCCACCAGCTGCAAGTCACTGAGTCTAGCAGCCCTTTGCCACAGAGTTGGAACACCCCTTCCTGAACCACTGGTACCACTGCAGGGAGCAGCAGAGACATCTTGCAGGGACTGGTAAAGCCCTGGCCCTGTCTGTGAGATTTGCTGATGACAACGCTCCTCTCCAGACATTCAGCTTCCTAAAACATTCACCAAGGAACACAAGCTTTTTATATAGTGGGAAAATATGGCGTTTCTATAAGTGATAAAATATGCCATCTTTCTAGGTTCTTCAGGTGGCTGAAACATTTGAATTTGAATCCTGCCCTTCTCCTCTTCCAAGTAAAAAGGCAGGAGCTAAACTTCCAAGCCAAAAGATGAGAATCTCAGCCGGAAGCAAAATGCCAAAAATAACACCGATGCTGGCACAGAGAGCATCAGCACCTCACAAAGCCACTGTCGAAAACAGCAGCAAAGCCACTGCAGCTGCCAGCCAGAGCTGGAGCAACATGGGGCAGGGTCTGCTGGGGAAAAGGTGACCAGCAGCTCCGGGAATGTACCCAGACACAGCTGGAGCCGGTGGGAGGCTGTACAGACAGGAGGAACCACTCAGAGCAGGGGGACGGAAACCATCAGAAGTAAGGGCTACATTTCTGCACCTGAGAGGAAGATGCTTCATTAGGGACTCATTTCCTTCATGTCAGTACGGAGACAGACACAAACCTTGTATCACCCACACGCACGGATCTTACCAGAAGGCCAGGGTGGAATAAGAGGATGAAATTCGGTTGTTCTGCTTGACTAACAAGGCAGATGCACACACAAGCTGTTTTCCAAGGCACTTCAAAGAGGGAGCTGAGCCACTGCTGTCCTGATGGTGCTCACTGAAAGGCCTGGCTACAGACAGACATCACAGCGCCTCTGCTGTGACACTTGCACCTGATTAGGAGCTGAAACAGTACCTGAACACAGTCAAGGGTCAAAACCCACTTTGAAATACCTTTTCCTCTGTACTGTAGTTATTTTGAGGGCCTTTTGCATCAGCTAGGTAGGGGAGGATATTCACCCAACATTACTTTTTCTCCTTACATAGCAAACACCACTCCCATTGAGGCAGAAGATCGTGTCTTCCAGTCACTTCCACGTATCCACCTTTTTCAGGATGGAAAAATGATGCCCTGCATGATCCCCTCCAGAAATCTACCCCTACCCAAAACACACTTATTAAAAGACATAGGCAGACAGAACCAGGGACTTTTGGAAAAAAGGAGAGAAGAAATCTGCATCTTTTTTTCATTAAATGCCTGTGGATAATTGTCAAAGGCAGCCTTTCCGACATCTCTGAGGGGAGACACTCTAGCAAACACCTTCTTGGCAAGACGGAGAGTTAAAAGCTGCTCGCTGCTTGCATGCTTTCCTGCTAAGCTGCAGTAGTGCAGAGCTTGGGCCAGGCTGTCCACACATGGCTACACTACCTCCACCAGTCTGTGACATTGCGAAGGGCCCCACAAGCTGCTGGGCAGGGTGGGGGTATGGGAAGCCCTGCTCATTGCAGAGCCGTAAGCCATGCGCTGCCAGAGTACTCTTCCCATCTGTAGCCAGTGGTCAGGACAGGGTTTATCCACCAATAGGTAAAGAGGGATGCCACAGGCTGAAGTAATGTCATCTTAGAGGAAAAGCTATTGCCTGGAAGCTCCTCAGAGAGAACTGCAGGCAATGGAGGATTTCCCCATTTCAGATTTGCAGGAGAAAACAGTGCTGGCTTCCACCCTGTACAGCTTTCTCTGTACCAGCCTACCCAGCCACACACCACGCTGTTGCCCCAGTCACGACAGCAAACACTGCCTGCTGCCCAAGAGCACAACACTGGGGCTCAGTTTTTGCTCAGTAACTGATTCCAAGCCCAAGCCCTTGCATCTGGCACGTCAAACACCTTGGTGCAAACCACTCCAGTACACGGCCAGTACTGCACAACCGTTCACAACCACAGAAACTCTGCTGACTTCCCTCTGTCCCCAGGCCTGCTGAAACCACAGGCAATCAGCAGCACATCCTCCAAGCACCAGGATTAAGTCTGGGTTGCTACAACTGTCTCTCAGAGTCACCCGATCTGTCTCTCCAAGGATGTTGACTCCAAACACACATGGATTAAATGTGAACTAACTGCAGCTATTATGGCCTCCAACCATCTGCCTCTCCCAGCAGGAATAGCTTCTAAAACACCAGCCCTTGCAGCCAGAGTATTTTAACAATACTCATTTAAGGCTATTTTATAAAACGAAGCTATGAACAACATCATTTCAGTTTGTGTTTCCTAAACATCTCAGCCCCCCTGCCCTGGGCAGGGGATTTCCAGCAAGAGAAATCCAGCAGGCACCTAAACAAAATTAACTGCTCCTGAATTTGATACACCTGCATTTGTAAGGCAATATTTTATACAAGTACAGACTCCAATTCCACCTGTTCCCACTACAGAGGCATTTCAAAGCTTTCCTCCTGCTGGGATTCTCCAGTGACTAGTACAAGTCAAACCCTCACTGCAGGGTTTCCCTACGAGACAGGCTCCAACAGAGTCTCTGCTCCGTACAAACACCTATTTCCATGAAATCTGTAGAAACTTGACAGCTTGGAGACTTCTGTTGCATTTGGCTGGAATTGGTCAACAAGTGTAGAAACTACTGGGGGGGGGGGGCAGGAGGGAGAGAAAGTCTGACAGACATCAGGATTGCATAAGGCTCGTTTCCATAGGAAACCAGGCTAAAAGACATGTCTCAGTTTAACCGTGTCTACGCTGGGAGGGGTTTAATTACTTCAACTGCAGCAGTATCCTTAGAATAACATGACTGTCTAGCACAAGCCTGTTTTCCAGTTTCCCAGGAAATTGCTTCCTTCCTCTGGCAAACTGAAGCGACGTGGCTGTAGACAGTGGAGACAAAACGTGCAGCTCATGGGTATCCACTACGCGGAGCATCCAGAGCAGAAGGACAAGGTGACCTCCAGCCACAGGAAGATGGTCACTGCTAGACCTGGCAGCTCTTACTTCACTGTTCCCAGCTGGCCACCAGCAGGATTCCCACTCTACCAACCAACAGGATCCTCTGAGGGTACTTCAGTACACTTGAAAGTCAGGCAGAAGAGGCAGTTGAGAGTGGCCAGTGCTATTCCAACTGCCTTTGCCCAAAGATCAGGTAGCATCATATGATCCCATCCCTCTGCAGGAGCGAGAAATGACAAGGAATAAGTAGTTGCTTTGCAGTCAGGTAGATGCAGAAGAAAAACCTCTGTGACCTAGAGATCAGATCCTGGGTCATTTTCCATGAGATGACATTAACTTGTAAGCAGGGAAGAAGTCTGGCTGTAGCAAATACCAGTTGGGAGAATTAACATTGTCTGCTGAAATACAAGGCCACAATCATCACTTCCTGTCTTAAACAAATAAATGGCTGCCTGGTTAATCATATTTTTCGGTTGGTTTCTAAAGCATAGCAAAACTCCTCTGTCAGATGCTTCAGTTTCAGTCTTCCCCAACAACCTAGGGACCCATCATTTGAATTCCAGCAAAGAGAGAAAATCAATTTGCTATTCAAAGTTACCCATGCATCTCCACACTGAGAAAGAAAAGTTGTGACCAGGAAGGCACGTGAAATACGAGCTAAATCCAAAGCATAAAAATCCTTTTACATTAGCCAAAAGCAGGCAGCCAGGCAGCACACACACTGCCAGCTGAGGAGTGCACGTGCTGCTCTGAAGGAGTCACAGAAGGTGTTGGGTTTTGCCCAGCAGGTGCTCTGAAAAAGAACTGGGGTTATCACAGCAGGAGAGAAGGTTTAGCAGTCAAAAGATACAAATCTGCAAGAAACTCTAGCAATTTATTTCACCAGCCCGTAAAGAAGAAGATCTGTTCTTTGCTCACCAAACCTGAATAGTCTAGAAATACCACACTGCTTCCAGGGAACTGGCAGGGAAATCTCAACACGTAACATCCAGGACCAGCAAACAGCTCAAGCAGCATCCTTATGACAGGCTTTAAACATTTAAAAGCTGGCACTAGAAGCTCATTCATCTCTAGCAAGTATTATCAAAAGGATCACAATAATCGGCCTATAAAGCCCAATGCCAATTGCTCAATAGGAAAATTGGCTTCAGAGCAGCAGTGCTTATTTTGACATCAGCAGGGAAACCAAATAATTGTATTCAAAAGAGCTACAAAAATCAAGGAGCCTACTTCTGTTAATTTTCTGTCAGTTGTTTGCATCTTACAACTTCCATTATGGGAATTCAAACTTTCCTGAACTGCTACTGAATTTTACAAAAGAAGGAAAAAAACCCAACCCTGAAACTACTAAAGTACTTTAGCGGTTTTGTTTTTTTTTATTTAAGTTTGGTACAAAATACCAGCATGTGTTTTAAGGGCATCGCCGTTCTTTCCTCCCTCCATAACGCATCCCAAAACAACTCTTCTGGGGTTTCAGGAGTGCTCACCATGCATCAAAACTTCAGCAGTCAACAAAAGGGGACATGGACAAGGAACAAGCCCCAGCTCCCACCAACACTATTACAAGGGATGAGATTCATTAATTCAGGATCTGTCCTAGGCCACTGAGAATAGACACAGGGCTGTAACTCGCCCTCCTCCTCACAGGAGCTGCAGCTTTGCAGCTCACCAGTTCCTTAGTGCTAGAACACCAAGAGTTATCAGCTGCATCTCCAGGCCTCTGCAAGACACCCAGTATCGTCTCAGTTGCTGTCAGCTCCAAAGAAGGCTGGAGTCCAGCAGCCAACGGTGCCAAGCTCAGTGTGGGCAACTGCTGTTTAAAAGAGAAGAGCTGTGTACCCGGCTCTCTTGCAAAAGGGCTCGTTTCAAGGCTGCCAGAGGAGGAAGTGGGCCAGGGAGAGCTGATTCAGTGCATGTGAACACAGGAAGAGCAAGAGACACACGTAGCTACCAGGAACAGGCATTGAACGGCTTTGGTGGAAGGTGACCGATGCAGTTAAAAGCTCCAGCCTGAGGGACCAACATCATCCAGTCCTATTTCCCTGTGCAATCCCTTCTGCTCACCAGCATGGGAGTCATTTCAGGCCCCATCTAGAACATGTTTATGTAGGGGAGAAAAGAAAATTTACCAGAGCCACAGAGCAACCTCCCCCAAATGGTTCTTTAGCCACCACAGCGATAATTTGAGTTCCACACTGGAAGGACTTCGTAGCAGTGCCTGGTATGAGCAGCAGCTCTGGAGGGTTCACACAGCCCAAAACGGGGAACAGAGGAAAACTAAAGGCAAACAAACAAGAATGCATTTGTGAAACCACGTACATGGTTGAAAGTTCCAGTGCACAGACTCAGCACAGGGGGACAAAAGCCACCAAAGGAGAAATGGGCCATTTCATCACTGCTGCAGCACCTCCATTTCACTGGTGCCTCTCCTTGTAACTGTGTTCTTCCTCTAACCTCTGCCTGCATGTTGTACCTATGCAGATAGTAACCACACAACGAGACAAAACAGTCTCTTTACGTGATGGATTTAATGCTTCACAGGCAAACAGAGTGTACATAGACACACAGGTGCTCAGGAAAGCAGGACTCCTCCCGCACAGGGCTGGCAATATGGACGCTGTAATTTCCACCTTGAGTGGAACTCAGATGTCAATAATCAGTTCAAAAGAACAGGCTGTGAAGGACGCTGTGGTACAGCTGAAGCTCACCAACAGCCACAACTGTAGGTAACAGCAGCATCCTCACCACAAAGAATGACTCACAAAAGTTACAAGTAATGCAGAAAGTTTATTTTTTGACTTATCGAGCGGCAAGCTGCAATGCTGTTCACAACCCACAGGAAGTGTTACCCTAGAATGGAGGATTCACTTCTATGGCATATGAGGAGACTGGCAAACACTTTGGAGCTCCATTAGCAGAAAAGCAAAATGAGAAGCTCATCAAAGAGACGGCCCAAAGGCTGCAGACTGACCTCAGTGGTCCACCAAAAATCTGTATCTGTGTGGTTAGATGCAAAAGACCAGAGCTGCACTTTAGAAACCTGCATTGGATATAGATGATACATGAGTCACTGGAAACAAAGATGTCTTAAACTTCCTCTGTCAGTGCCAAGGAACATCAGACCTCATCCCAGGAGTCAAACCTTAGCACCAAACTTAAGCAAGACTCAAAAGCACGTACAGGACATGTTCACACATTCCCTTTTCCTGGCTTAGCCCTCCCCTAAGCATGTGGGAAGCATGCCCACAGCTGCACTGAGGCCAGCCAGATCAAAAAGCCCACAAGAGCCTCCTCAACTAGCTAGGGACTGCAGGAGCACAGCTGACTTCAGCCTCATGGCTGGTTTTTTGCTGAGTCTTTGCTCCCTAAGCAGGCTGAAAAGGTGGGGAGTTGTACTCTGCCTCAATTCAAGATAGAAGTTTTTGGAGAACGCTTGGCAGGGGGCATCTGTGTGGCAAACCACAGCTCCCTCCTCGATGCCTCGCATACACTGTCCGACACAATGTGTCCTGATGTCTTGCTGAGCACAGTGAGAAGCAACCTGCTCGCTTTATTTGCTTTTTTTGAAAAAGAGATGCAGAATTCTCTCGAAAAAAGTGACATTAAAAGCATCATATTTGCAAAGAAAGGCACTTCACCCAGGAAATGGAAACATTACAGTCATCTCCATGATCTTAATTCTGCTCTTTTACTGACACATATTATGACCACGACTAATGGCATGAGCACATTCCATTTTCACTTGGTCCTGCACTTGGGGTAGCAGAACAGAATGTCAATGCTGTTCAGTGGCCAGAGAAACAGGGCATTCTGCTTTATGCAAGCCCAAAAGGCCTGGGGCACTGCGATACCAATCAGAGAGCCATCAGCTCCCTAGCCTTGTGGAATGCTAAAGTCTTCACAGGCCACTTAAACAAACAAGGCAACTGGCTGCCAGAAGAGCAGTTATCTCCTTCACGCAGCACTAGACTAGGACCTATATGGTAGTCTCAGCTTTGTTGAGGCTAAGGGACTTGCCCAAAGTCACACAGGAAATCTCTGTAGCTCAGTTCTGCATCAGAGAAAGAGTGATACAATTTCCTGACCTCTCTGGAAGAGGGTACAAGATGTTCAGGTAGCACAACACCAAAGAAGGGGAGTAAAAAAGGCAGAGGAAGTACATGCTACATGCTAACTTGAACTCAATGAGGATAAGATGCTTCAAAGAGAACGCTGGGAAGAGACATCAGGCTCCTCCCATGAGACACAGCTATTAAAACAGTGACTCTTGCTAAAAATCACTCAAACACATAACATAAATTGCCCTCTCAGAAAAACCTTAACGAGAAAGGAGCATCTGTGCTAAACACCCATTGCTCAGCAACAGCATTCCCTTTGGTCCCACCCCTACAGCCACACAAAACACGGAGGACTTTTGGTTATGTTTCCCACCTCAAAGGATCCAGTCTGAAATAGAAGCAGAGACCGAGCCTCTTTGCTAAGGCTCCACTGCAGATACATGTAATTACATTTGCAATTAAGTTTGAGTCTATCTGCAGGAAACCAACTTTCCACAGATCACAGTGATGTTATTGCCAGACCTCACAGGTTTTCACAACGTACACAACATGGTGTTCTGAAACTCACTTTTCACTGACCCACTTTTCACCGAGAAGAAAGTTCATCTTTACTTATCTGGACTTTTTGCTCTTCCTTGCTCACTTGCAGGAATGCTGTCTGCATGTTAATGCAAGTAGAGGGAGCCAGGAGAACCAGTGGCAACACTATCCACTTCAAATCTGGGACAATCCAGTCCCCTGCTCTCAGGGCATTAAGGCAACACATTCAGGCCCCAAGGAGCAGGAGCACCCAGCTGCCCTCAGATGACTCCTGCCAGCTGACTTACAGTCCAGCGCTGACAGGCTCCCTAGACATGACAAGAGTTCAGCTGCCACAGGGAGCATCGCATCGCTCCAGGGGAGGCTCCTTAGGCTCGGAAGAGGCAAGAAGGAAGATTTCTTATGACTTTCCCTGCAGTGTCTTCTCAGCCTTGTGGTGACTTTCTATGTGGGACAAGACCTAGGGTCTCAACAAACTGCAGCAGTCCTGAAGAGACCATCAGGGCTCCAGAGCAGTGTGCAGAAGTGGAGTGTTTCCCCAGCCTAGGCACAAGCCATCTTGCTGCAAAACCCAGCTCTGCACTGCCTACTTTTGACTACTCTCACAGTAGAAACTCCCATCTGCCCCTGCTTAAAAAAACCCCAAAACCACACAAAGCATCCAAAAGAGACCCAAACAGCATGCCAGAGAAACTCAGCTTGTTAAGGACACGTGAGCCTCACCACTCTGCCCTGATGTCAGGCTCAGCCACAGGAGCTCTCCCGAATGGCTCCACTGGCCACCACCTTGATCCCAGCCAAAGCAGAGGGGTGCAGACCCCATCCCAGAGGCAGACGGGAGATCACACCTTGCCTAGGAGCAGTGTCCAGACCAACAGTGACAAGTTCCCTGGGAAGCCAAGAAAGATACCAAGGAAGATACCAAGGAAGGTCCCAAGGAAGCAGGTGGAGTGAGCAAGTGGAGATATCAGCAAAGACAAAACCAGACAGGTAGCCACACTGTCAGAGTGGATTTAGCAAATGCCTTAAAGCTACAGCCCTGCAGGGAGACGCGTGTCCTAGGTAGTTCCTTGTCTCAGCAGCTGCAAGGGCAGGTTAAGCTCAGACCTCCCTGCACATGGCAGATCAACACATGCCCAAATTCTTAGAACACTCAGACATCGACTCCCACATGCTCTTAGGGAACAAGTAACAAATGTTGCTGGTCCAAAAAGTGACACTCACGAGTGACAGCCAAGCCAAAACCAAAAGCACCTCAACACTAACCTTTCCATTTCTGGTTTTTTTAACACCCGTGTCTACTTCCAGATCACCAACACCAATGCTGCCAGAACAGTTACTACGCTTGCTGTGAGCACGATGCTTCAGTGCCAAACACAGTAAGGCGTGTCCTGCTGCAGCTAACCCCTGCACTCAGCCCAAACTACAACTTACAACCTGTTATTGCTGCAAAAAGGTCCCCACAGCTCAACCCCACTAGAGCCAACTCATCAGAACACAGGTCACCAATGCTGCCAAACTTCAGATGGCTTCTTTCGGTTCCCTCAAGTTTCCATAGTGTTTTCGGCCTGCTTGTAGCAAAGTTCTTTTTCATGTAAGATTCTCAAAAGGACTGAATATAAAATTTTGCCTGCTTTCTTGTGTGCAGAGCATCCCACAGCCTGGCTCTGGAAAGGCCACGTGCCAGCTGTCTAGAGGTTAACAGAAGGATCCCTCCCTCCAGGCTTCACATTCCTGTTGACATGACAGTCCCTGGTTGTTTCAGACAGGCATTGCCAGATATTATTTACCAAACACAGGCCGCACACACTACACTGTTCAAACATCAGGACTCGCAGCTCTTCTCCTCCAGAAGAGCCCTCAGCCCAGAGCTGTGCTGGACAGGAAACATGAAAACATCACTACCGCACGTGGGACAGCAAATTAAATTCCAAACCGACTGTCCCAGTGTCCTTAACAAGACAGTAAGAATTTTGGGGTGAAGGAGGAGATGCATTGGTCCTTTGGCCCTGCCAACCCACTCCTTTCCCCCTTGCTTCCAGCCACTGCAAGCCTCTACGCCACCAACGAGACACTCACCTTGAGGATCTTCACAACGACCCTCTCGTTGTTGGTGATGTTGATGGCCTCAAAGACCTCGCTGTACTTTCCCCGCCCGAGCTTGCGGACCAGCTGGTAATCGTCCTGATTGCTGCGGGCACCGAGAGGAGAGGGGAGTGGGGAGAGGCTCCCTGACAGGGCTGCGGAACAGGGGGAACTATCCCAGATCTCCTCAGCGGGCCAAGGGAGAAGGAGACGCTCCTAGATCGCATCAGCGGGCCGGGGGAAGCAGAAAGCGGCCCCCCCAGCCCCCCTTCAGTGGGCAGAGGGAAAGGGGGTGGGGCTCTCCCAGCTGCCCTCAGCGGGCAGAGAGAAGCGAGGGGGGGTTCTCCCCGCGCCCCTCAGAGGGCAGGGTAGGGGCTCTCCCAGTCCCCCTCAGCGAACCGAGGGAAGAGGGATGGCTCTCCCAGATCCCTCACTGAGTTGGGGAAGGGCGGGGAGGGGGGCTCTCCCAGCCCCCCTCGGCGGGCAGAGGGAAGCGGGGGCTCTCCCAGGCCTCTCAGTGGGCCGGGAGAGGGGGGCGACTCACCCAGGTTCCCCTCAGCTGCCCGCACCTCAAAACGGGGGGGAGGTGGGGGTTGGGGGGGGTGAGCAGGGATCCATCCCCGTGGGCTGAAGCCGGGAAGGAGAAGGGGTTCCCCGCGGGGAGCTTTACCCCCAGCTCGGGACGTGCGCCTCGTAGTCCCAGTACTCTCGGGTCCTCAGGCTGTTCACCTCGGCGTACACCCGCGCCCGGCTGCCCGCGGCCGGCCCGGGCATGGCGGCGCCGGGCGGCGGCTGCAGGAGGAGGAGGAGGGCGCGGGGCCGGCGCGGGAGGCCGGCGAGGCGGGGCGCGGCGCGCAGGAGGGCGGCGGCGGCGGGCGGCGGCAGGGCCAGGCCGGAGCGGGCGGGGCGGGGCCGGCCCGGGGGCGGCGGGGCCCGCGCGGAGCGTGCCGAGGCCCGGCCCGGTGCCGGCGGCGGCGGCTGCAGCCTGGGCCGGCCCCGAGCGCCGCGCAGCCGACCCGGAACAGGCGCTGCCGCGAGCGCCGCCCGCAGCGCCGCGCAGCGCCCCCTGGCGGCGGGAGGACCGGCCGGCAGGGACCGGCGCAGTTCGGCGCGTGTCGGCACCGCTCGTCACAGCTCGTCATGCGTTGGCATGGCTCTGCATGATTCGGCATTGCTCCATTGCCTAGCACGGCTCAGAATGGCTTGGTAGGCACAAGTTTCGCAGAGTCCTTGGAAAACAAGGAGGATGCGTGCGAATGCTCGCTCGCCCTCACAGGGCTCTCAGGACCAGAGAGAAAAGGCAAGCTCGACATCCACTCCTGCTAAACCTGTCTTAGCAAGGCGAGAGGAAAATGAGCTTTCCCTGGGGAAGTCTGCCATGTCCAGCTTACTGGCCTCTTCCTACCAGAACCACAGAACAAAGATGAACATCATCTCCTGGGATCTGGAGGAGATATAGAAATGCATAAGCAAAGTGGTCAGCTTTTCCATAAACCAGAATTTATGACAGCGTATGCAAAGGCGATGAGCCAGGTTTAAAACAGTGCCATGATACCAACATGTGTGTATGGGTTTTTCACAGAGCAACACATCAAGAGCTGCACCCGTACACAGCCGTGATGTTCATCTCTCCCAGTAAATTCTGCATGAGACCAGGGTAAAATCCTGCATTGAAAGGGAGATTTGCATTCCACAGGGTTTGGGCATATGTTCTCAGACGTTGACTTGGCTAAAATTCTTCTGAAGGATCATTTTCCTGGTGATGTATGCCAGGTTGTCAGCAGTTTCATCACTGGTGACGTGTTCCTTGGTGCTTTTCAGTGGGACAAAGGCAGGCTACCAAACCAGCTTGCCAGGCTAATTTCTGGCAGGAAAGGCAGCCAGGGTTCTGCCAGCTCCTCCAGCTGATCCCTCAGCTGCGGGAACCAGGGCTACCTGTTGGTTTCTGTTGCTGCCTGGCACTTCCCACAGCAAAAAGCCCTGTTTGCAGTTACAGGGAAGTTTAACGAGCTTTACGTACTTTCTCTGAAATGATGGTGAGCTGGTTTTATTATTCTTAATACTGTTTTCAATCTTGCCAGAAAGGTCCAGCTGTTTCCCAGAACAAAGTCAGGAAAAATATGTTTTTGGCAATTGAAAACACCTGGAGATCTCGTCTTCAACATACTTCAGAGCCTGGTCTTTGGCAAGGGACAAATCTTCTCGCAGAGATGTACTGAGTCTCCTACTGACTTCTGAAAAGCTTTGTGCAGCTTTTCAGCTGTGCAGCAGGACAGAAGTATAAACTTTTTCAAAACTGCACCCCACATTCCTGTAGCTGCAAAACCTCTAGCACAACATTGCTGGACGCTCCAGAGATCCCGTCGTGGCTCCCCTAGGTCACTCAGCTGCCTCTCTCCATCCTACCAAATGATGAAATACTGTCTGTTTTGGGTTGGAGCATCACAAAATGTGGGCTGGTGCAGAAACTGCCAGTCTGGTGTTATAATTATCACTGTGGTCTTAATCAGCCAGCTCACCCAAGCACTGCTTTTAACACATCATTTAATTCATGACCCCATATTAAGCTTTTCATAGGACTCCCATCCCACCCTGTACCCAAAGAAAACCTCCAGGCTGCGTCACATGTGTGCTGTCTCCTCCTTCTCATCTCAAAACACTTGATTTCTGACATGGAGTTCTGAATATGATGAAAATCCTGCATGGAGGGGTGTTCATCCCTGCAGCTGACAAGGCAAGGAAGCATGGTTCTTCCCATGGATCAAAAGCGGTTATGACTCAAGATGCATTTTGAAGATGAGTTTTGACATGTTCTGGCCAGAAAAAGGGACCGGCATTGCCAAGACATTGATTTTTCTTCTGTTAATATAATTAGGTTGACTTGCATCCCTCATCCCAGAAAAGCCACAGATATGCATCACCAGCCATATCATCAGCTTTCGGGGGAAGAGATGCAC
Source organism: Dromococcyx pavoninus (assembly GCA_033558185.1). Taxonomy (NCBI): domain Eukaryota; kingdom Metazoa; phylum Chordata; class Aves; order Cuculiformes; family Neomorphidae; genus Dromococcyx; species Dromococcyx pavoninus. The sequence goes on from JAUMJL010001634.1 coordinate 34,044, forward strand.
ATTTAAACAGAGCTGCCACCCACTGCTGTTGGTCCTGAACATCCAGCACAGGGAAATCAAAGCACATCACTATGCCATGGTCTGGATCCATCACCAGGGACATTTAGAAAGGATGCTCCACGTCCTCACAATGCTCCTAAAATTAGGCATGCCTGTGGGGGCGGCTGCCTTCAGAACTGGTGCAACTGTTCCCCTTGGTTTTACAGACAGACCATGATTAAACACAGGCTCTCAGAGGAAGATTGCAGCGTCACAGGCAGAGAAGCTCCCACCTTGGCGCAGATGTACCCCAAATGTGACCCTTTGCCACCCAGCTGATGGGCCAGATCCCATCTGGCACGTCTGGCAAGGAGGAGTCAGGAGGCAGCGCCTAACCAGGAGCTTTTGGGAGCTAGCACCACAGGAGCAGGAGCCATGTGCACCCCGGAGCCCCCTGGGAGGGCTGCCCCTTCGGCACCGCACCCTGGTGATCGCTCTGGTGCCCTCCATCGGTGTGTTGGCACCTGGTGGGGGGCTGAGAGCCCTCAAGATGCCAAGGGCCACCTGACCCCTTCAGTGCCAACAGCACCTCTGCCCCCCATCCTGAGGCCTGCAGGACCCCCAGGACCCCCGGGTGGGTGGGGCAGCAGGACCCGAGCTGTGTCTGTGCGTGCACGTGTGTACCCTCATGTCAGAGGTTGGGTGCACGTGTGCATGAGTGTGTGTGTGCATGCGTGTGTGTGCACACGTGTGTACATATGTGTGTGCACATGTGTGTGCATGGGACCCCACGTGTGTCTGTATGCGTATGTCTGTGTGTCCCCATGCGCATGTCCCACTGTGCCCTTGTCCCTGTGTCCCTGTGCGTTCACGTCTCATGCCCCCTGCCCCTGTGTCCTGTGTCCCATGTCCTGTGCCTGATGCCCAGTGTCCACCCATGTACTCATGCCCCCTGTCCCCCTGTATCCCACTCATATCCCCTCTTGTGTCCCCATACCCCCCATGTCCTTGTATCTCCCCATGCCCCCGTCCCTCTAGGTCCCCAAATCCTGTGTACCCATGTCCCTATGTCCCCGTGGCTGTGTCTCTGCACACAGTACCCCCCATATCCAGTCCTGTGCCCACATCTCCCCATGCCCCCTGTCCCTGTGTGTCCCATGTCCCCCATGTCCCATGTGCCACCATGTCCCCTTGTCCCTGTGCCCGTGTCTGCTCTGCCTCTGTCCCCATGTAGCCCTGTGTCCTGTGTCCCCCCCATGTCCCATGTACTGCCATGTCCCCATGCCCTCTGTCCCTGTGTCCATGTCCCCCATGCCCCTGTTGCCACGTGGCTGTGTCCCATGTCCCCTCCATGTCCCATGTGCCACCATGTCCCTATGCCCCCTGTCCCTAGAACTGAGCCCTTAGAAATTTTGCCTTTGGCCAGGTAAACACTTGCCCTCTGCAAAACAGTGCCTGTCTTGCTGTGTCCCCACAGCACTGGGAAGTGCTCCTGAGTGTTGGCAGTTCTCTTGAGAGCATACTCCAGCCTGCCTGTGCTGTGGTGAGCTCAGCTCCTCAGGGTGTCTGACCCAGGCAGTGGTAGGAGACCCCATCTGTCCTACACAACAATTAGCATCTTTGCTCCAACATGGTGTTTTACTTGCCCACATGAAGCTGTCACATTGGCGTTAACCTCTAGCCCTGAACTGAAATGAAAGTCCTTGCGTGGGAGGGCTTTGTAGGTGGATGAGAAGACAGATGGGGTCAGTCCAGGTGTAGCCCTGAGTTACCTCCGCTCTGGAGAGGCCTCCTTGTCCTTACTGTAAGCTGGAATCCTGCTAACATGACCATTGAGATTATTTTCTTTTTTTGTTTTTCGCTGAATACAGGGAAATGCAGCAAAAGTCGGCCAGTGCAGGCTTTCTAACAGCATGTGTCTTGTTCCTTAATTGTTGCAAAGAGGTGGCAGGTACAAACCCAGGCTGCATGGTACAAAGGACCATTTTGTAGGCCTGGCAGTGGAACAGAAATGTAAGCTGGCTAAGCAGAAGCTGACTGAGATGAAGGATGAGATTCAGAGAATAAATGAAGACTTGGAGCAGACCTTGCAACACCTCGAAATATGGCTCTCCAGGACCCTTATAATCACCAAGGTGTCAAACAGTCTTGTTAATTTCCACGCCTCTTTCAATGTGCCATCCCTCAGGCAGTGAGAAAGACTTGCTTGGTGAGGGCTGTTCCTAGCAGAACATTGCTGTGAATGGTCCTGAGTTAACAGTGGGAGCCAGAAATGTCCTCTCATCTTACCACTTCCTTGAAGACAAGTAAGGGAACAGAAATCAGAGGTGCCCAGTCTTTAAAGATGGCAAAATTAATACTAATACAGGTGAGAGGAAGATTTTAGGTAGAGAAGATCAGATCTGTGTGAGATGAAGTCAACACTCAAAAGAAAAACCTCCTTTTTGTCAGCTTCTTGAAGGGGTGCCTTTTATGCCAGGCGTATTTTTCATTCTAGCAGCTCCCAGAAGCTTCCCGATTTGGCTGGGCTTCATGTAGTCCTCTTCAGGGTCTGTCTTTCTGCTGTCTCCGGGATTTCTTCAGAGCATCCTCGAAGTCTGTGTTCCTGCTGCAAGCTCCTTCTGGCTGTATCACCATTTCAGCCTGCCTTGTGCTGGCTGCCAAGACCTGCTCCTAGCCAAGATGCTCAGGAGCTTTTGGGGAAAAAAGAGACCTCTGCATTTGGCTCAGACCACTGGTGCTGCCTACAGAGGCCAGCCCGACCCTCTCGTGTGGCCACAGGACACGTGCAGTAAACAAAGGGTTGTAATTTGTCTTGTGTTGGCTTAGCTAGACTGATAGTGTTGGTTGGTCAGCATGGAGTGACAGATGTTGAATCTCAGGCATGTGAGATAGTTTTTTTCTTGTTCTTTTTGAGTGAGTGGAGTATCAGTGCTGTGTGAGCCTGCACCATGTGAAACTCAGTGCTCCCACAGGAGAAAGCTGCTGAGATATGTGGAGGAGAAGAACAACCAGAGGGTCAGTGCATCATGGCAAATTTTGAGGCTGGTAAGTCATCTGACAAGTGTTTTGGTTAGGGAAAATCCTAGTTCCCATACTCCTGTGTGGCCAACATTATGTTTTCAGACTGTCTTAGGAGGTCCCTTTGAACAGTTCTTGTCACACTTGTCAGCTGGTGACTAACCCAGGTGCTCATCAGGCTGCTGAGCTGCAGCACAGCTGTGAGCACAGGTGATGAAGGGCCCTTTTTGTGGAGCCTGGGAAAGTGCATGGCTGTGACCCCCATTTGGGGCAAGGTGATGCTGAGCAGCGTTTCTCACTGGGCTCATTTCTAAAATAGCAGTGAAGGCTGCAGTGCAGATGAGATGAACAGGAACCGCACCATAAGGAATGGGGTCTGTGTGCTCTTTCTCCTCCCAAGTTCTGCTGTTCCACTATAATCTGCTGTATTTCTTTTGGATCTGCCGAAAGAGAAGTTGGTCTCAGGAAATTGTTTGCTCAAGACGCAGCTGTAGCAGCGGCTCAGGCAGGTGTGTGCAACAGTTGAGGAGGAGCAGGGTCGAGATGGTCCCTTGAAGAAGGAAGGAGTACAACCCAGAGCAGCTGCAGGCAGCGTTCTGTGTAGAGACGTGTGGGCCTCCTCCTCCTTTTCCCCTTCCTCCTTTGTTCCTGAGCCTTGCTGCCTTTGGCAAAGAGCGTTGTCATCTGCCCAGGTTCAGATCTGCCACACGTCTGCAAGCATGGGATGAGACCAGAAATGTCACAGAGTGGAAGCTGGCAGATCTCTTTATGCACTTTGTACCCTGAAAAAGATATGTGGTGGATCAGAGCAGTTCCCTGGGGACTGGCTGCTGCTGGCATGGCTGGAGCCTCACCAGAAGGGACTTGTTTGCACTGCTCAGACCTTCCAAGCTAGGACACAGAGCACAGGCTTGGTGGCTTGCTGTGTCACACATTCCTGTCTGAGCCCCAGGTTTGCAGCCAGGCTTAAGACCCTGTTACTTAGATCTGCTTTCCCTGCAGAGCAAAGCTGGGATGCAGCTTTGATTGGTAACCTACAGCTCTACTTCTTTGGGGTCTGCAGGAGGAGAAGATGGGAAAGACATCCTGTGAAGTTAATTTGCAGCAGCTGCAGCTTAGAAATGCCAAATACAAGGAAAAGATTGCTGAGAAGAACCAGGAGGTGCTGCAGCTAAAACTGGCCTCAAGGAAGACTGCTCAAGTCTTCAACTTTTACAGAGTTAGTGAACTCCCCAGCACCTCCATTTGGCTTTTCTTCTGTTCCCGAGGGTCACACAGGAGCCAATTAACAGCTCTTGCATCCTTCTCTTTCTCAGTCAGAGGATGCCAAACACCTCTCTGCCTTCCCACTTAGCAGTTCAGCTGGGAGGTTTGCCTGACACACCAAGAGTAGCAATGCCCTCATTTACATTTGGCTGCAGCCTGATGGTGGTTATTTTACACTCTGGGAGAAAATTCTAGTAGGAAAGAATTTTGGTGCTGGCTTGCACAGGCAAATACATTTTTGACATAACCTGTGACATTTGAGAAGATGCACGAGCTGCATCGTCACTCTGAGTCTCTGCTCTTATTAATGAAAAGTTCTTCTCAGCTGGGTGCATTTGCTCCTCTCTCATCAGCTGTTCAGTCCTAAACCCCAGCTGCTCTGCTATGGGCTGTGCTGCAGTGTGAAACAGGACGCAGTATCTGCGTGGCCAGGGCATGATGCTGCCTTCTGCAGGGGATGAGCAGCACCACAGAGCTCCTTTGGGAACAGAGCTCCTGCACCCCCAGCTGAGACTAAGCTGGAGGAGTAGAAGGGTGGCTTTGCAGGTGCCTGGGAGCTGCCACTGAGCACGCTGATGCTGTCCTGTTCTCATGTTCCAGATGAAGCTGAAAGATGCCATGGCAACGAACTCTTCTCTGATGAAAGACATCTCCCAGAGGAAGAAGCTGCTGAAGAGAATGGAAACATAAACTCCTCTGGTGGAGAAGGTAAGATAGCCAATTGGGCGGCCCTGGTACTTTTTGTAGTATGTTGGGCCCTGGTGCCCATTCGAGGCCTGGCAATGAGCTGGATACCTGTGTGCCTTTCTGGGTCTGAGCAAGTCCTGGGGCTCCTGACAGTGCCAGTGAGCATGGGCAGATTTGCAGAACAGGCCGTGTTGTGGATTTTGGTCCTGGCTCCACAGGGACCTGCCACTGGCTTCTTAAAATTCTGTTTCCTTGAACTTTCCATCAGCTGTGTCCTCCCCAGGGAGAAGTGGCACTGCAGTCATACCAGTCTGATGACACATGGCAGGGACAGCACTGCTTTGGGAAGTGGGCTCAAGGGGCTTTCTAGCAGTGCTGTCTGGTAGGGATGGAGGCACTCGTGGATGCTCCCCTGCAGTGCTGGGGGTTTAATTTAACCTGTCTGTCTGCTTGCCTGGAGGACTGGCCACCAGCTAGCAGAGGGACATTTCCCTGGAACCTCCTTGCTCCCTGTCCCTGTTACTCTGGCAGCAGCAAGCTGAAGCTTCTTGGTTGCAAGAGCAGCTCTCAAACTGCAGTGTCCGCTCTGTGATGAGTTACGTGGTTGCTGACCTTGAAAAATAGCATTGAGGCTTGGAAGAGGAGGATGGCAATTGCTGAGGTGAGTGAGACCAGGCTGGGTGTGCCAGAGCCCGGGCATGAGCAGGGTGCCAGTGGAGCTGCATCTGTGCCTGCCCACCTGCAGCCCCCCTGGGGACTGGAGTGCTCACTCCTGAGCTGCCAGGAAGCCGTGCAAGAGTTCTCGCAAGTGTTCTTGCATGGTGGTTTCATCAGTGCCTGGCAGAACCCGAGGCTCTTCCTGTTTATGGAACAACGATTGCTCCCTACCTGGAGGACAGAGGCTGAATTGTAATGACTGAGCTCAGAGAGGAAGCCTGTAATGTGACAGGAAGCACCATCGGGCTGTTGTCATGCTGAAACCTGTTGGGTGTGTAAGGAGAAGGGGATGTATGACAGGCCAATACATTTCCACCTCTGCATGTTTAACCTCCACTGGCCTTCTTCAGCACCCTTGATGGCTCCCTGGTGTTTGTAGTCTGCTTTGATATCTCAAAGCTTTCTTACCACTTGTATGTTAACTATTGCCTGATAAGGAAAGGCTAGCCAAGATCCAAACACGAGTTCATGGCAAAGTTGTAACAATATTTTGACTCTCCTCCTGCTCCCAATCCTGGAGCCTGGGAGGAGATGGAGAGATAACAGGGAGGACCATAGTCAAAGCCTAGAGGCAACAGGACATGACTGTACCCCTGCCCCATGCAGGATATCCATGTGCACAGCAGAATAGGTAGAGAAGTGGCTGGGCTGGATGGGACAGATAGTGTGGTCCTGCACCTTAACACCCTGCTTGTCCTCGAGCAGAGATGGGCTTAGGTGTGTCTGTGACGGAGAAGGCTCTGGGGTTGCACCTGTCCAGCACTTATCCCCCAGCATCCCAGTCCACAATGGACAGGGCTTAAGTGGTTCAGCCTTTCTCAGAGGTCAGAACTGTGGATTTGGGATTGACCCATGAGTGCCAGTGCTGTGAATTCAGGAATAGGAGTCTATCTGTGGCTACTCCAGAGCTGGTGGGCAGCCTATCTGCAGGCCTCTCTTGGCACAAGCAGGTTCCTTCTTACCCACCTGCTCCCCTTGACTGGGTGACCCAGCTCTGGCTTGCACGCTGTCTGTGCAGCAGTGCCCAAAGTCCTGCCAGCCTCTGGGAGCTGAAGAGCAGGAAGGGCTCAAGGGGCTGAAGAAGGAACCTGTAACTGTTCCTGAGAGGAACCTATTTCTTTGCTGGCCCCTCTCTGGCAGGGTATGTCCAACACTCTTGCTGCCGTGTCAGGGGCTGTAGGTTTCTATACAGTGCTGTTATGTGGGGTGCCCAGGCTTCCTGTGGAATTCAGGGGAGAAACCAAAGCTGGTGTAGACTGCAGAAGCTCTCCTCAGCATGCCACAGCGACCACTGATCTCAGGTGGGAGCAAGGCGGGATGAAGAGGCAAGCAATAGATTCAGGTTGAGTTAGATTCCAGCTTTGCAGCTTTCTCCATCACATCACTGCTCTCTGAATGTATTAAGGCCTTCTCTTCTCTTACATGTCCTTGCAAAACTGCCACAGAGCATGGAACAAGATCAAAACATGTGGTAACCAGCACTAGGTTTGTCTGATTCTGCAAGCTGGGCAGTGGAAGCTGCAGAAGGAGCCAGCCCTGTGGGGAAGGTTGTTGCCAAGTGGGCAAGTGAAGGACCCTGCAAGCTGCAGTGAGATGAAGCCACTTCTGCATGAAATGATAGAGAAATCCATGGCTCTGTTGTGAGGCTGTCTCTTTGGGTTGTCCCAAGCATGCTGGCTTCCACCAGGCTCTGCTGCCTGGCCCCTCTGCAGGCCCTGCTGTGTCAGCCAGCTCTGCTCTGGCTGCTCCCCCTCCTTCCATCACCACAAGCAGTTATTCTCTGGTGATCAAATCTGACATGTTCACAGGAACTGTCCTTTCTCCCTGGGTAAACCCTGGAGATCACTTAATGCAGAACCAGAGGAATTTCCCTGGGAGTTGTGGAATTTCAACATCTCTGGATGTTGAATGCACCAACAACAGAAGAGAGCAGAGCACTGTGAACATATAGGGCAAATCTTTTCAACATGGCATGCATGAACCAAGAAGGCTTTATGATTGCAAAAGGATACTTTATTTGCTTAATGAAACAAAACAGTAAGAAGGGAGCAACTACTCCTTTCCCAAGCACCTGGGGCAAGTGTAATTTTTCCTTGAAGATGGGGAGTTATAAATCTGCAGGAGTTATCATTTCTGATGGCACAGCCTTGGATGAGGTCAGGTCTGTCTTTCCCTTCTTGGGGATGAAACCAGCTTCCTGAAGTACCCTCACTGCTGGTCTAGGAGCCTCTTCTGCGTCTTTCGGTGAAGCCTGCAGATCAGCTTGCACCCTGACCAGTCTCTAAGCTGAGTCCTTCTAGCAGTGGATGATGTAGTAGTCCTTGAAGTACAGCAACACTGGTAGAGAAGGGCTTAGGACACTAGCATGTTGCTGTAGCAGCCATCAAAAAGCCATTTCCACAGGTAGGACAGTGGGATCTGTCAGGAAAAGCAAACAGCAGTTTCTGGCAGAAGTCTGGTCAGTCGGTAATACGATTCTGAAAGAGATGTGCACGCCCTTAACTGGAGGACAGATCCATATTGAATTAGCTTTTCTATTATAAGGATGATGACTCAATTTATTTCTAAAGGGTGCCCTTGCCAAAGGGCTCTGAGTCTGTGTGCTTCATAATAAAACAATTAAACCCCCTGTTAATGCTAAAATCTTACCAAGCTAGCACAGAAAGGAGAAAGGAAGGATCCTTCCCTTCCCACAGAGCCAAGAGCTGCCAAATTTACAGGCATTGGGGGAATGGAAAGAGTTTGAAATTATTTTTTAAAAGCTGGAAGAAATTAGATGGGAAGGATTACAGATGGCCACAGGTTTTGCACTTGAAAATCATTGTTGTTTAACAGATTACTGCACTGAGGAAATCTACCCCCCAAATAATGCTCAAAAGCTTTCAATTTAGTGGCAGGCTCATTGCAGCTTGGATGACCCCGTCCAGGCTCACTGGGCTGCTTAAAAAGCCCTTCCAGCTCTGGTCAGAATTCAGAAGGGGAAAGAAAACCTTCAGATTCACAGCTTGTGTCAGGCCACCAGTCTGTGGCACTGTTTCCACCAAGTGGAGCAAAACTGAACTGGCCAGCCAGGAAGTCTGTCATCTTTTTTTTTTATAATGGTCCCATTATTTTGGTCTAAACAGCAAGAATCAGCAGTATAAAAGAGAAGTCTCTGTAATGCTCCAGTCCCTGCCTTGGATTGCAGCACCACTGGCTTCACTGGAAGTCACAAAGCAATGTTCTTGGTGTAATCTGTGCCACAAATTCTCCTGTTCTTGGAGCAGGAGATGCCATGCAGACTGATGGCTTTTCCAGTTTATGCCTTCATCTCTGCCTACATCCAGCTATCCTGCCTCATCAATGTGAGGATATGAGAACTCCCCAAATTTTCTTGTGTGACATATCCCTAATCTGCCTGGGAACTGGGCTGTTCTACCACCTGCAGGGTTGCAGGATGCCTGAAGACATCAATGCCTGGTAGAGCACCCAATGACTAATGCAATAGTTTGCACTGCAGAACAGGATCATATTTAATGCCCTGTGACAGAAATCTGTCCAGGGCCAAGATGTAGTTTACAAATACTTTTACGAACAACTCTGTAATGGGAATAACTCTGCAGTAGGAGAGTTTGGCACAGCCTATTTACAGTTGCAGTGCCACTTTCCTCCAGGCATACTTACCTTTTCACTGACCCCACACCGTTTCCTAGGCACTGTTTCTTAGGGCCTGGGAAAATAAAAAATGTCTTCAAAGGTCAGCTAAAGGTCTCTCCTCTAACCATTGACATTTCTAGCTTAATCCAAAGCTTACTTTGAACCCAAGCTAGCAGATTGTCAGCATGGGCGGAAGATCAAGAACTGCAAGCACCCAACCTACTAATGCAGTGGGGACTTGGCCACTTAGCACTACTACCACAAGCCTGCTGGAGTGCTAATCTAATCAGTTTGTGAAGCTCGAGTGTTATTTTGCAATGTGGCTCCTTTCACTAGAACTCATATCATTATTTAAAACTATTTACTAGCTAACTTGCAATGCCAAACCATTTTCCTTTGATCTAGATCTCAGCACATGACACCCAGCTTAGGTTGGCATCTGTAGACAAGCAGAACAAATCTCAAAATCTTAGCTGCTTTACAAAAAGCTGTGAGCTTGTGTGAATGAGAGGTCACTGCTGTGACCAGGACAGCTGCCACTCTGACCCACCTGGCAGAAACATCCCAAGAGAAGGAACACAGCCAGCCCGGCAGCAGTAAGGGCTTGTCATGTGTCTGCTTGTAGAGCACAGAAAAATTGGAAGAAGCTTGATAAATTGTTCCCATTGTTATGTTGTTAGTAATGAACATCATGATTAATCACACAGAGCAAGATTATGTGTTTTATACCAATCAGCCCACCAAAGCCAAAGGAGATGCTCCAAATGCATACACAAATGAGAGAGGGCAGCTTCTTGCATAACAGCTTAGATGACTTGTGGAAACAAGATTCATTTCTAAGACCTCATTTCTAAGACCTCGGCACTGAGTGATGGAACTAGGGAGGAGGCTACTCTGAACTGCTGCCTGAAATGAAGTCTAACCATTCACACACTGCCCAGACCTGTGTGCTTCGATACAGGATCTGTTTTAACCCCCTCCTTTGCATCTTTTACTCTGCATACATCAAAAATCTACTAATACAGAAGGAGCAGAACTTAAAAAATGGACTTCTTAAGTCAGGCTCCCTGGCCACACTGAGGGCCCTGAAAACAAGCAACTTTCTCCCCGTTTTCATGAGCGCTGAGCACTATTGCATGTCATAAATATATTTGAGGCCATTTACTTGGCTCCCAATTTATTGGCCTAAAGAGCCTGATTTCATGATTTTATGGTTTTATGATTTTATGAACTACTATTTTAAGCTCAGCAAAAGTCCTTATCACCAAAAGATTGGCACAAGGGCCCTTAAAAAATGCTTGTGACTTTGTAGGGTGTGAGTTGTCGTCAGAGTGTCACAGATGCTGCCAATCCTGACCTCTTCACTTAAAAGGCTTGGTATTTACACTGCTGCCTTCTCAACATTGCTCAAGCAGTAGAACAGCAACAATCCTGACTTCTGTACCTGCTTGCTGGCTTTCACCAGGTGACAGATGACTGTGTCTCTCTCCTGGAGGCTTTTGGGCTAAACCACATGATCATTCTTTACCTTTCCAAATCTGCATGTGACGATGAACAGCCTCCCAGAGGCACTGATGGAAAGAAACATATTCTGGCTGTTTATAGATGTAAATAAGATCCAGTTTCCTGCTGAAATATTAAGCAGTGGTTTGCAATCTGTCGCCTTCCTAAACAGCTCCTGGAGGTGCTCACAGCCTGGGCTTCCTGGACATTCCTAAGATTTTGGAGTGAAGGAGCAAAGCTGGTGATGTAAGATACATTCCCTGATGGGGAATACTGACTCCTGCCCTCTGTTTCCTGCAGTGGGTCTCCCCTTTTTGATCCATCCTTAGAGAAGGGCCAAGTTTTAGATTTACTGAGGCTACAGTGCTATTTCTGAAGAGCTTGTTCCCAGCAATACAAACCACATGCTTACAGACACTTTGACACTTTTAAATTAACAAAGTTATTTCATTTCTCTCAGCACTTTTTAGTTCCCTTGAGACCATGCTAAAATGTAAAGCTTGTTCATTAATTACTTCAAATGTCAAGGTTTAATTACAATGCTTCCAAATTAAATTTCGAGCCAGTCAGATTTTCAGAGCCATACAGGAGAGAGACAGACATACTCATAGCACGTTAAACCTTCAAAACAGATGATGATGATTAATATTATTGATTTCCTAGCAGCAGTATTTCATTTTTCAGATGCAGAGCACACGAACTGGAGTGTGCAGAAGCCACTGTTCTACCTGTGTAGCCATCTGCAGGCTGGGGTGTTCCACCTGGACCACAACTGCCAAAATGAGTCTGTGTTCCTGCAAGAATGGGAGGGGTAAACCCAAGCTTCATTACATATCTCCAGAGAAAGCATGAACCCATCCTGTTGAATGGGCATCCTTCCCCATGGGCGAGATAAAAGTCCATTAAAAATCAAATTGCATGTGGGGTGGTTATCACAGCACAGCTGAAAATCTTCCTGTAGACACATTGGATTCCTGGCCACCCTTGAGGCCAGAAATGAAGGCAACACTTGCTGGTTTTTGAGGACCATGCCAGTGTGAACGTCAGTATTCTTACAGCAGAATCCCATATTTTTTCCAGATTTAAAGTTTAGAGACCATGACCTCAAACAAAATTGCTGCAGTGTTAGTGTGGTAAATCACCTTACTCAAAGCTGATAAATACATTTTGGCCCTTGTCAACCATGAAGGTGTATTAGGCTTAGTTATGAAAGCATGAATGAAATCCTGAGTACCAAGGGAAAGCCTCTAAACACTGACAGCTTTAGAGTTCAGAAAAATCAGGTGTTGGAAAGTCTTATGGACATTAGGTGCTAGCTGTAGGTGTTTCCCTGGAGGACAAGAAGAAATGCCTCTCTGCAGCCCCCGTGCCTGACCTGCCATGCATGTTCAGTGCCGTTGTCACAGAGTGCAACACAGGCTGACGACTTCTGAGTTTGTAAATTAAATGGCACCAGTCCTGGTTTCCCTTTTAAAGCTATGGCAGTCTGAGAGAACCAGAATGGTTGGTCAGTCAAGGTGACAAACGTGTGCAGGATGACAGGTACCAGCACACCTTGCCTTGTCACTGACTCCGCCAGAATAGAAAAGTTTTGTCTTCCTTACACTTTCAGAGGTGAAAAAGGATGAAGCATCCAAGCAAACATCTCCTGGTTATACTCTGGGGACTGTAATACTTATTGGGATGTATTAACAGAGAAAAGCATCCATGGCACATCCTCTTGTGTGAAAAAGGCTGCCAGCTGAGGTGAACAGCTTGCAGGGGCAGGTGTTCTAAGTGGTTTAATACAGGGAAGGCTTTGAGAACTATAACATACTTATATTGGCAAGAAGAATATACTTTATGCCCCCAAAATACTTGAACAAATATTCCTTTACTGTTCTCAGGTGCCCACACTGCTGGTAGAAATTGTTCTGGAGAAATCCTGCAGGGAATCATGGACAAGCTCAGTGACAGCTGCTGGGAGACTGCCATGGGAAAGAATTGCTTGTATTAATGCAGCTACAAAGCTTTTCTTCTGCACATCCCAAAGTACCTTAAAAAGTTACAGCTTTTCACAGAGAAAAGAAAACAGCCCCAGAGATGCAAAGTTTCATAAAATAAGACAGGCAGCATTGCTGATCCCTGCCTTTCCTTTTCTCTCTTTACACTGAGTAGGCACTGGAATGATCATCTGTGGGGTAGCAGCTATGTTTGAGGAGGAGAGGGTACGTACAGACACGATCAGGTGAGACATTTCTGTGGTACATGAGCATTAGGGCAGATGCAGGGGCAGTCAGGAGAATAAAGTGGTGCAGGTCAGCCATAACTCTCCTATAACGGTAGATGCTACGAACTGCCCTTGTTCTATATGACAACCGAATCCCTGGGGTTTAACATTAAACAAAAACCCAATACCTGTTGAAATAGCACCAGCATGAGATAAAAAAAGAAATACCTGCAAAGAAAAAAAGAAGAGACTTCAAAACCCTTCACTGATTCCCTCACATTAAAGTCACCATGTCCTGAGGCATCGCTCTGTATCTCCATCTGTTTTGTGTTTAGTTACCAGAACCGCCACAGTGTCTTCAAGTGTAATTAACTGATAGTGAAATTGCTTATGTTGCACCCACCCTGCGAGGGTCTCAGAGGCTGGCATGCATCCCAGCACATCACTCTCTCTAACACAAGATGTCAACATCTTAGTGCAAGGACTCTTCTCACTGCCAGTGTTTCAGAGCATTCGCCATGCAGGCTGCCTGCCCTGACTATGGACCATGCTCAGCCTTGCCTGGCTGGGCCAATGGGTCTGTAATGAGCTGCTAGACCAGGGGGGTTAATTTGGTCTGGTTCATTGGCGGGAGGTGAAGTAGTCCCACACACTTCATATTACATCTACGAAATCGCCAGATCCTTCAAGAGCCCCTTTAAAGATGAATCCATGATCATCAAATAGTAACTTTCATTCAAATATCCTAAAAAAGGGATGAGGGCCGAGACAGGAGTGTGTGAAATCCCCATGATTAGCAAAATACCACAGTGTGATGTCTGAAATCTTCACTATTTCACAGTGTAATTGCATCACCATTGCACTTAGACGTAAGGGAATCAACCAAGACAGCTCTGGTGATGGCTGCATTTTTAGCAGAGTGCACAAATAGCCTGTAGGACATTTGTTTGATCCTCCAGGGCAGAGGTAAGACAAAAGTTTTGTAATATCAGAAATAGCTTCCCACTTTTTGTCAACCATCAGGAGAAACATTCCTGTGTGATAAGGCAATGTTTGACACACAATTGTACCGTCAGCATCCAAGGGAGCAATGCCAGCCTCAGTATGAATTCCAAGGCTCCATACAAGAAGTGTTACTATCCAAGGAGAGTCTCGGAAGTTGACAGGCTTAAGTGCAGTGTCATTTTCTTATCACTTCCAGGAGCCTCTTAATGACAGAACTGTGTTGCACTGTGGATTTCTTGGGAAATTCAGATGGTAGCAAAGTGTGGGGGCTAGGAGAAAGTAGTACATGTTGGGAGGAAAGAAGGGAAATACCACACCATTTTCTCATGAAAAGCCTAGCGAAAAGCCTAGCAAAAAGCCAGTCTGCTCTAATATCCAGACCTCTTCTGTGGAGTTCTGGGAGCTGTATCGGTGCATACCTTGCCCTGGCTTCACTAGCTGTGGCTGGGAAACAGATGCAAGTCAATATGCTGTTGAAACCCATGTAGACACACCAATCTTAAGCAGAGCTTCAGGCTTTATGAAGACCATTCCCAGCCTCTGGGGCACGTACATCCTCTTGCGACTGCACAGAACAACGACCAGCACATCACCGAGTCCTTACCAGAAATAAACCTCATGTAAAAAGAAGAATGGGGTCTTTAAGCTTCCCTTTGGAACTAAAAATGCATTAGCAAACAGAATGGGCTGCAGATAAAGCCAAGTGGCCAAGTGATGGAGTGACAATGAGTGACATGGATAGAGAACATAGTATCTACATTGTATTGGTATAGTGATTGCTGGCTTGTTGAAGTCAATGAGAATGCTCTTGATACTAAAAGTCAGGCAGTGAAGAATTTACTCTCTGTTTTTGCATATCCTAGATGCCCATGCGCTCATCAAATTTATAATCTTGATATAAGGACAAAGCTGAAAGAGCCTTACGAGCCCAAATTGCACTGCATGGCAGACAGAGTTCACTGCATTTGTAAACTGGAGTGTCCAGCTGCTGCCTTGTCATGTTTAGCCCAAAATGTTTTGCAATGCATAAGGGTACAGCATCCCAAAGACTCATGCTAAAAAGCTGACACAGTGTTTGTTTAGTGGAATTTAGCACAGAGCTCAGCGCTCATAAAGGAGAGGTGAACTGGGAACCTATCGAAGAGACCTTCCAAGACAAAGACATCCTCTCAGCAGGGTCTTATCTCTGCAGGGGCAGATCTAAGAGCACCCTTGCACAGCTGGGCACTATCATGAGTCCTCTACAAAGCATACTGACTGGGCTGTGAGATGTGCATCATGTGTGAAGCTCATAAGGAAGAGTTTGAGGATTTTTAATATATGGATCTCTAATGTTAGATTGTAGTTTAGGGATCTGAACTAACATCCTGACTGTCAGAACACAAAAAGCTCCACGACAACCAAGTGAAGGGATTTTTCAAAGATATAAATTAATTTTATCAGCTGCCAAAAGGGATGATATAAAAATGTGCTTTAACACATTCCCTGGAACTTCATGGGTCCTGGAATACTCACTTCTGTTTCTATAAAAATGCTTTCCATTACGCCTCCATTGTCAAGTCAAAGACAGATACACAAACAAAAAACAGACGGAAGGAGAGGACACTACTTCTTTTACCTGAAGTGCTGTCAAATATACAACAAGAAGCATGAAGATAGCAATCTTAGTCCACTTCTAAAAACAGTAATTTCCAACAAAGGTTTGATTTTGAAGGCATAATGTCACATCTAAGAGACTGTGAAAGCAATAGTGGCTCCTTTGGCAGAAGCAGAAGCTACCCACTTGCTGGCCCATCTCAGCAACCTGATGTGGGATTTGTTATAAAAATTCCCCTCTGCTGACAGAGAAGAGCTAATCACTGCAAAAACTTACCTTTCAGGTTCACTGGGTACATGATCTGCTCGAATGTCCTCTTTCATTCTTCCTGGAGCAATGGCTGGAATGTTCTGTTGTGAATAAAAAGCACAAAAGGGATCACAGAGATCAGGTAAACCCAAAACCACAAACGCTGTTATGTAACCAGGAATGGCTGATGCTGCACCAGCCAACTTCTCATGAAGTCAAGGTGATGGTATCAGCATGAACTCTTTATCACCTTCTGCTTTTGCTTTGATTCCTGGGCAGTCTCCAGCAAACTGGGTCAGGAGTCCCTTCCCTCCGTCTTCTGGGATCCAAAGGGCCCTTCCGCTACCCTAGACTCGGAGCACCCACAGTCTATAACTGATGTTCCTGCTTACCTACCTGGGAATTAGGGCAATTTTGCTGTCCCCTTCTTACAAACAGCAGTAACAAACAATGCTCTGGATAAAATTGAGCCTGCAGACTGAGCAGGAATTTTATTAAGTTAATAATAAAAGTAAACAGAGAGGTTCAGGGTAGAAAGGGGAAGGAATTTATGCATTAGCTTCCTCCATCATTGTGGGGTTTGTCAATTTGTAGGCACTTGGACCACAGTTCTCCCCTCAAAGTCAATCATAGAACCACTCTTTGATGCACTGACAAAGGGTCTGGCACTGTATAGCAATTTATGCCTTGAAATGTACAAGTTAATTAATCCCTCCAGTTTGGGTGATGCAAGGTCTATGGCCTAAAGGCTCTTGCTACCAATAGGGAAACTGAAAAAGAGAGAACTGACTTTTTCAGAGGCAGAACTGGGAGGGGTTCAGAAAACTGTAGGGTGCAGAAATCCCAATTCTGAGCTCAGCCCATGCATAAGCAGACCACAATTTTTATTGTCTGCTGGCAGACACACTGACAGAAGGGTTCTGGGCTCTGCTGAGTCTGTGTCCTGGCAGTCCCACTGATAGACTTGGTGCTCCCCTCCCTATGCCATTGATTCACCTGGTAGTACAAGAAGAGTTTCAGGGTAATGATGAGATACACAAAAATGGTCAGCAACACTCCAGCTAAGAGAAAGGAGAGAAAAAAAATTAAAGTGAAGCAGGAGCTCACACACCAAGCTACTGCAGCTTCCCAAGTACAGACAGTGAAAAAAACTCCTCTGTGTTTGCTAATCAGACAATGGATATCTCTGTTCATACAGCCTGCTGGATGCATCCAAAATAACCTACAGATTAGTCTCTTGTCTAAAATAAGATGCAATGACACTCAGATGTGCAGGTATAATTTTATTTTGTACATACTTAGAACTAAACTCAGCCCAGTTGCATGTCAGCATAGACACAGCAGCTGTCATGAAGGGTTGTCCTAGAAAAGGAAGTGTGAGAGCAATGAGCCTCATCCCAGTCCAAATTCATGAGAAGCATACTCTGCACTGGAAAGGACAACTGGGATGTGTTGTCAGCTGGGACATCATTAACACCACTGAAAAGCAATCACTTGGCAACATGTGAGGCCATAGGTGCCAGAAGAGATATCATCTGCCACTGTATTTAGAACAGGAAGTAACTGTGATAGGGTTTGTTTGTATTTTTTAATAGCAGAGATAGTAGAGATACATAAAACCATAGAACACACCAGGAAAAAAACCCTTCACTCCAATTACCTTCTCTCTTCACAGGTATCACTGTACAATTTAGATGGTCCCATGAAATCTTTGCTTGGACACATCAGTCCCCACACAACAGCCCCTATAAACACAGGGACACTCTGAGAAAGTGACTTCATTCATTATCATTTATTATTTCACTTGATTGAATGTCAGCCACGTGCCTGTCGCTCTCATCCCTCTGTTGTGTGGCACTCACACACACAGAAACTGCACTGAGTTCTTAGTCCATTCCTCAGTAGCACACCCTAGATACTGGAACACAGAGGCCACTGGTAGCACAGATCATAGGAGAAAGAATCCCATTGCTGCAACTTTCTGAAGTTTCCAGTGATTTATGAGTTGTTTCAGCAGATGGAGCCATTGCAGCAGACACCGGGAGAGCCAACCAGGCCAAATCCACGCGTTCACAGGGAAAAAAGCCTTCTGCCTGCTATGAGGATATTTTCAAAAGAATCCTTGGCTGTATCCAGGCTAATGTGTGTCATCCAGGAAACTATATGCTCTTTTAGCAAGTAAATTGGCTTGGCCTGAATCTCCTAGGACTGATTTAACATCTATAGCATTCTTAGTAATTCTACATTAGTATCATAACATACACTTACGGTTTCAACGGGCATTTGAAAGCTGGCAGGTCCTCAGATCATGCCCACTCAGTAATTCTGGTACATAAAGACCAGCCTCTGCCATGATAACCAGCTGGTTCCCCTTACTGGTGCCAAACCCCATTTTTTAAAAGATCAGATATCACTACCATGGAAATGGGATACAGCTGCAATTGCTGATTTGTTACATTGCAGGGTACCCGTGGCTGACAGAATGAGGCTTTCAGAATATTTACACACATATATTGAGGAAAGAAATAACAATAAGATTACAACAATTGAAGTTTCCAGAAATATATTTATTTACGAGCATGACTCTTTAAATGTGCTAGAAAGATAACTATGATCATAAACTTAGGCATAAAACAGCGAGCAATTCATGGTACAATTAGGATTTGAGATAAACGGATTAATAATACTCCTGCTTAAGCATCTAATTAAGAAGCAGCTACATTCATCAAAGGCTTCTGTTGACATTATACATTACTGAAGGGGAACTGGGATTTAACATCTCCTTGGTATGCAAACTTGTTATCCTTTTCTCTGATGGAGGCTATACACATATACAAAGTGCACAGATTATTGCACTTAATATCGAAACACAGAATGCCTTCAAGAATCGCCCCCTTATGCTTTGAGTGCTGCTCATTTGAGGAAGACCTGCTCATAAGCTACACTAGTGATTTAGCAAGGCTGCCCTATATATCTTGAAATGCTTCATTTTGAGTGTTAAAGATAGTACAGCAGCTCTTCTACAGTGACAATTACATCAGTTCTGGGATGCGTCACCATTGTATTGCTGCGCTGATGGTAAATCAGGGTAACAGTTTTAGCCCAAAACAAATCTCTCACATGCAATTACGGCTTTCGCTCTACAGACCATCACAGCAGGGAAAATGTTACAGTGAAAGCAAGTTAAAAGGCCACAAGGCCAAGCCTATGCTTTCAGCACCATGAACCTATGAAGGTCACAAATGCTATCAGAGACAACCAGGCTTTTTGAGTAACATTCTGCAAATCATAGGGAATTTAGTGAAATCCAGAGCTCAAAGAAGGGCTGGACAGAGAGGAAAGTCAGGCAAGTAAGGAATTTCTGCCATGTATTTCCACTAAAGACTGAAGGTCTAGTTCTGACCTATCATCCAGTCCCAGGCTCCAAATCAAAGCCTTCTCACTGCACCAACCCCCTGTGGTAGTTTTGGATTCAAACAGCTACTGAAATTGAAGCCACAAAACCCATCTCCTTGGGGAACAAATCTAAATTTAGACCCTAATCTTCAACGAACGTATGAAGTTGATATAACTCACTGCATTACTAATGTTCTTTACAAATATATGATGTCTTAAAGGCATTTCACTTGCCTCTGTATATGTGGCAAAGAGTCGGATTAAAAGGATAGATCCTGCTAGAAATATGCATCATTATACAAAGCAAGGACAATTAATAAGGAATCAGTTCACCCACCTTTGTAAAACACCTTTCTATAAAAACTGCAGGAAGTGCAAGCAAAAGAGAATCTGAAAAGAAGGAAATAACAAAACATCACCTGGTGTGAAGACACTGTTGGTATATATGCTTGGAGGCTGGGCTAGGCTGAACTTCCTGGCAGCAATGGCAAAGTAAAACTTCTCTGAGGGTTATCAATCAGGCTGCTGCGAGTTGGGAGTTCCATTTATGGAACTGAAGCCTCCGAGTCCATAGGCTCAGAGGAGATTACCTAGAACTGACATAGAAAGATGATGATACTGCAAACAAGACAAAATTTATTCCCAGCCAGCTGCTATGGCATCCTCCTGGGGAGGTCAGACCTCTCCTGTAAGAAGCCTTCTGTGGACAAGGTAGCTTGCTCTGACATTGAAAATGTTGGGCAGAGAATATATATGAATCTACCATTTTGAGCTGCTCCTGCAGAGTTGGCTGTGTAGTCCAGGAGTGGCTCTTCAAACCTTTTTACACCAGCCTACTGAATTAGGGAAGGGAATCCACACCACCTCTCTGACATCTCAGAAGGCTGGGTTTCCATGAGATACTAACTCTGAAACCTAAGTGTTAATGTAAATTTGGTGCCTTTAAGGGGGTCGTTCGTAACCAGCTTTGCAGAAATAGACAGCTGTTTTGGTGTGGACAATCAGAGCAAACTGTGATGATGCCATTACCTCCTCAGCTAATTATTCAGAAGGAAACTGAGTGCAAGGGAAAATGTAAAAGTAAAGGAATATTCTGCAATAAAAATGCAACCTCATGCAGGGAAACAAGATAAGCGATGTTCATTAGGAACAGGAGATAAGTTTCTATTTTCTAATGCTTGAGATAGACCTCAGCCAGCAGCCAAACACCCACTGAGCCTCTCACTTACTCCCCTCTCCTGCAGGATGGGGAGAAAAGGGAAGGAAGGCAAAAAGATTCATGGATCAAGTCTAATAGAGAAAGCAAAAACAAAAAGAGGAATGAATTCACTACCTCCCATTGGCAGGTAGATGTCCTGCCTGGGAAGCAGGGTTTCAGCACTCATAACTATTGCTTGAGAAGACTACTAATTTTAATATTGAAAGACACTACCAACAACAAAAATCACCACTGGTGAATCGATATAACTGCACTTTCTGTAGTGGATTTACATCTATTTATGACATGGAGATATTTGGCCCTGAAATTCTGTAAGAAGGAGATAGATTTTTGAACTCCATATTTGGAATATAAGATCTAAATCAATCACTCATCTCAATGAGATTACTCTGGGTTTGCCCAACCTTCCTCACTGAATTAGCTTTCCTGTTATTTTACAAGCTCTGCTTGTAAAGGCAGGGTTATAAGAAAATGAGAATATCAAACGGTAGGCGGTTTCTCTTAGAAGAGGTTAAAACCCTTCCAAAAATACACATCTGGGTTTGTGTGATAAAGCCTGCCACTGAGTACAAGCCACAAAGTCCAAAGAAAATGCATTTGCTTTTAAAATATCCCATGGTGTATTATCACTTCTGAATATAACATTCCTGCATATTCAGCTGATGACACTTGCACAGGGCTGATTTACCGGCAATAGGATATATCGCTGGCCACTTACAGGGGAGCTTCATGAAAACCAATGTAAACTTTATTGGATCAAAGAGCACCCCACACCTGAAAGAGAAAAGCTGTCAGGTTTGAGGAAGCACTGTGACAGGATGTTCTCAGAACTACAGAACCACGCAAGCTGCCTGTCTTGTCTCTTCTTCACATTCCTCCACACAGTGAATCACTGCACTTCTTCCAGAGGGGATGTTCAGAATGAACTGCGTCATCCTTTTAATCCTTTGGCTTCAAGGGTTAATGTCTCAAACTCTCCCCACACACTTTGCAAGCTCCTATCACCTGAGATCACTTGCCTGGTCTGGCTGGTGATAGTGGCAAGAGTGGGTGGATCCTGCAGGACCCCACAGGCTCC
The DNA here is from genome assembly GCA_033558185.1 of Dromococcyx pavoninus. Classification (NCBI taxonomy): domain Eukaryota; kingdom Metazoa; phylum Chordata; class Aves; order Cuculiformes; family Neomorphidae; genus Dromococcyx; species Dromococcyx pavoninus. Next base: position 55,606 of record JAUMJL010001634.1, read on the forward strand.
TTTCAGCAGCTCAGAAAACACTGCTATCAGCCCACCTCTTTGACAGTTTTCTCTCATTCACAGCAGCTGGCTCTCTGTCTCCCAAAGATGCCAGGAATACCAGCAAGAAACTCTGGGTTTGTTCTGCTCCTCGTGGACTTCCTAGTTGTTGTTATACTAATAGTCTTTCCCACTGGGGCACAGAATTTTTTGTGTGCTAATTCTAACTACAATCACATTATATCAGCCAAATTCTCGGTAATTATTCAGTGTAATGTGACATTTCTACAGCATTTTTTACACTAAAGGATGAAAAAAAGCCTCTTCACAAGCTATGAACACAATGCTCTACTTTTTGACATGATGCAGATTTCACTTCCTGAATGTGATCAGAGAAGAAGCAGTTTGGATCTTTTCCTGTTCTAGCATGCCTTTTAAACAGGTCACCAGTTTCTAGTTTTTATGTAATTTCTTTTTTAAAAAATGCTTTCTTCTGTGCACAAAGATTGATTCATTAGATGTTGTTTGTCTCTGGGCATTGAGCAGCCTTTTGCTGAATACATTTGGAGTGCATGCAATTTAATTGGAAGAGCATAATTTCCAACATTTCCTTAGGATTTTTACTGCGAATGGTGAGACATAAGAAAAAGGAAATCACTGATGTTTAAAGTTTTATACTGTGGAAAGGATTCATTGTTTTGCTCAGCAGTTTGAGTACTTTACAGGTAGGAAGGGTGTCCCTCTCAAGAAGGAGCACAATCTTTTCTTTCATCCACATCATGTGAGTGGATGGGAATGAAATAAAAACACATGTGAGTTTTCTACTCACGTTATCACAGTCACCCTGAGACACCAAAGCCTGAAAAATCTCACCTCTTCTGAATTTACTGCAGGTACTCAATTCTGTGTGGCAATCATCAGTTTCCTTAATTTCTTGCTGAAGGCGGTTATCATAATTACCACTTTCCCACACTTCTAAACAAAAATAATAGTAAATTGCCATCCAAATACAAGAAACGCCAACAATTTTGACAGTATGCCCACCTAAGTCATAAAAAAGTTCTAGCAACATGACACCACTCCTTCAAACAAGAAAACAAGAAACCTTCCTCAAGTGCCTTCTGCTGATTTAACTGAGCCTTTCCACTTACCTGCCAAAAACCTACACAAGTTAAAAATGCCTTGGAAATTGCTGAATCCACTCACACATAATAACAAAGACTCACACAGTGAATAACAGCTGGGGAAAAAAATATAGAAGAGTTCTAGAAAATGCTTCTCTTTTCTTTGGTTGTCAAAGTGCTGTTTGCAATACCAGGTACAACATCTGGTTTATCTTATCTCTTCAGTACTCCTTTTTAGTAGGTGCTTAAAACATTCTGAAATTCATTCTCCAAGCTGGCCAGAGTCCTTGCTGACTCTGCTGCCTTCTGGCTAAAGGCCCTTTAGCTAGAAGCTGGACACCAGAAAATGCTTCCCATAGGATGCTTGGTTATCATAGAACAATAGAATGGTTTGGGTTGGAAGGGACCTCAAAGCCCATCCAGTTCCAGCCCCCTGCCATGGGGGACACCTCCCACCAGACCAGGCTGCTCAAGGCCCCATCCAGCCTGGCCTTGAACACCTCCAGGGAAGGGACAGCCACATCTTCCCTGGGCAACATGTGCCAGGGCCTCACCACCCTCATTGTGAAGAATTTCTTCCTAATGTCTAATCTAAATCTTCCCCCTTCCAACTCTCTCAGCCTGTCCTCACAGCAGAGATGCTCCAGCCCTCTGATCACCTTCGTAGTCTCCTCTGGACCCACTGCAACATTCTGTTGGGTATTCAGAAGTGCACACAATACTGCGGGTGGGGTCTCAAAAGAGGAGAGTAGAGGGGGAGAACCACATCCCTCGTGGTGAAGGATCATAAATCACTTCTTGTGCGGCTGCTCTATCTACAAAATGTGACACAATCCTCCTCCCTTCCTCCACGTGGAAAGGAATGAAACTTTGAGATGCAAATACAAATACGGTGTATCCTTAATACTACTGCTGAATCTCTCACATTTGCAGATAAACTAAACAGGCAAGTGATTAATTCCTTGGTTTACTACTGCTAACCCTTCTCCTTCAAAAAATAAAGTTGTACTGGACTGGAAAATCTCTCTCTTGGAGAGCAGTATTTATTCATATGACATAGCACCTAACCCTATTACGATAAATCTACTGAAGCCAGTTGGTTGACTTATGTGCTTGTTATTTGCACAACAAAGGGTTTGCATAAGCTTGTATCAAAGACACAGCACAGCATTACTCACAAATAAGAACTCCCACTGCCACAGGCAAGTTAACAGATTAGGAAATGCAAATGTCTGGAGTGACAGTTCCGGGAGGGAAAGGAATGATCTAAATAGTATCAGAATGGCCAGGGATGCCGTAAGTGCTGCCACGTGTTGCCTTCTACCAGTTGGACACCATGAAACAGTATCACAGTATCACAGTATCATAACGTTGGAAAGGACCTCCGAGATCATTGAGTCCAACCTATATCCCAACACTAACACCAACACTAACACCATCATCTAAACCATGGCACTCAGTGCCCCATCCAGGCTCCCCTTAAACACCTCCAGGGTGGGTGACTCCACCACTTCCCTGGGCAGCGCATTCCAATGGCCAATCACCCTTTCAGTGAAGAACTTTTTCCTAACATCAAGTCTAAACTTTCCCTGACGAAAGTCTAAACTTTCCCTGATGAAGCTTGAGTCCATAAACAGAAAGCTCTGCTCTCAGAAGCCTGCACACCACTGCCTGAGTTTTGTGTCTGCGCTCAGGATCCTTCAGCCAGGATTAGACACATGAGATTCTGGCTCCACTGAAGTCATTTGGTTTATCTAGGGATCTTAAAAGTGCCAAAAAACCCTGCTAGTGTTTCTGATTACTTGATAACAAACACAAATAAGAAAAGCAAGTCATACATATATATGACTATAACCTTGTAATAAAACTATCCTATATATACGACTAAAATCCTATAATAAATAATAATTGTAATCCTATATGGTAACTAAGATTCTACACAAGACCAAACACATACTGCAAAAAGTGGTAACAAAATTTTGGCTGCCAAACACACCATTCTTTAAAATTCTCACAAAAGAACAATTTTCAACTGATTTTGCAGTGAGTGTAATCATCTTTCTCTTTGTCTTGTTTCAACTTTGCCCACTTTCCACACTTCTGTGACTTCCTTTAGTATCACATGCTACAGGCTGAGTAATCCTGGGACACAGGGAAACAGTGCTTTTATTTCTTCTTTTTTCAAATGTCTTACTTCTGCACCTAGATAAAGAGCATATTCCATTTGCATAGTCCTCTCTTCTCGCTCACTGTGTAAGCTTTCATATTTAGCACAGATATTTGCTTCCTAAATTCCCTGATTAAACAGGGAATATTTTTACTGATCCAGTTCAGCAAATTATGATATTACCAAAACCGCCCTTCAGAAAGAGCTTTCAGAAATTCCTCTGTAACTCTTTTGGAATATGTGCACAGATAGAAGGATTTCTTTTCCAAACAGAAAGACTTAATCTCTCATTCAAAAAAATTCTTAAACCACACAGGACAATAATTAACATTGCTAACCATAAAGTAATGTCTGTTTTCTTTACTATGGATAAAAATTCAGCATCTTATAAGAAATGACCTTTTACATGAAGTCTCTTTCAGGAGTATGCATTTGCCTTACAGCTGTTGTGAGTATTTAACACACCTGACTAATGGGAAAAGGGGACATTCTAAGATCAGCCATGTGTGGGTGTCACACTGACAAACACATGCATAACATTTCTTCTGTCCCTGGGTCTACAGTTCTGATAATTGTCTAACAAATTCATGGCATTTAGATTTTTGCAAATCCAGCACGCCACAGTCCACAAAAATCTCTCATTTCTTTGTTAGCTGGATTTTTATAGCATATACTGCCATGGTACCTAAGGGACGTTATCCAAAGGTCTCAGTCTCTGTTGCCTGTGCTTTGTTTTTGCTCATACAAAATACCACAAGATTTAATAAACCAGTGCGAATTTGATTATTTTTCCACGGGTCTGACTTTGATCAGGGTATTAAAGCACCACTGCTAATTAACGAAGATAAAAAAGTATCAAATCCCAATGGATCCAGCTTAAGCAAACAGGGGCATGAGGAATGCTGAGGTCCTAGGAATTAAAAGATAACTGAAGAGGCACTGGTCTACGCCTTTGTCATAGACTGAAAATGCCATTAAACAAATAATCAATCCCTCTATAAATAACTAAGTTATTGCTTTTCAGGGAAATTGTCAGATATGTAAATTTAATCTTGCTGAATTGTTTTTCTTCCTTACCAGAAGAGATATTTGAAATATTTACTAGATTATTCACATGTTGTTTTACAGACCACTGGGTAAAGAAAGAGTCATGTTTTCAGCATGTGCAGTGTAGGCAAGAAAACTTCCATGTGATGAGAGATGAAACAATATTTAAAACAATAAAACAATGAGAAAAAAAGGCGTAAGTCAGGTTCTAAAGTTAGGTAAAATTCAGATAACAACGGGGGTAACCACTGTTTTTGCGCTTATATAACGAAACACCGATTTTAGCACAGACTGTTTGATTCTGCCATTAAAATATGACCTAATTAGTTATTTTGTAGCACTGAAATTCACCACTTCGGGGGTGTGAACGCCCTTTTACCAGCCACACCACGCACACGCCACTAACAGCGCACTCCCGCCGGGCTGGGCAGGGTCACAGCGCGCCCATGGCACCGGCGGGGCGGGCGTGGCCACGGCGCGTGGGCGTGGCCAGTGGTCCGAGGTGGGCGGGGCCACGGTGCGCGCGGCGCCGGCGGGGAGGGCGGGGCTTCATTGCGTGCGCGGGAGTTGCGGTGGCGCCCGCAGCCAGGCCATGGCCGAGGCGTATTTCCCGGTGGGACCCGGGCTGGGCCCTGAGGAGAATTTCCTGTCGCTGGATGATATTCTGATGTCCCAGGAGAAGCTGCCGGGCCGTGCCGAGACCACCCTGCCGCGCCTGGCCTTCGCGCTGGGCCAGGGGTCCGGGAGCGGCGACTCCATCCCTGAGGTACCGGGGGGGGGGGGGAACTACAGCTCCCGGCAGGCACCGCACGGGGGATGGGGGCGATGGGAACTGTAGGAGCCCCCCGCCTCTCCTCGCCCGCCCCAACGAACCCCTTTTCTGGAGTCACTACAAGGAAATTTGAGCTTCTGGCTGCTTTTTTACAAGTTATATTCACTTTTATTGTATGCATTTTGCATGGTTTTTTTTCCTTCGGATTTTAATAAATACTTGCTAGAATACTGAAATGTTATTTTATAGAATCATAGAATGGTTTGGGTTGGAAGGGACCTTAAAGCTCATCCAGTTCCACTCCCTCTGCATGGGCAGGGACACCTTCCACCAGACCAGGCTGCTTAAGATCCCATCCAGCCTGGCCTTGAACACCTCCAGGGAAGGAGCAGCCACATCTTCCCTGGGCAACATGTGCCAGGGCCTCACTGTCCTCATTATGAAGAATTTCTTCCTAATGTCTAGTCTAAATCTTCCCACTTACAAGTTAAAGCCAACCCCCTTGTCCTGTCATTACAAGCCCTTGTAAAAAGCCCCTTCCCCGCTTTCCTGTACCTTCAGGTGCTGAAAGGCTGCTCTAAGGTCTCCCTGGAGCTTTACCTTCTCCAGATTGAACAAGACCAACTCTCTCAGCCTGCCCTCATAGCAGAGGTGTTCCAGCCTTCTGATCATTTTTGTAGCCTTCTCTGGACCCATTCCAACAGTTCCATATCCTTCTCCTGTTAGGGATTCTAGACCTGGACACAATACTTATTACCCTTTCTTATCTATGCTTTCTGCATATGCAGTTCAGGGAACAGCAAGAAAACCTTGATGTGATGGCTTCTCACTACAAGAAAGACATTAAGAGGCTGGAGTGTGTCCAGAGAAGGGCAACAGAGCTGAAGGGCTGGAGAACAAGTCTTCTCACGAGCGATAAGGGAACTGGGGTTGTTTAGCCTAGAGAAGATGAGGCTGAGGGGAGACCTCATTGCTCTTGACAACTGCCTGAAAGGAAGTTGTAGCAAGGTTGGTGTTGGTCTCTTCTCCCAAGTGACACGACAAGAGGAAATGGCCTCGAGTTGTTCCAGGGGAGGTTCAGATTAGACATTAGGAAAAATTTCTTCACTGAAAGAGTGGTCAGGCACTGGCAGAGGCTGCCCAGGGAGGTGGTGGAGTCACCATCCCTGGAGGTAAAAAGAAAAGTAGATGAGTTTCTCAGGCATCTGGCTTAGTAGTGGACAGGTATGGTTGGACTTGATGATCTCAAAGGTTTTTTCTAACCAAGCAATTCTATGATTCTGTGAAAGTGAACTAATTTTGAAACTACAAAGCAGTGAGGGAAAAACTATACAAGGTCATTAAGTAAAATTCAGATAAAAATAAGGGTATCCATTGTTTTTATGCTTATCAAACCAAACTCAGATTTTAGCACAGGATTATTTGATTCTGCCATCAAAATGTGACCTCATTACTTCTTTGTAGCACTGAATTGAATTGCTTTGGGGTGTGGGCTCTCTTTGCAACCCATGCCATGCAGAGCCCACCAGCAGTGAGTTCTGCCTGGGCAGCACAGCTGCATCAATAAAAAATCCACTTTGAGTCTTGCCGTAGTAATTAATGGCGTTAAGTTGTGTCTGGTTTACATTGCAATTTCAATAGATGGTTCTAAATACAAAATTAACTTTTTATAATGTGGGATCTTCATTAATGAAGTTCACTGCCTGTCTTCAGGGTTGCTTTATGTGTCTTTTCATGGCAAGTACAACTTTTGGTGGTTTTCTCATTCACGCAGGGGTCAAAGCTGGAAATACCTTTGTGGCTTGCTAAAGGTCTACACGACAGCAAGAGGAGAATCATTTCTGTGGAGCCGCCAAAGATTTACAAAGAAGCCTGGAGGACAGTGATCAGTGCTGATGCCAATGTGGTTGATCTGCATAAAATGGGACCATATTACTATGGATTTGGCTCCCAGCTCCTGAATTTTGACAATCCAGAGAATCCTGAGATAGCTCAGACTATCCTGCAAGTGAGTATCTGAACCAAGTCTTGAAATCTGTTTTTACATCTTTGTCTTCCTCCTTTTCCTTGCTGTTCAGCAGTCTTCAGGAAAAATATCCTACTTTAATCCAGACAACTCATGGGTTGAATATGGATTTCTAGATCAAGCTGTAGGATGACCCTTTTGACAACTGCACAGTCTAATGATGGAAGCTTCAAACATGCATCCAGGAGTTTAATTTTAGCTTGGAGTTTCCATGCTGTAAATGTGCTATTTCATAAAATCCTGTAAAATGGGGCTAGAGGAGGTGTCAGTTTGTCTAATCGTGCCCGTGCTGCAAGGCAGAATTAATTCACCCTGTATTATTTCTGGTTTTCTTCCCTGTTTTTAAAGCTCTGTGATGACAAGACTTCACACTGCTCTGGGCAATCTGTTTCAGTGCTTTGCCATCCTAATCTTAGAAGGTTTCCTCTAATGTCTAAAGCTCCTTTGCAGCAATACAAGCTCTGTTCTGTTTGTCTCATACAAAGTAAACTCTGAGGACATATTATTCTCTTCCTGCAGCAGTCACAAATCATTTGATATATCTTTGTGGGTCATGCTTTCCAACCTCTGATTGTCCTTGTGCAGTGCTGGTATCTTTCCAATTGATCTGTGTCCGCTGTGATGTGCAGTGCCCCGAACAGCACCCAATCTCCTGCTCAGGACTTGCATTGACGAAAACAAAGTATCACGTTGTGAATTTTGTAGGCCATGATGCTCTTTGCTCATCGTGGTGCAGCATTGTGTTTTTCACAATAGAATGACATTGCTATGCATTTGGTTTGCAGCCCACAATAAGATGTTCGGATGGCATATGCAGGCAATCATTCCTCTTCCTACATTTGTCCAGTTCCCTGTTTCTGCCTTACATCAATCCCAGCTGAATTACATCCTGTTGTTTTCACGCCATCTTTCTAATTTGTCAGGTTTGTTATGAATTTAGAGTTCTCCTCCCCTGCATGCTTGCAGTCATCCCTTCTCCTTCTCCTGCATATTGTTTGCTAATTTAATAAGCATAACTTCTGTTCCTTTACCAAACTTGATATATATTATTATTATTACTTGAAACAGTACTTGGTTCAAGGTAGGCTCCTGATGAACTCCACTCAGTATGTTCTTCCCTGTTGACAGGAGCTCTGGTAATTGTCTTTACCCACCGCCTACAGGCGGTTTAACTAAATCTTGCAGGGATGCTCTGTGGCAGATACTGCTCTGCTGTGTTTCCTCCCTTTAGAAAGCCCAGTGTCCTGCCACAGGAGGAAACCGGGCTGGCCTCTCAAACCTCGTTCTTGGCAAGGCAACATTGGCCATTGCTCTTCTCTCTATTTTCTCAAAGAAGTTTATATATAATTTATTTGTTCCAGTATGGTTCCAGGAATTTATACTGATGGATTTATAATCCCTTGGCTCTTCCTTCATCTCTCTCAATCTCCCCTTTCTCTTTTGAAAGATAGATGCCATCTTTGCCAGTTTACAGACTTCTGTGCTCCTTAGGCTTTTAACGATAACCACTAACAGCTCTGAGATTTCTTCAGCCAGCTCTCTAAGTAGTCTGGGGTAATTACTGTTGGCTTTTTTCCCCTTCTTTTTTTTCTCCTTCCCCTTCCTTTCACTCTTGTTTAAATAAAGGCTAATGGAGAGAGACTTTAAAGCACTGCTGTTTTCTCAGAAATGTTCACTGAAAGCTTGCTTTCTGCATTGAGAAGGTGACCATACCTATCCTTGTCTTTTCCCTTTCTGCTAATGGACAATTTGGGAGAAAAAAGCCATGCTAGCACATATCACGTGTTGACAGTAAAATCAAAACATGCGAGATATGCTTTCTCTTTATTAAAAGCAAATAAGAAGGGAGTTGGGCTGACTTAAAAAAATAAACAAAATGCCAGTCCCCTCTACTCCCAAATATTCAGGAACTATAAATGTGAAGTGTAACTATTTAGTGACAAAGCCAAAATGAGGGTTATTAATTTATAATATATTTATTCTATTAGTAAATCTCTAAAATGCTGCAGTTCGGATAATGGTAAAATCGGCTTCTGAATAACAAAGCACAATTTTCAAAGAGTTTTGACCCTTTTTTTTTGTTCTCAAGAGCAAAGATGAGGAAGGAAATAAAAATCCTTAACTATGTTTTATTGTTTAGCTTTTTAAAATGTTATCTATTAGGTTTAGGTTTGAGGTTTTGACCTTCTTTGTGGTTAAGCTTTTTTTCAGCATACTGAATGCTTTGCAGTGGCCATTTGGCTTAACTTCCAGACCATTCACAAGTTGCAGCTTGTTTGTTCCTGCAGCAGCTGCTGTGGCATGAGATTCATTCCACCTGCTCTAAAGCAATCATTGCTGGTGAAGTGGGATGGAATAGATGGTAACTCTGTTATAACCTGTGGTCTGCTCACGCCTGTCGTTAGGAAGCATCCGAAATCAAATTTCATGCTCGTTTCCCAACCAAATATGAGACAGCTCTCCCAGCTCGGGCAGGAAATGGTTTGTCTTTGTATCAAAGGTTAATGGGTGCTACGCTGTTTGCAGACCCTTGACTAGTTATGAACTAGGACGTGCAGCTTTGGCTTTTTAGTCTTGAAAGCTGAGCCTCTAGCATTTGAACTGAAGAAGACTCTGTTACGTGTCAGTAATTCTGCTTATCTTCCTTAGACATTTATAAGTCGTTTTCGTCGCATCATGGACTCCTCTCAGAATGCCTATAATGAAGACACATCAGCACTGGTGGCTCGGCTGGATGAATTGGAGCGAGCCTTGTTTCGAGCTGGGCAGAAAGGGCTGAATGACTTCCAGAGCTGGGAAAAGGGACAGGCTTCTCAAATCACAGCTTCCAGTCTGGTCCAGAATTATGGAAAAAGAAAGTTCACAGATATGGACAGTTAGAAGCCTGAAGAACACGTGGCTGCAGTGGGGGACACTGAGAGATTTACAGTCTGGCTGTCACAGAAGAGAAAGATGAATCAGCTTCAGGGAGTGACGGGCTTCCTGTCTATTAATGGGAATTCCTCTCTAACATCTTTGGATTAGACTAGTCCAAATTGTAAAGGCAGACGGCAAGGTTATAAAAAAATAGATCACATCACAGGATGGCTTTACAGCTTACTCATATCAGCCCTGAGGATTTGTAGTTGAAGTGTTTGGTAGGTGGCTGAATGGCTATGAGAGGATTTTCTAAAAGGATAATTAATATTTATTAATCTTTTCCAAATTCATATTTACAATACCGAATACTGTTTGAAATAAGTGTAATTCTATGTATTTCATCTTGCCTTTCCCTCCTGGGAACAGCTGTTTCTGGGTTCCCTGCTCTTTGGAGAGCCCCAATGATGTGGAAAAAAATGTGGTACAAACCGCATTGAATTTTTCCCATTTCTTACGTGTTGAGGTGGAACAGGTACTTTTTGTGAGGTAGGAATGTTTTTCTTTGACTTTTGTACATGGTGTTAGTGCCCTGGAAAAAAATACCTCCTCTAACCCATGTAGCCAGTGAAGCAGCTGTGCAATCTCGTGTGCTGCCTCATCCTCTCTCTCCTGTTTGGCCATTGTGGGGTTGATGTTGAGCTCCTATGGTTGTTCTACAGAGGAGGCAACAGAAGGCAACAAAGAGCTAGTCTGGACCGAATCAGCCTCTGGGCCATCTGTTCTCCCATGAGCAATTCTTCTGATTGTTAAATTTGGTTGATAGAAGAGGCAGAGCAAATGAACTGAGTTTCCTTCCTTCTGATCCATCTAAATGATCCTTGTATATGTCCTTCTTACCAGTAGGAGTGACTGGAGTTGGAACTTGCTAAACAGCACAGTGATGCCATTAAACCTAGATTATCTGCAGTCCCATTGGATTGCAGACAGGAAATACACAGTTATGTCTGTAGATTGTAATTCCTGCAGTTGTCAGGATGGTCGTCCTTTGGGAGCAGGTGTTGAATATCATATGGATGCTTCTGAACATCTGTGGAAGGTGGCCCTTGCAGAGCACCTAAGTGGATAAGCCAGATTGTAATGATACGGAGTGCTTCTTCTGTGGGAATCACTGGGAGGTGACAGCAAGATCTTGGAGGAGTTGTTACTGGGCTTGTGGATGCACCTAGATATTGGATACTTCAAACTGGAAACCTCAAGTACAAAGATGTGTGCCCAGTCCTTGGCCAGAGGACTGAAAGCTCTGCCTCTGGAGGGGGTGGGAGGGACAGCGTGCTGGCTCCACAAGCACCTTGGCATCTCTGCCTCAGCTGCACAGGGCCAGCTGTCCTGCTGCAGGAGACTGATTGGAAGCTATGCCTGGCAAAGTATTTCAAGTATGTGCAAGATGAAGTGCTGCTGTACTTAATCACTTAATGGCACATAATAGCCTATGCATTTTTATGAAGCTTTTGTCTATTTTCCATTTCTGGATTTTTGTCTTGAATAAATATTTTGTAAGGTTGCTGTTAATGTGAAATGTCTGTTGTTAATTGCCCTCCAGCAGAAAAATTAGTCATAAATTGGAAAGTGCAGATCTCTGCAAAACTGTGGCCATGATAGATAATGCAGTTCTGCTTATATCATTCCTTCTCTTCTCTTGCAGATAATGTGACAGCTACATTTGTGCAGTCATGCGAGTGTAGAAGTAGTTGCTGTCTGACATCCCACCTGGGTAATAGCTGTTTGCTCAAGTCGTGGGAGAGACCCTGCCAACCAATAAATAAGCTATTGATTTTATAAATTGCATTGTTAGGAAACGCAAGATGGATGGAGGTGATTCCATGTTGCCCCAACTTTGTTTTAGAGTTGTGGGTAGCAGGTAAAAATGGCTCTCTTTGTTTGTACCCTGCTGCTCCAAGCACTGTGGCACAGACATCAAAGCTGTGCTCAGCTACAAGGGAAGCAAGTTAAGGTCCATCTGTGATGAGAAGCATTTTTGAATGGGAGGGATTATTTTAATGACATAGTGGCTTTGTTATCTAGTTGATTTAAAACCAGAATCACTAGCTCATCTATTTCTGGACTGGTGTTGGTGGCTATCCAAGCTAATTTTCTTACACTTTTAAGAACATTTTTCTTCTCTGCTGCTGGGTTGCTCATTTGCCAATATTTTTTGCAGCTGCTTTCAGAGTGGGAAGAAAAAAAATCCCTGAAGTAGCCCTCAATGTCGCTGGCTTTTTGTGAGTAGGCAGTGTCACTTCTAGTAACCCTGAGTGTTTAGGAATAAACACCAGTCAGACTATTAAAAAAATCTGATCCTGTAATTTTGAATTACAATATTTGGTTAGTAGATTTGATCTTCTGTTGATTTTTTTTGTTTGTTTGCTTTGTTTTTTTTCCTGCTGGCTGGAATGCTTTTTTTCTGTCCAGATACGAACAAAAGAGTGTTCTGTACTTTTTATGAACACAATCTGTCCTTTATGATTACACAGCAGCAAGTTATAGGTTAGAGGAGTTTGAACTTTTGTATTTTCAGAATGGCACAATAAATCTGCATTCCAGAACTATACAAGAGAGGTCTGAAAAGAACTTTTAAGTGTAATTTCTCCCCATGTCCCTCAGCCTTTAAGCTGGAGGATTACTGATGTTTATGAGAAAGCAGTTCATAGACACAGTGTTGCAAGAATGGTTTACATTGCAATCAAACGGAAAATAGGTACAATTTGAGATGCTGGTAAATTATGCATTAATGTTAATAAGAATATTTGTTTGGATTTTAAGAGCCTGGTTTTTAAAAGAGCTATGAGCTTACCTGGCCCAGTCTTTCCCCTCAAGTGAGGACTTAATAATCCTTATGGGTCCTTCCACCTTGAGCTATCCTATCGTTAGCTCCCTCTAACCTGCCTGAGGATGATGTTTCTCTAGCCAGTGATGATTAAAAGCCACCTCTGCAAGAGAACCCACAGCTTTCCTAGGTATTCTGTTCCTGTGCCTGGCTCCAGTGTCTGGTGAACAAAGTTGGAGCTGTGTGTTCACTGACATAGCAGAAGACTCCATCAGTCAGACTTCACAGCAGTGAATTCCTGTTGGAAGGGTTAATGAAATTGAAAAATGTTCCTCACCTAAATTTTTCTTGTAAAGCTCTTAGCTCCTCTTGTTTATCTCTGCTATGTATTTTTTCAAGCAGGTGAAGCAGTCGTGGAGGGTTGAGCCCCAGTTACATACAAATAGCTTTGTGAGCAGCACATTAATTTTCTCACTTATCTTAATTACCCTTTCACAAAATGTTTGTGTTTCTTCCTTGGTCCCCTTTGCCCTAAACGATGTCTTAGTTTGTCCTTTGGCACTGATTTATTTCTGCTCAGCAGAATGAAGAGGCTTATTGCTTTTGTCAGCCTGGAAGCAATAGGAAATGTTTGGAGAACTGACATACTGTAACACCATGTATAATTTCTATGAGAGAAACAGAGGCACCTGAGTTAGGAGTTCAAGCCTGTCTGATCTTGATGAATGACTTTCTGATTTTTCTGCCCTTTTATATATATATATATTTTTTACATAAAGTCCCAGGGGACGGTGTTCCCACACCCTGATGGCTCAAAACTAAATCTGACTCTGTTGTCACAAGGGCCTTGAGGATGGTGTGAACTCGTTAATGTCAGGCACAGATGGCTATGGAGAGGATGCCAACCTGCTGTGGCTGGGCTGGAGCTGAAGCTGAACATACATATTACTAATGTATTGAGGTTTTATCTAGTTTATTGTGTCCTTTGACCCTGTGTGCACTTCAGCACTAAGATATTAATAATTCAGCAATGAATCAGGATCAATGAAGCTGGAAACTTCACATTATATTCTCTGCCTAAACAGTGTCATAGTTGGGTTGGAGCTTTATAGGCTGGTGTTACGCAGTTTTAGAGACACTATCTTGTTCTGTTCCTTCCAGAGTCTGCAGTAACCTCATTGCTCTGCCTGAAATGCACATCTTAGGTTTGCCCAGTATTTTCTAGGGGAGTTTGAAACGATGAGCACAGGGAGGCCGTAGACTGGAAGGGCCTCTGCATGCACTGCTTGTCAGCAGCCAGGAGAGGGGGCACTGAGTTTAAGACGTTGTTTTTGTGCAGGTCCTCCAGTAACTCCTTTTAGTTGTAGGTAGCAAGATCCGTATTTGGCCTGTGAGATCAAACTTGGTGTCTAAGAGACTTTCTGTTGCATCTGCCAGGCAAAAACACAAGTCAAGTGAGATTCAAAGTGGGGTTTAGGTTGCACTACCTTGTCCTAGATTTAAGAATACGAGTGGATGTCATGGTTGGCAGAGGCAATGAAAATGAGGTATTACTGATTGCTGTGTGAGGAGGGAAGTGATGAGAAAGCTACCAGGAACGAGTAGCAGAGAAGGAGATGGAAAGACCCTCGGCTGTGCCACTTCAGTCGATGTGAGATGTGCCACCTGAGTGATCAGAACGGGTAGAGACTAGGAGGTTGTCCACATGCCTGTCTGCCAGCAGTGCTCAACATGTACCATCCAGAAACTCAAGGCCCTTCTGTCAGGGACAAATTTGCTGTCCTGTTGGCCCTGGCTGCAGTGGATGGAGCTGTGGCTATTTCTATTTCTGCAATATGTCCTCATGAATTTATTGAGACAATGAGAAACGGGAAGAAGTAAAGTTCCATCGGCCCTCTTCTCACCACTTGTTGAAGGAAGCTCTCTTAGCTGCCAAGGAGCAAGAAAAGCAGCCTTGGAGAAGCTGCCACCCACAGTAGCACTGGAAGCATCTGGCTATGGGAGCAGCCAGCCGCACAGAACAAGGCAGGAGGTGGCAGCTGCAGTGATCCCTTTGGCTCTGCTTGGGCAGGAGGTGAGAGGTGGAAAGAGACAATGGGAAGCAGACCAGGCAGGGAGAGGGGGAGTATCCAGAGGCTCTTGGGAGGTATCACAGTATCACCAGGTTGGAAAGGACCTCTGAGATTATCAAGTCCAATCTATAACCCAACACTAACACCAACCATCTTCTAAACCATGGCACTCAGTGCCTCATCCAATCTCCCCTTAAACACCTCCAGGGTCGGTGACTCCACCACCTCCCTGGGCAGCGCATTCCAATGGCCAATCATGTGGTACCCTCATTTAAAGGGGTCCTGAAGTGCCTCTGCTTACCATTGCGAACAGCGTAACATTTTGGAACCACTTCCAGGCTGCACATCATGGCATGGTTTGTCTGAGACCAAAGAGTCGGTTGAAGAGAGCTGGAGATGTGTGGGGAGGTAGAGGAGAGGAGGAGGAAGGAATTGAAGAGTGACCCCATGGAGTGAAAAAGGACCCAGAAGGGGCTGGAGACAAAGCTTGAAGACGAGAGAAGAGGAAGACAGTGACCTTCCACCTTTCCCGGGGCACCATTTCCATTGAGTATCCTTAATGAGTTTTGCTTCACAAAGGAAATTGCTCGTGGGAGCCTCTTCTTCCCTAGGCCCTGAGGGCTGGCCAGGCTTTCCTGTGTGAGTGCCAGGCTTGCTGGGAGCCTGGCAGAGCTGGCCCCATGCCACTGCTTTTGGGGGTGCTGCGTGCAGGAGGAGAGCAGAGTGTGTCTGAAGAGCAGCGTGCTGGCAGGACCACTCCTCTGTGACTGTTGTGGAAAATTACAAGGGGCGGCACAGTCCCAAAAAGCCAAGGCATTTGTTCTGATTTTCAAAACACTTCATTAATGTCATTCACAATACCAGCAGGTTCCTCAGATTAGCACACTTCTATTTTTGAAGAGTTATGTCTCATGGCAGGCTGCCAGGCAGTGCCAGTGGCCTTAGTGTCCTTTCTGTCTGCATTGGCAGGACACACTGTGGTGTTTTGCCTTTCGTTAGCCTTTGTGAAGCTGTACAGCTGCAGCTCTTCACAATGCTCCCCCACACCTCTTTGGGTTTTGCAGGGTTTGAGGTGTGAAGAGCAGGTAAGGGCTTAGATGCAGTTTGCAGAGTGCACTGTGTGCTTCCTCGGGTTGCTCTCTGGCTGTGCCTATATCTAGGTCAGGATGTGGCATCACTGGAGTCATGGAAAAAGCAGCTGGCATTCCCTGGGGGCAGGTGAGGTTCCTCTGCTCATCAACTCAGCACCCTTGAAAACACAAACCATGGGGTCTGCTTCTCCCCAGCCCTGGATGGAAGATGTAGGAGCACAGCAGCACCCCAGGACCAAACCCATATCATACTGGTATTCTTTCCTTTAATGTGTGATGTGATATCAGGGCTGTGCTTGAGTCATGGCCCTCAAATGCATTGTGAACTGCTCTTGCCTCTGTTTGAGGCTCAGGTTCTTGTTGACAACTGCACATTAAAAGCATTTTATTTTCAGTTATCCTGCAAAACAGAGGAGTGACCCCAAGCGTGAGGATGGCTTTAAAGCTTGGAAGCCATCTTCTGTTTATGCTGGGATCCTGTAAGTTCAGAGAAAAATAGCTTCACTGGAAGAAATCCCAGTTTGCCTGCAGCTGAGCTTGAGAAACTGCAACTCTAAAGACAGTCCCAGCCTTACCCCCTGCAGATTTCTTTGTGCCTATAAATGGAAAGTGGTAAGGAGATGCCTCCTGAGGGTTGTGATGGGGGTGTTCCATCTCTGCTGTGATGCTGCAATACAAAAAAAAAATGGTAAAAAGCAAATGAAGGTTGCAAAAGTCCAACCTGTGCTCTCAGCTTGTGTGGCTTATAAGGCTGGCCCTGTCTCTAGCGATCCTGTTGGTCCTTTGAGGGTTCTCCCTAGGTAAAGCAGAAGCCTGAGGAGAATTATGAGAAACCCTCACAAACAGGAGGTTTTTGCTGGACATAAAAGGCAAATTTTCCTCTGACTTCAAACCAAGAAGCTGCCAAATGCTTAGGATGCAGTCTGGCTTTTTTTTTTTTCCTCTCAGGTGTTAGAGCAAAACGGGAGTGAGGAGATGACCACAGGACAACATAGTCCTGTAGCTGGGGGGTTTGGCAGCGAGGCACTTGGGAGGAAGCAGGTAAGCAGATACAGAAGTCAAGGCACCATCAAAACAATCCTCAAACGTGCCTGTTTCTCTTGCTGTGGGACCATCCTCTGCAGGGTGGGTGTATCTTGGCAGGCTGCCGTCACAGGAATGATTTAAGATGGGTTTCTTGCCTTCTCTTATAAATGCATGAGTTAGTTTAGTTTAGGTCTTTGACACCTGGGGGAGTGGGAGCTGATGGATCCTGCAGCCCCTTTCCTAAATGCTTCTCGTGCTGGTGGGTGGCTGAATGGACACTTTTACTGCTGAGGGTCAGCTCTGCAGCTGGGGTCAAGGAGCAGTGGGCTTGGGGAGGGAGACCCACACAGGCCTTGGTCACGATTAACAGAACAGCTGTTGGAGTCACACCCTTTGCAAAGACTTTCACAGAGAAGAGACCCTCTCAGTTGTGCTGGTGGAGTGCAGCAGAGCTGAGCCAAGTGCAGTCTGTGTTTTCCTGGACAGGGCTGTACTCTTTTGTATTGCCCCTGTGAATCTGGGCTGGCTCCAGTGAAATCAGCACAGTTACTCCAAGTTTGGACCAACTCAGGAGGGTTTATTGCAGTTGTGGTGGATTAAGCAAGTCCTGCCTGGAGGCTGAGCTGTGAATTTTCCTTTCAGTTTGAGTTCTCCGGTGCACAAATGCAGCTCTAGGTGCCTGGCTGTGAGTCTGTCTCATGCTGACGCGGGCGGAATGAGGTGAACAGATGATCTCCTCCCTGGATTGTCAGGTCTCGTGGTGGCCACATCACTCCCCTGGTGAGCACTGCTTTGGATTTACACCGGCATCCTCCAAGTGAGGCCCTCCCTGTGCAGCCCTGGCCATGCAGTGGCATTTGACCCCTGAGCATCTCTGCAAAGCAACTCCCTGCCCCCTCCTCAGTCCTGGCTGCCCAGGCTGCACCCAGCACTCGGGGTCTTCAGCTGAATCAGCAGGGCAGGATGGTACAGGGAAAGGAAAGTCTCTGTGAATCAGGCCTTGGGAACAGCATCTGCTTCGTGGCAGAGACCGATTTAATCTCCTTAGCAATTGCCTCAATCGTAGAATCAGCAGGATGCTAATTAATTGAAAGGCACTCAACGACAGACATTGAGATCCCTCCTGGCTTTAAGCAGAACCCTTTTGGGTTTGGCAGTATTAGCTGGCTGCTCTCCTGGTGAGTGGGTCTGCCCTGGGGTGAAAGTCCTGCATGAGGTGTCTCTGCACCAGCTACCCTGCAGCTCCCCATCCCTATCGGCTGGCTTGGCTGGGGTGCCCACACACCAGTGAGATGATGCTGCACCTGTGCCCTGCCAGGGAAGGATCCACATCCTCCAGACCCCTCGCCCTGCCTCTCCCCAGCCCCTCTGGCCTGAAGCTGAGTCCTCACCTCCACCCTGAAAGCCCACAAGCTGATTAAGCCCAGCATGTTAATTGGCTGTGACAGCTCATTTCGTTATCTTGCATTTTAGCTATTGATGGAGTGCATATGACTGGATTCACAGCTAAGGTCAGTGCCAGGCTAGGTCAGAGCCCCTTGTTTGGTCCATCCCAGGATGTAGGATGGTGTTCCAGAAGCTCTGCCAGGACCAGCTGTAAATCAGTGGTACGCTCACATAGCCAGCAGCAACAATGTCAAGGATGATTTTCCCCCAGGGATGTGCAACATCCTGCTGCAGGAGGATGGGAAGGCTGGAAGAGAAGGAGGTTTGAACGGGTATTTGGCACCCACTAGTGAAAACCACTCTCTCCAGGGCAGTTCAACACAAGGACATGACAGAAATACACAAGTATTTAAAGCCCATAAGGCGGGAGGATGCAAGGGCCAGGACAGCACCAAGCCCTCCCCAAACCAGTTTGATGACTTGATCTCAGTTTTGTCTTGTGCTTCTCCTTTAAGGGACAGAGCTAAAAGGGAAGGAGAGGGGGGTGTGTGCTGCATGGCTGGATTGGAGCAGTGCTCCTGGTGCCAGATGGAGTCCAGGGTGCTCTTAACAGGAAGCTGCTGAAACTGGTGCCTCCAGCTTGGGCAAGCACGGTAGGGGCTGGGGGGCAGCAGGCTGGCCACCTGGAGGGGCTGGACCTGCAGACAGGCCCATTGGTTGGTGGCTGTGTGCAGGGGAGGTGGGCATGATCTGTTCCCCACCATTACCCAAGTGCATGCACTTTTGTCCTTGCTAAAAGTTGGGAGCCATGAGAGAAGGGTATTAGAAATATTGGCTCCTGCTTCCCATCACTTAATGGTCAGGGTGTCCTTGAGTCTCCCCATCTGCAGCCAAGCACAAGAAGTTTGATGGAGGCCTTCAAGAAAGGAGCAGTTGCTGACTGAAGAGGCAATGACAGACAATAAGGACACATTGGTGGGTCTTAGTTATAAGCTCCAAAATCCTGGCTGAGGTATTCAAACATACTGAATGTCCCTTTCCAAGGAGCTGGAAAGCTGAGAGAGGAAGGTTTATGGTTCTCCAGAGAGCCGCAATCTGTGGGAGGAAGGGCTGAAGAGCTGCTTTTGTGGTGGAGAGAGTTGTGTTGCAAAGGGGTGGTGCTAAGAGTTAATTTGCTGTCCCTGGACAGCACATAATGGTGCCTTTGGCCAACCCTCTGCCTCTCTCCCCAGCATCTGCCAGGCCCGTGACTCAAATGTAGCTCAAAAAGAGAGTGCATTAGCGAGAAGCGGGATGAAATCGTTGGGATCAATGGATCCCCCTAGAGCTAGAGGTATTGATCAGCTGTGGGCCAAGGAGAAGGTCAGGGACAGAGCTGATGGGATACAGGCAAGGAGAGCTGGGTTCTTGACTGCTCCTGTGAAGGCTTTTTGAGATGAGCAAGGAAAAAGGGCTGTGGGTGGCTGCTCAGGTCCCGCCAGATGCTGCCTCCTGCCTGGGCAAGGACTGGCCATGCTGGAGCCCTTCCTATATTTGCTGCTCCGCCTCACTGCATCCCTCTCCTCACCCAGGCACCCCTATAGAGGAGCGGATACATGGAAAACCCCAGATGTGTTCCGTGTGCTCCAGGCTTCTCTCTTTTCATGACTGTGACCCTAGGGAGCCCCCAGGACAGAGCTGGCTCCCCTGCTGCAAGCCTTCCTCACCCAAGCACAGGGAATTGACTTGCTGCTGGTATTACCCAAGCTTTGCTGTCCCTCCTTGTGTGACAGCCCCTCCTTGGCTGTGCCACCCAGGCCCCAGCCTGGCTGTCTCCCATGTGCTGATGAGGTCAGGCCCTGGGAATTTGGGCAGCACAAATGGAGCAAGCTTGGCTTACCTGCGCAAGCAGAGAAGCATCAAAGCCGCCCTGGGCTGCTGTGGCCATCTGCGAGACTCACAGAGAGCCCCCCTGGGGACACCTGTATTGGACCAGGCTTAGGTTTGAGCTAGAGCAGCTTATTTTCATGGGCAGCTTGCTGGTGTGTCTACTGCAGGCAATGGGCATCTGCCACCTTCCAGGAAGAGGTGGTGGGTGCCCATCCCACCAGGCCTCCCTGCAGTTTCAGCACAGAGGGGAGAACCCAGATCTAACCTTATGCAGGGAGTAGCAGCATCTTGCTGTCTCAGCAAGACGGGTCCTGGGCTCACCTGAGCTTGCTTTTTATCTTTCCTGTGTTACAAGCCAAATATAATCTGCTTTAAAAAATCTGCCATGCCAGCCTAAGGACCTCCATGACCCTAGGAAAGTGGTCTGTGTTTCCAGACCCAAGCAACTTCAGCTGTTGGCACATCCTGGTCTGGCCACAAGGTGACCTTGGTGTGTGCTCTTGAGGCTCCCTGGCAGCCAGGCAGGGGAAACCCCTCCTCACCTCCTGGCCAAGCTGCACACAACCAGCCAGCAGAAGGATGCACCCTTGCCTGGCCCCTGTGTCCCCAAACACAGCTGATGGCAACTGGGAAGCTGTGGAAACTCTAAGAACAACTGGGTCTTCCCACTGCATCACCCTTCCTTTCAACCACTGTGGCAGCTCGCAACCAGAGAAGCCAGCCCTTGGAAATGGCATTGTTGTGCTCTCTAGGGGAATGTGAGAGTGGGCAACTTTGCTCCATCATGATGGGTGATAAATAATTGAAAATGCTGATTAATGCTGCCTTTGAGACCATGCCAGTCTCTGGCCTCTGAGGAGAGGGACCCTGCTGTCTCTGCTCTGACTCATGCCTATCAACTTGCTAAATGCATCTGCACGCAGTCAGTCGCTCTCTGAACAGCTCAGTTCTGCTCTGCTGACAGGTGTTTATTTAAAGCCTGGCTTGGCTCTGAAAAGGGGCTGTCTCAGCAGACGCACGGCAGGGCCAGGCGCTGCTGCTGCCTGCTCACACAGCTGGGTGGAGGCAGGGAGGGATGGCAGGGGCTGCCCAAGACATATGGGCAGGAGGCTGGCCTGTGGGCCCAAAGGCCTTGGCAGCCCAGCAAGTCACGCAGGGGCTACAGGTGGGCTCTGCAGGTGAGTACCTGGGAGATAGCACCTCCAGAAGAAGTGTCTCCTGGTGGTGGGAAAACTTGTCATGTGCCAGCCCCGTTCCCACAGCAATCTGTCTTTCCTGGTGCCTCTCCACACTGGTGGTTTTAAGACACCTTTACACTGCATAAAGCATCCTTCATTTTGCAGTTTTGCTTTGAGTGTTTTTCTCTGTCTCTGGTGCAGCTCTGCGGAGTGTTTGGGAGGGTCACTGCAGTGTAGGGAGGTTGCACCCACTTTGGTGCCTGTGAAACTCGAGATAAGGTAACGCTTCTGTGATTTCCATGTATTTTGATCAAGGTTCTGGTGCTCCCAGAGGTCGTTTGAGACTTTGAGATGGAGACTCTTGGATGTTCGTCTCCTCCCTGGTGGCAGTGGGCTTCCCCAGGGCATAGGGCAGCACAAGGATCTTCTCAGCCTCCGCTCTGCCCCACCTGGGATAAGCTGTTTCTGCGGCAGTCAAGGGGATGTTTGTATCCCCACTCCCAGATGGATGCACCTGCTCCCCCCTGCTCTGAAAAGCCATGCATTGTCCCCTCTGTGTGGAGGCAGGAATGCGAGTGAACACTGGTTCCCAAGGGACCCCTGCATCTTCTGCCTGGCTCTGGAGCAGCAACAGCAGGCACTGGAGTGATTCCTAGTCCTGTTGGCCCCACTGGGCTGGTGCAGGAGGAGGAGGGGGGCTGCCTCTCCACCTTTTGCTCACTTAGGAGTGGGGATATTTCCCTCTGTTTCTCCAGACCCATGAAGTGTGATGCCTAAGCTGAGATCAGTCAAGCAGCTTCATTGCAAGGAAAGGGGAGGTCAAGGCAGATGGTGCCACTTGCACGCTCCTCCAGAGCCAGACGCTTCCCTGTCAATCAACTTTGCTCTGCTGTGCTTGGCTGATCAATTCAGCTGATGGACCCAGACCTTCAGTTCCAGGCAGAGATGCCCATGTGGAGGTACCTTTGGATACGGCTGAAGTATCCAAACTCCTCGTCTCTGCCTTATTCCTGGCCCAAAAGTGCAGCTGAGACATGGGAGTTTTTCTTGGCAAGCTGCTGGGCTTTTCATTTTTTTCTGGCTTTTGCACAAAATCCTCCCTTTTCTCGGAGGCAGAGGGGCTGTGAGTGCAGAGAGGAGCAGCCACCCTGCAGGAATGGTGGGTGGCTGAAGCAGCGGAAGGAGGAAGATTGGGGTCTGAATGAACAGAGAAAATTGAACGGGGCCCAGCCCTATTAGAGGGACATCTAGAAGAACATCTCATTAGGGCAGAACCTGCAGCCAGGATGGAAAATTACTGGTAGCCCCGCGTTGCAAGGGCAGGAGGCAGCCAGGGGAGACTGGCGGCTCGCCAGCCCCAGCACATGCTTTGTGCTGCGGAGGGGGAGCAGACAGGGCGCTGCTCATCTCTGCCCTGCGCCCGGTCACAGAGGCAATGCTCACCGTCCTGGGCTCACGGGCTGCACTGCCAGGGAGAAGATGTTGAGCTCCCTGCAGGATTGCATCTTCCCAGGCAGCTTCAGCAGAACGTGTTGTGTTAGGCTGGAGAGCAGCATGGCTGGGTTCTGCCTGTTGATGTCTGCAGCCCAAGCTGTGAGGTCATGCACACGCAACCTCCCCTTGTTCTGCATGAAGCCCAGTGGTTCTGGGGGGACTGACCTGTCCTGGGACCCATCTGGGGGCTCTGGGCAGGGTTTGAGGGGGGTCTCTTTTAAGGTATCTGAGGTCTGATTGCCCTGTTGTTGTTCTGGCCCTGATTATTTTGGAGCCAGCATGCTACAGGCCTTTTGCTGCCCTGCTAATACAAGGCTGGGGCAGATCATGCCTGCCTGAGGCAATGGGATATAGGATGGAGCCCATCACCAACAGCCAGTGCTCCATCTCTGCTGCCTCAAGCCCAAGCCACCCTGGTAGACCCATTGTTATGGTGATGAGAGATGGCTCCTGGGCCTTTTTCAAACAGGCCCTTGGGATATGTCTCACCAACTGCTAATTCTCCTTGTATCTGCCTCTTTGGAACAGATTGACCAAAACAATCCATCAAAGGTCCAGGGCTGAGCAAGGCAGGGCCAGCAGCCACATGATCCAAACAATGTATTTATTTAAGGGAAGCAATAAAAACCATCACACTTGCGCACAACCACGGCTAAATTTAGCTCTGACTCCTCTGTGCATTGTCACTGGACTGCACGCGCCTCGGGGCGGTACTTAAGCCCCGTCAAAACTTTCAATACAGGCGCATCAACAGCGCCGATTCCCTGCCCCGCCAACGTGGGCAGCTGGCACATCTGCCCCGGGCTGCTGCTCTTCCTGCCCCCAGATGAGCCCGGTGAGCGGCACAGGACACAGCCTGGAGCTGTCAGCCATGCATCAAAGCCTGCCTCAGGCACACTGTGTTCAAGCACGCTAGCCTGCAGGGCAGAGCCTTGGGTCTGGTGAGTGGCACCATGCTTCTGGCAACCTTTCCTACACCCCTTATGACCCTGCAGCACCCAACTTCTTCCTTCCACTTCTGGCTCCTGTCCTGCTGGGGCAGATGCCAGTCACACCATGGCACAGACAAGGTGGCTCTCAGGCTGCTTGGGCTCTGCTGGGAGACCAATGGCTGGCTGCTGTCACAGGTGGGGATCCCAGCCCTGAGCAACACGAGGGCACAGCTCGCTGTGGGGTGTGCTTGAAGCCTGGTTTGTCCCCTCAGACCCAGTTGTTTTGTTGGACAAAGGTTCAGGGTGTTGGCCTGATCACCAGCCTGTGTCCATCACTACCCAACTGCTCTGATATGCGTGGCAGCACAAAGAAGGTGCGAATCTGGACCCAGCCCCAGGAGACCATAGCAAAGCCCAGATGGGAGAGACCAAGGGGTTCAGTTGTGGCAGCTGTGGATACCACTTTCTGCACTGGCCCTGGGCACCAGGGAACATTCCTTGTGCTTGACATATCTCCAACACGATCCCATCTCTTTGGTGCAAGGGACGGGACACCCCTCAGACAGCTGCAGTGCAATTTCAACAACATCTCCGACATCTCTGGACAAGAGGGTTCCTCAAGTCCTTGGGAAGCGCTGGTGCTACAGCAGCTCCTGGAAATGAGCATCAGAGGTATGTGACTAAACGCTGAGAAAAGACACAAGTGTGAGAGCAGCATGCCCAGACCCCCAGCAAGGTCCTGGGAAGTCCCTGTCTGGGGCTGTGACCTCCCTGATGCCAGCTCTGGAGCCAGACCTTTGTTCAACTAGCTTAGTGTCGCATGGCTGAGTTAAAAGCATGGGGAAAGCCAAGTGGAAAGTGCCTGTGTTAAAAGTGCAATGAAAAATAATGTGGAAAGTCTGTGCTGTGAAACTCCCTCACTTCCCTTTAATCATGCAGTTCAGGGTGCAGATCTCTCCACATGCAGGCGATTTCTGAATCCTTGCATAGGGTGACACGGCAGTCCCTCCAACTTAGAGCATGGAGAGCTTGTGCTCTTCTCAAGCCTAATTAATTGTGCAGTTATTTCAGCAGCCACATAGCCCTGCTCCTTTGGCAAGGCAGCCATCCAAAAGCTGGTATTTGATAAAGTTGGACTTCATGCGGAGAAGATAAATCCCCAGTGTGAAAAATTATTTATTCCTGTAGAAATCCCTCCTCCAGCTGGAGGAAGAGGAGGTTTAAATTTGTGCAGTGTCAGGAAGATCTGAATCCAAACCGATCTCATCCCTGACCAGTTCAGATGAAACCCCTTGGCTGCTGGACCCACAGAAGAGGGTGAAAGGCAGCCCTTAAGATCTGACCCCATTGAAGTGGCCAGGTTGGATGGGGTCTTGAGCAGCCTGGTCTGGTGGGAGGTGTCCCTGCCCATGGCAGGGGGTTGGAACTGGATGATCTTTAAGGCCCCTTCCAAACCAAACCATTCTATAATTCTATGAAGTGCTGGGTGCTGGGCTGGCTCCTGGTTAAGGACGGAAAGGATCCCTGTGTTCACTGACATCCCAGGTGTTTTCTCACTTGGAGGTGAGAAGACAAACACAGCCTGGATGCAGAGCTCCTGGTGACTCAGCGGAGAGGCTGAAATCATCTGAAAACTGGTTGCCATCCAAAAAGCCTGGGACACACTGTTAAAACAGACGTACCCAGGACGGAGATGAATGTCTGTATCAGCATACATTCCTCCAGCCCCTCAGCAGGCATTTGTAGGATGAGCTGCTTGTGGTTGCTCTGAAGGCACTCCGTAGCCCAGCAGTGAAAGGTGCTGTGAAGCACAGAGGTACACTGGCTGCCATGGTTCAACCCAGCTGCTGAGAGCAGCTTGTGGGCACTCACTACGATGCTGGGCAGTTAAGGTTGGGGTTAGACTTGGATTTCTGTATGAAGGTGGTGCTAACAAGATCCTAGTTCAACGCCCTTGAGGTGCCAGCGCTACTCCCATGGCTGGTGGCTACAGGGACTGCTGAGAAATCCCTTTCCAGAGCGAAACTAGGTCTGCTGCCAGCTGGTCTCCAGGACCTTCAGGGCAGAGGTAGTCTCCGAGATCCCAGAACCCAAACCCTGACCCTCTTGCAGCACCTTGCACAGACCCCTCTTGGTTTAGGAGAACCTGAGCCTCATGCATCCTACAAGAAACCTTGGCTTTTCCATGCTGACAAGCTAAATAGCACTGAAACCCAGGAGGCAGCAGCATCAGGCCCTGACTCATGGGTGTCGTCTTTGCAATGGAGATATGAAATGTTCTGCCTGGACTTCACTTGCAGAAATGCCCAGCAGGGAAGAGGAATGAGTGATAGCCTGGATACCAGACCTGACCGCAGCGCTGCCACTGCAGAGCAGTCTGAGTCCCATCAGGTGAGCATCACATGGGGCTGGGTTCAGTAGGGGTGGGGTCCTCAGCAGTTCCCCATAGGGATTTTTAGGTACGGGCCAGTTTGGAATGGCACGTCCTGTGCAGTTGCCTCAGGCTGCTCAGGAGTGGAGGCTGCTACATCCCTAACTGGGGAAAAAGTGAATTGAAGAAGTACAGAGGAGGGAGCAGTGGCAGAACAGGCTTGCCCAGCTTGTAGGCAAGTGGGAATCACCTGCTGGCATTGCTCCGTCTCCTGTGTGATTCCCCCGTCGCTCCATCTCCCGTGTCTCCCCCCATCGCTCCATCTCCCATGTAAAGCCCCCATTGCTCCATCTCCCGTGTGAACCCCCCACCCCATGGCTCCATCTCCCCTGTAACCCTCCGGCATTGCTCCATCTGCCATCTAATGCCCCCCTCCCCATGGCTCCCTCTCCCGTGTGCCCCCCCCCTCATCGTTCCATCTCCCGTGTACCCCCCCTCCTCATCGCTCCATCTCCCCTGTACTCCTCCCCTCCCGCTTCCGGCTCCCTCTCCCTCTCCCGTTCCATCCCCTCCTCCCCGTCCCCCCGCCCCTCCCCCGGGCCCGGCGAGGGGAGGACCCTCCGGGGGGGCCGTGCCCGGCCTCGCCCCAGCGCCGCCCCCCCCGGCCCCGGTAACGCTGCGCTCGCTGCCACGGGGCCGCCCGGGCATGAAGGTGCTCCGGCACAGGATCGAGCTGCTCACAGGTACTGGGGCGGGGGGGGACAGCCGGGGGGGGAGCCGGGGCGGGGCGGCGGGGGGACAGGATTCAGCCCTGCCTGGGAGATGGAGCTGCTGCACCTTCCCCCCCTCCCCTTCCTCCTTTACCCGCCTGCGCTCCCGCTGGTACCGACTGCTGTAGAACCGTGGAATCATGGAATTGCTTGGTTGGAAAAGAGCTGTGAGATCATCGGGTCCAACCGCACCTGTCCACCACTAAACCAGATCCCTGAGCACCTCATCCGCCCGTCTTTTAAACACCTCCAGGGACGGTGACTCCACCACTCCCCTGGGCAGCTGTGCCAGTGCCTGAGAACACTTTCGGTGAAGAAATTTTTCCAAATATCCATTCTGAACCTGCCTTGGTGTAACTTGGGGCCATTTCCTCTCGTCCTGTCGCCTGTCACTTGGGAGAAGAGACCAACGCCCACCTCGCTACAACCTCCTGTAGAGTCAAACTTGCTGGTCGGAACAATGCTTTTTGGGGTGGGGGTGGGTGCCCAGCCTGGCGGTGCTGGGAGAGAAGAGAGGGAGACTGAGCCGGCAGCCTCCTGTCTCGGGGGCCGGTGAGCAGTGAGGGGGTGTGTTTGGGGGTGCCTGTGGAGCACCCCCCCAGTGCCCACCCTGCTGCCAAGCCTGCCCGGGGTCTCCCCGTTGCCTGGGCGCCCCAAGGATGAGGTGGGGAGGAGCTGCTTGTAGCCACAGCCGCTGCGGGGCAGCCCGCGCCCCTGCAGAGCCCCCCGCTACCCCCCGCGCCCAGGGTGCTCACCCCTGCCTCGGTGGCACCAGATGCCCCAGCTGCGTGAGTCTCACGCTGCTGCCTGCTCCTCTGCTCCCAGTTAGGCCACACGGTTGGGCTGGCTTTGGGAGGGCTGCTGGGGTGCAGTGTGCGCCCCCCCCCATGGAGGCACAGAAAGCTGTTGTTTATCCAGCACTGGTGGGGCAGGAGGTGGTCCAGGCTGGTTTTCCTCCACCCCATTAGGGCTCCTCAGCTGTCCTGCTCTGGGGGCGATGCTGTGGGCATGCTTCCATGTCTCAGAGTGGGCTGCAGATTCCCTTCCTCCCTCTGCCCACCTCGCTGGAGGTCGCCTTGGCTTCACTACCTGGTAGGGGACACCCCTTGCTCCTCCTGATTTGCCTTTTCGTCTGTCGAGCTCTGCTCAGCATGGAGAATCCATGCTGACATCCCATGGGTGCCATGTCCATGCCAGGGCAGGACACACGGTCAGTGGGAAGACTCCCAAGAGGCTGGTGCATTGTCTGAGGGACCCCTGCCTTCCGACCAGACATGCTGCCCAGAGTTAAACCCTTCCCACAGCCTCATAGTGATGATGATGATAACAACAATAGTAGTATATTTCCTTGCCATGAGCTGGTTCTTCTCCAATGAGCCAACGCTGCGCTGCGGATCCCTGGGGAAGGCGAGCCAACGTGATTGTTTCTGTCCCCATCTCTATATGCAGTGCCAGGGCCCCAGCGGGGCAGAGCACTGGTCATAAACAGAGCTGGTTGTTGTGCTGGGTTTGGGACTGGAGAGGGGGTGTGTCCCAGCTGTGCCCAGGAAATGGTGGCACTGGGAAGGCAGAGAGTGGGAGCAGAGATGGGTGTACTTCAGGCGGCACTTTGGGTGTGAGTGCTGTTGGGGAGCATTGGGGCGAGCTGGAGGGCAAAGAGCTCGTTGCCAACAGGCTCAGCGTGCGATGGGAGCCAAGTTTTGGCTGGGAGACGTGGAGCCGTGACGTCCTCACCAGCCCTCCACAGTGACAGTGCCCCAGCCAGGCTGGGTGACAGTGCCCCCAGCCCCAGTGGCAGGAGCAGGGATGAGAGTACCAGTGGGGTGGCATGGGAAGCAGAGCACACCCAGAAAGCCTGGCAGCGTGGTTGTGATCCTGCTCGCAGGCTGTGGCACCCATGGGACTCCCGGGCACACCACTCCCTCTTCCGCTCCTGTGCTCAGCACCGTTTTAGGTGCCGCTCCCTCCACGCTGAGGACGCTGGTTGGCACAGGGCTCTGCCACGTCCCTTGTGGGCCAACTCTCCCCCCGTCACGCCAGCAAGGTCACAGGGCCTTCCTCATTGCTCGGCCACCCTCCCTCCCATATTAGCTGGAGGCTTTAATTAATAAAGGCATTCACCATACACTAAGTGCTGTTCCCAGCCGCTCCGGGGCTGCGGCCACACGCTGGATTGGCACGGTCAGCGTGGGACGCTCCTGCTCTCTTCCAGACCCAGCTACCGGTGAGGCTGATTTTCCTCCGATTTTGTAACCCGGAGTTCGTGCCCCTGTTGTTTGGCTGGGGGCTCTGCAGGGTGCATCATCTCAGCTGGGCTGGTGGGCTGCAGAGAAGGGCCGCAAAGTCTTGTGGCCCCAGCCATGTGCCTCTTCATGGGGCTCTCAGCACCTCTCCCCACTGAGATTTTGCATCATCCCTAGCCCGGCGGGATCTTCTGTGCTGGGGGTGACACGGAAACCCCTGGCGCTGGGACTTCTCAGCGCCTTTGTGGTGATGTTTCTCCTTCTGAACAGTTCTGATTTGTTGGATGGCTCTCAAGGAGCAAAGTAAAGTGCGGTGTCTGCTGAAAGCAGCCAGGTGGCACCAGATTGCTTGTTTTTTTGAATGGAAAACCCAGTCTGATGAGCAAAAACTGGCTTTGGAGGGGAGTTTTATGACCAGCTCCTGTATTCTGGGTGGTCTTGCAGTGTTCGTAGCGTTGCTTGGCCTTTCTGCATCGCCAGCACGGGCTGACCCAGGTTTGAAGGTGGACAAAGCGTGGAGCAGTCTTGGCCAAGGCTGTGGTTGGAGTGGGGTTTGTGTCTGCTGTGATGCTAGAGTGGCCCCATGGTATCTCCGGGAAGACTGCAAAGGGTGGGTAGCAAGGGGAGGGACCAGTGCTGGCCGGTTCAAAGCAGCAACAACTCATCCAAAGGCTTGGCCTTGGAGAAGGGTTGGAAATGGAGGCTGTACAAACAAACACTTGAGGCTGGGATCTTTGCCTGAGCGCAGATAATGCCCTTGCACTGGGACCTGCCAATTACCCACCCCATCTATATACAGAGGAGTCTGGATTGTTCCCCACGTCCCCCGTGTCTGTCACCTTCCATGTGCAGCCAGTGCTGGGAGCACAGGCATTCCCTTGCTCCCCTCTGCTTTCTCAGCTGGGCTTCTCCCTAGGGATGTTTTTGGAGATGCTGGCGTTTGGATATGAAGTCCTGGTGCCCTGGTTAGCAGCATCCAGTCACATCTCTGCTGAGTGGCAGAGATGCCAGTTTGTGCTGAAATCTGTGTCTGCAGACCGTGGGGTTGAGCTGCCGGCTGGCCAGCACTTGCTCCACAGGCAAGAAGAGCTTGGGAGCGTCACATTTGGTTTTCTCCCACCATTGTAATACCAGCTTCAGGCCATTTCTGCTTCTCTGCTGCTCTGAGCATTCACTGCCTCCCAGCACAGCTGATAAACATCAGCCCTCATTCTGCCTTTGCAGGGAAATCTCCCTCTGTCCCACCCGTATCTGTTTGCAGCCTAAAACCAGCCAGAATGTTAGGTTTTCATTCTCCAAGTGACACTGGAAGCTTGTATTGGGCATTGGGATGTTCTTGCCCTGGATTGAGTGCTTACAGTGTTCACCACCATGGGCCAGGTTGGCCTCCTAGTTTACCCAAGACCATGCCCTAGAGACACGTCTGTCCTTAACTGGGAGAACTGGACCTGGCTGGGAGCTGGGAGCTGAGCTCCTCCAGGCACTGCCTGCCCCATGCCTGCTTCCAGCTCCCAGTGGAGAGGCTCACTGTGGCCTCCAGACAAGCCAAAGCACCAAGTCCCTGTGGTAGCTGTGTGGAGTGAAGCTGATTTGGGTCCTGTTCCCATGGGCAGGGAGACCCAGGAGGCTCTGGGGGTCTGGGGCAAAGGGGGTCGAGGCAGGTCCCTCAGGCACTGACATCTCCCTTCCCCTGGACAGGGCTGCTGCTGCAGGAGATGACCATGGCGGGGCTACATGAGCTCCGCTTCACTGAGGAGAAGCCGCTGCTGCGGGGCCAGGATGCTGAGTTGGTGAGTCTGGTGTCTGCACTGGCTCCAGCTCCTGCACGTGGGCTACGAGGATGCGGGTGAGAGGGTGGGGGTGAGGGTGTGCTGGTAATAGGTGCACGTGTGTGGGGTTTGGTGCAGGTGTGTGCAGACCTGTGCTGGTATCCATGCACCTGCCCAGCAGACCTTGGGTTTTGGTTTGGTGTGATGATGTCTGTGCGTGAAGGTGTTGCATGAACATGCTAATGCACACGTGTGTGTGCAGGCAGTGCGTGCACATGTGTGCAGGTATTGTAGGTGTGCGTGTATGTATGGGCATCATCCCTCTGCAGCCAGAGCTGCCCCAGGGTGAGGGTGCTTGTGGCATCGGGGGCTTCGTGAGTTGCATGGGAGGAGAATGCCATGGGAGTGAGGGACAACAGGGGATGCCTCTGTCCCTAACGGCTCCTTCTCTCCCCAGGAGAACTCAGATGTCTTCCTCTCCGCTGTGGACACGGACTGGAAGGTAGGACTGGCCACAGAGGGTGCCCCCCACACCCTGGGTCCCGCGTGGGACAGCAGCCAGCAGGACCCAGGGGTGTTGCTGTCCCCACATTCCATGGAGACGCAGCGCCTGGTCGGTGTCTGTGCATGGGGCTGCACGTCCATTGCGGTCCCCGGCAGGAGGGGATGCAGGGATGCTGCCAGGCCTGCTCTGTGCTGGTGTTTGGCTGTGGCTAGCAGGCACTTGGCCACTGGCCGGGGACAAAACCTCTTTAAAATAGGCAATTTCTTCTCAGGAGGGCTGAGCTGCTTTTTCAGCCCTTCTACCATTGCCATGGCAATGGTTTCCTGGGTGATGCCAGTTACCCACTTACATATGGATGTTTGAAAGCCTCTTTCTTTTTTTGGAGGGCTGGGGCATTACCCCCTGTACCACCCCCCTCTCTCAGAGAGCAGGGCCCCTCTGCTCCCCTGGCTGGCACCTGCCTGCCTTGTACCTCCACTCTGTCTCTTCAGAGGAGCCCCTTAACATGGCACTGGGGTTTCACAGAGGCCCTTGCCTGGCTCCTGTGTTGGCCTTCCTCTTTCTCACACCTCAGCCCAAGCTCATCCCAGACCAGGCTCCCCCTGCAGAGATTGGGATGCCAGTGCATGGTGAGGGAAATAGTTCAACTGTGGGACCCCAGCTCTCTGCCTGTCCCTCTCCCAAAGCAACCCCCCTCCCACGGGACCCCAGTGACTGACTTTGGGCTGTATGTTGCTTTGCCAGTGGCTGGACTTACTGGGAGGGTTGCCTTGGGTGGTACTGGCTGAGCCGTGCCAGGTTGAGCACTGAAACACCAGCATCTGCAGGGATAAAATAAATCTGGATTTCGTTCCTCCCGGGAGAGGGGCAGGGGAACCCAAGTCCCTATTCTGGCAGATCCAAAGTGCTGCTCAGGTTTTTGGGGCTGGTCTGCTTGGTCTCCGTCACCCATGTGGGTGGCAGGGTTCAGTCAGGCAGGGATCAAGGACTTTTATCGGGATGCTGGGAAGTGGCTGCTGTGGTTCACAGAGAAGGAGATTTCTGGTGGTCTTCTAGGAGGCCACGGAATTATTAAAAAATGGCAATGGTGGAAAAGAAATGTCCTTCCCAGCAGCTCCAAAGCTGGTG
Organism: Dromococcyx pavoninus; assembly: GCA_033558185.1. NCBI lineage: Eukaryota > Metazoa > Chordata > Aves > Cuculiformes > Neomorphidae > Dromococcyx > Dromococcyx pavoninus. The sequence goes on from JAUMJL010001634.1 coordinate 88,238, forward strand.
GGATTCTGGGGCTGGGAGTGGCACGGTGTGTGGGTCTCAGCACCTCCTTGCCCTGTTTGTCAGGGTACCTGTTGACCACTGGAGGGGAAAACCAAACCTCCTGGTGTTGCTGAGGGGAGGGCGAAGAGGGAGAGGGAGGCAAGGAGGGAAAGGGAGGTAGCAGTGCCAGGCTACCTGGAGCACTTGGTAGCACCACAGGCACCAGTATGTCTGTCATTCAGCTATGCTAGGGCAGGGTTTGGGGAATTTAAAGAGCAAGGACTTTCCCAAGACAGTATTTGCATGCTGCTATTTCAGGGATTGGCCCATGGTGGCACTGAGCCATGTCCCTGGTGGTGCCCAGATGGAGTGGGTCCAGGTGCCAAATGCCACAGTGATGCGCCTGTATATCCTTGGTACCTAAAATAATGAACTGGGCAAGGATCAAGGTGGCTTTTCCCAAGTCAGCCAGGCCTCGTGCCCCCTAGGTTCCCCTTCCAAGAACCACTGAGTGGGGATGGGATGAGCTTCCCAGTCTGTACCAGGGCAAATCCCTCCTTTCCTCCCCCCCCGACGCTCCGCAGATTGCTTCCATGCAAAAACTGGGGGCTGCCTGCCCTTCCTTGGGGAGATCTTACCCCATTTTCTGGGCTCACCTCCTTGGGGTAATTCAATCCAACCTCCAGCTTAGCTCTTTACTGTCCCTCTGCTCCTCCCTGCTCGCTTGTTGAGATGCTCTGGCCTGGCCAGGGCAGTGATGGGGAGCAGGGGTCCCCCACTGCCGTCATCAGCTGAAGTGAAGCCCCTGGGGCTGCTGGCATAAGCCAAGGTGCAGGAGTGCAGAGGGGCAGGTGCCTCTGCCCTGGGACCTGGGCGTCCTGGCCCTGCTTGAGGTCTGGGCCACCTGCCAGGCAGATGGGCTGGTAGCCAATGGGGTGACAGTGCCATTCAATGCCATTCAAGTGGAGTCAGCCTTGCTCAGCCCTCCCATCTCCCTGCTGCCCTTTTGCATTCATGACTTACTTCACTTCAGCTTTTCCACCTCTTCTCTATTTTGCCAGCTTCTGTCTTTTTTTGCCTGCTTGTCTCCTGCTTTTTCCCCGAGGCTGTGGCTGCTGGTACTCTTTGCTCCACAGGCAGCAGGGCTGAGGAAAGCAAAAATGGCACCCAGACCCACAAACGGCTTTGTACCTGTGCCAGGAACTACCTGGGAGCTGGGCTTCTCCCTCACACACAGTTCTTCAGCAGCAGAGAAGCATCTCTCTGAGCTCCGTGCAGGACAAAGCAGTGCAGAGGAAACCCTCTTTGGTGGAGGAAAGGTGGATGTCATCCTGCTGCCTTTCTGTCTGTCCTTTCTCCCATGCTCAGACCCTCTGGCTGCCCAGCCTTGACTTGTCTGCAGGACCCTGCTTTCAGTGGCTCCCCACAAGCTCTGGGTCATCATTGGTCCAGCTCAGGGAAAGGGCTCTCCCCTGGCAAAAGTGATTCAGCCCTGTTGGTAGACATCAGAGACTCCACAGAAGCAAGGTTTCTGGGTAAAGCCAAGCACATGGGGCTTTGCCATGTGGAGAAGCCTGTGTGTGTCCCCTCTGCCCACAGCTGTGGTGCTTGCCAGGGTGTGCTGGAAGCAAGCTACGGCGGGGTGTTGGGGTGAGGATGATGTGAATGTGATGGCAGGCTCCAGCTGACACGGAGCATCCCTGTGGTGGGCAGGGAGGCTGGGGGGTCCCCACTGGATGCTGCCCCTTTGGGCAGGCACTGGAGGGACTGCGGGATTCTTTGTCTATCCATGAACTTCATGCTGGAGCAGCTCAGGTGCTGGTTGTGCTGAGCCATACAGTGGTGCTCAGCTGGGGCAGACAGGGGGCAGGGTGTTTGGGGCCACGGTGGCACAAGGCTATCCGTGGGTGCAGGCTGCAGGCAGATGGACTCGCCCTCTCGCAAAGCCCCATTGGAATCAGAACAGAAACCATCTGCCTGTGCACACACATACACAGGAATGCACGTGTGTGTGTGTGTACACAGCAGACGTCAGCCTGGAGACAGGATCTGACCCTTTGGTGCTGATGGGTTGTCTCTCCTCCTGTCTTGTTTACCTACCACTGGTGACATCCAGGTTGGGGCTAAATCCTGCACATCCCCTGCTTGCTGGCATCCTACAGCAGGTGTAAGATAACCCAGGCATCCAGGCAGTATTCACACATGTACAAGTATGTGCCCCTCTGTGCATGTATGCACAAGGTTCTGGGTGTGCAGGGCGTTGTGCAGCCGTGGACACGAGTGATGGCCATGGCACACACACCAAGCACACAGGAGAAGGAAGCAGCAGGCGTGATCCTTCTACATGTGGCCATGCACATACCTGTGCAGGAACATGTACCGATGCAGACATGCAGGGCGCAGCCCTGTGGGGTTATGCATGGGCGTTTTGTGGCCTGTATGTGCTTCAGTGTGGATTATCATATTTATTTTTCCAATGTTTATATGCACAGAGATGTGGGGGGATGTGATTTTGCCTGGCCTCTGTGTGTCTGTGTTGGTACGTGTTCCTGTGCAGGGTCATGTGCAGATGTGGAGGAGGCCTGCTGCATCCTTCCCCCGTGATTTTACCATGTACCCATGTCCGTTCACAGGGATGTGCATGCTTCATGGTACATGTGTGTTGCTGCAGGGCCTTGGTCCGGGTGGTTGCAGGCTTGACCATGATTTTGCATGTTTGTGTGGGGCCAGAGCCGCGTGTGGATGCGATGGGTGTTGGCAAATATCTCTGTGCTCTGCCGTGACGATGCTGTGTGTCTTGCAAGGGGTGCAAGTGCAATCCTGTCCAGGCACCCCTGCCTGTCTTGGTCTGACAACTGGGAAGATGGAGCAGGTACTGCACTGTGCCAGGCAGTTTTCCTTCATAAACAAGGGTATTTGAGGCCAATTGGAGCATGAATAATTCCCACGGCAGCCAATGGCTGAGTGCTGGCTCCATCGCAGCGCTTGCCTGCAATGGAGGCCAGACCTGGTGGGGCTGCGCGTCGCGTCGAGGGGGAAGGGAGAGGGAGGGCTTAGCGCAGGGCTGAGGCTCTGCTATAAATCGAGGCGAGGGGCTGAGCCAGAGCAGAGCTCTGCTTCACTGCTGCACCGCTGTGCCCCACACCAGGACCCCGTGCTCAGCCCACCCTGCCCTTGCATCCTCGTCCACCAGGTTCCTCACCATGCCTGAGTGCTGGGATGGGGTAGGTACCACCGTTCCCGTGCTTGCTGACCTTTCCTAGGGAGTTTTACTCCAGTACCTTGCCTGCTTGCCCTGGCTGGACCTTTGCACCCAGCAGGGCTTGGCATGGGCCAGGCAGGTGCTGGTGCAGGGGGAACCCTGCTGCTGGGGAACCCTGCCATCCTGCAGCCCCACTGTTGCATCCCTGATGTGCTGCAGGTTTTGGGGACGCATTGTCCTTGAGCATGTCCTCTGCAAGCCCAGTGGAGATGCTGCGTCGAGGCTGAGGGGGAGCGAGTACAGCTGCAGCAGCTGTGGACTGCGCTGGGGCTGATGATGGTGGGGAGGTGCTATCCCTTCTCCACCCCCAGAGCTGCAGAGGGAGAGGGTCTCTCGCTGTTTTGAAGCAATCCTTCAGGTGCTTTCTGGTGTCTGTAGTGATGACAACATCCAATGGCAACAGGCTGGTGTGGAGGGGGACGAACGAGTTTAGAGCATTGCAGCAGTGAGCAGATAAACTGGACAGGGTGGGCTCTCTCAGGCACCTATGGGTCCTGTGACTCCTGCCCCCTCCTTGCTGAGGCCACTGGTTGTCAGTGCCCACCCCCTCTTTGCCGCCTGCATCCCCAGCCTCTTCCCGCCAGTGAGCATCCCTGCGGCAAAGGGCAGGGCTGTGGTAGCCAGCGATGCTGCAGCGGCTGCACCAGGGCAGGGATGTGCCTGGTGGGTGGGGGTGGGGAGGGCGGGGGTAGCAGTGCCGGAGATGGAGCTGCCACCCTGGGCATGTGATTTTGGAGTGGGATTGCAGGCTGAGCTGTTGGGACTGTGACGGACTCCGTGGGCACGGAGATGGCAAAGAAGCAGCCCTGTGCCCAGGATCAGGCCACGCGGATGCTTCCTGCTCTGTGACCTTGGGCCAGGCCCTTCCTCTGCCTTGGTTTCCCCATCTGTTATTGCAGGGAGATGTCCCCACTCATCGCCTGCTGCCTGATGCAGCCCCAGGGCGTGGAGAGACAGCTGTGCATGAGGGCTGGGGTCGAGATGTCCTTGGGGAGCCGAATGTTGTCTCCATAGAGCCCTTAAGCTGTCTTTGGGTGCTGTGTCTCCTCGGGGACAGCAGATCTCGGTGAGGGGAGGCACTGCAGTGAGGAGATGCTGTCCTCAGGCGGTTCCTCCCATCCGAGGCCCGTGTCCTTCAGAGTCCTTGGCAGCGTGCATCCCATGGGAGCATCCATGTACCTGCGTCCCTCCCACCAGCCCATCCCTGGGACTGCCAGCACCCGCAGTGAGGACCGTGCCGGTTGGGCACCCTGCCAGCATCCCCTCCCTTTGCTTGGCGCATGATGCTTGTTCCAGGTCCCCGCTTCGAGGTCACTGGGCTGGTTGGCAGGGATGGGCATCAGGAGGTGACCCTTGTCCCCAGGTGATGCCTTTGCCAGCCCCTGAGCTCCCAGCCTCAGTTTCCCTTGCTGGCCAGGGACATTGGCCATGAAGGTGAGGCTGGAGCCTTCCCAGCCAGGTAAACTGAGGCATGGGTCGGTCCTGGTCTCTGTATGGGGGCACAGCCATTTCAGGGATTTTAAAGTTACTTTAGCTGTCATTTTTGGGCTTAGGCTGCAGCATTTCCTGGGTTGGTGTCTGATGTTTGACCTCTGCCTATTTGTCCCAGGCACAGTGAATCCAGGCCAGCTGTTCCATGCTGTGATCCCCCACCCTGTTGCCAAAACTCTCAGTCTCACGCCCTTGAGCATCTCCTGTCCCATCCTGTGGTCCACCTGTCCTGTCACATGATCCTACTTTCCCAAGCCCTTTTGGATCATCCCATCCCATCCCATCCCATCCCATCCCATCCCATCCCATCCCATCCCATCCCATCCCATCCCGCTATCACTTAATCCCACCCTGTAAACCCATCCCATCATACATCTGTCGAATCCTAAATCTTACTATCCTACCCCAAGTCTTCTCTTCCCTTCCCTTCCCTTTCCTTCCCTTCCCTGGGGGAGTTGGTGGAGGCTTGAAATGTTTGTATGTGATTTGTCCTGCCTTCTGTCACAGCCAGGATGCCCAGAGCTGGGGGTTTTCCCAGCATGGGTGCTCCTCTTTCCCTGGGGACGCAGTGGTGAGGGGTGAGATGGCAGGGCAGGAGAGGATGTCTTGGGGAAGGCAAGTGTTACCCCTCCTCTTCCCTCAGGAACATGACATTGAGACCCCCTATGGGCTGCTGCACGTGGTCATCCGGGGCTCACCCAAGGGGAATCGCCCGGCCATCCTGACGTACCACGATGTGGGCCTCAACCGTGAGTGCTGGTCCTGGGACCATGGGGTGCAGGGACGGGGGTGGGGGGTGAGCCTGGGACTGCATGAGATGGAAAGGTGTCAGCCAAAGCCCATGACTCAGCTCCTTTGCCTCCTCCCGTGGAGTCACCCCAGGCATCTGAAAGCCCTGGGAGGGTTTAGATGCTCAGCTGAACCCAAAGTCCAGGCACAATCAAGAGTGCTTGGCTGCCCCGGTGCTGGCTGTCTGCCTGACCGTGCCGGGCAGGGACAGGATGTGAGGGATGCCAGGTTGGTCCCTGCAACTGCCACTGGCTCGTTGGTATTCAGATCACAGCCCCAGCTGGTGGCAGCTTGTGGTGGGGGCTGTAGGAGATGGGGAATATCAGGAAAGGAGGGATCCCAATGGGTGGGGAAGGATGGACCACAAGCCAGGGCTCTGGATGTGGGGATGTTGCATTCTCTGTTAGCCTGAAGCCTTGGACTTGCACCCCAACGCCTGGCCCTGGGCTGTGCTCGCCAGCTGAGCTGAAATGCCCAATGCCCTGTGAGCTGGGAGGAGCATCTCCGCCTCCACTGGAGGCTGAGGTTGAGTCACTGGGATGCTGCATGAGCTGCCTCACCATCACAGCAACACTCGAGTCCAGGGATGCGTCATGTTGGTTGCGATGGACTTTACAAGCTGCCTTGCCCCCACGTTTCGGGGTCGATGTCCTGGGACCGATGCCGTGGGGCAGGACCCCTTGAAAACCCAGTGATGGCCGCATCCCACTGCAACGGTGGTGGCCTGTCCGCAGCAGCACTAGGGCTGTTTTCTTTGACTGTTGCCAAGCAAGGAGATTTGTAGCCATTTCTCAAATCCTGTGTTTCCTTGAGCCCTTTCTGGGTATTTTGGGTAGGTCCGATAATACCCTGGGCTGCTAATCCTGCTGCCTGCTGGGTGGTCCTGTGGCTCCAGGCTTTGCATCCCCCGGTCCCATCCCTCCGAGCTGATGAGACTGAGCCCTAAGTCTTCATCCTCCTGGCTGTGTCAGCCCATCCCCACGCCTCCCAACACCAGCAGGGATGCAGCCCTTGCTAACGGTGGCTGCAATCCAGGCTGTGGGGATGAGGAGCCTGGAGAAAAGGGGATGGGAGGGCTTTGGTGGTATGTCACCTCCTGACTGAAGGGCAGTGGGAGAACAGGTGACCTCTCTTCATGCTCCTCTGGCCCACCAGGCCCCCGTGCAGGGGTGTTTGGTCTCTGATCCCTCCCTGCCCTTTGACAGACAAGCTTTGCTTCAACACCTTCTTCAACTACGAGGACATGCAGGAGATCACGAAGCACTTTGTGGTGTGCCATGTGGATGCACCAGGCCAGCAGGCAGGAGCCTCGCAGTTCCCTCAGGGGTAGGTGCCAGCATCGGGGTGTCTCTATGCCAGGATGTCACCTCCCTGCTCGCTGGGGTGTCACTGCCTGGGCAGTTGTGTGGGTCTCTCCGAACCATGTCAAAGCTTATGGCAGCTGCCTGGCCCAGAATGGGCAATGGGGTGGTTTGCATGTGGGTGGCATTTCCTTTCCCACTTTGGGTAGCCCAGATGCCCTGTCTCAGCTTTACTGCTCTTGTACAAGTCCCATAACTGCATTCCTGTGCCTCCCTGTGCTGCAGGTACCAGTACCCATCCATGGACCAGCTGGCTGCCATGTTACCCAGCGTGGTGCAGCATTTTGGGTGAGTCAGCCTCTCCTCCACAGCTGCTACTGAGGGTGCTGGGCAGGGAGATGGGCGGGAGATAAGGGCTTGGGGCTGTTGGAGTTGTCCCTGTGAGCTGGAACCCTCCTGTCTTCTTGTGCCCCCCCTGCTGCGTGTGGAGGGATGCCCTAGGGAACCTGTGCTGGAATCCACTGCCCCTCATATGTCCCTCTCTGCTTTGCAGGTTCAAGTATGTGATTGGGATTGGTGTTGGGGCAGGAGCCTACGTGCTGGCCAAGTTTGCGGTGAGCTTGGTGATGGGGTGGGCTGGCCCTGAGTTGCCTGTACATCATGTCAGCCCAGGGGATGGGGAAGAGCAGGAACTGACACCTCCAGGCAGCCTGTGCTGCTGTGAAGGCTCCTGGAGGGATGAGAGGGCTGGGATGGCAGTGCCATGACCATGGTGGCTGGGCAGTCTTGCCACAGGTCTCTGATTGCTTCCAGGACAGGGCTCCATCAGCCCAGTGCAATGCCTGTGCAGTGGTGCTGGTTGGGAGCTGCCCAGGGTGCAGCTTCCCTTCCCGCTAAGCATCGCCCTCTTGCTTGCTGCAGCTCATCTTCCCCGACCTGGTTGAAGGACTGGTCCTCATGAACATCGACCCCAACGGCAAAGGCTGGATTGACTGGGCAGCTGCCAAGGTGGGCAAGACCCAACCCCCCCGGCCCCAGCCTCGGTGGCTCCCCAGGGCAGGAGCCACGGCAGCGCGTAACTCCCTGTGCTCCCCCCACAGCTCTCAGGCCTCACCAGCACACTGCCGGACACTGTCCTGTCCCACCTGTTCAGCCAGGTAAGGGCTGTGCATCCTGCTGCCCTCCTGCCCGGCATTCCAGCCAGGTCACCTGGGCTGTGCCCTGTCCTGCCTGCCGAGTGCCATAGTGCCTGCTCTATGCCCCAGGGATGGGGTCAATCAAGCCCTGCCTGTATCCATCCTACATGATCCAGGGCTAAACCTTGATGAGTGTGAGACTTGTGCCCATGTCCTGCCTGGCTGTGCTGCCTGAGCACTGCATGCCCAGCCCCACTGCCCAGCATCCCTCCCACCCTGCTGGACGACACGACACGGGCAGGCCTGGGGAAGCAGGGTGTCTCGGCAGCACCCGCCCTGATTTCTGTCCCCTGCTGGCACAGGAGGAGCTGATGAACAACACAGAGCTGGTGCAGAGTTACCGGCAGCAGATCAGCAGCGTGGTGAACCAGTTCAACCTCCAGCTCTTCCTCAACATGTACAACAGGTGAGCCCCCGGGCAGCCCTGTCCGTGGGCTGCCCTCCTGGCTATGCCAGGGCGAGGGGCTGCAGTTCTGGTGGGTGGCCTGGAGGGCACCATGTGAACCGTGTTGGGTGGAGGCAGGCAGCACTGCAAAACTGGCCACTGGTGCTGGCTGGGGATGTGGGAGTGGTGGTACCTGTGCCAGAGCCTCGCCACCTCCCAGAGCCCGTGGCCGTGGGTGCACATCCCCTGGTCTCCTCCTATGCTGGGTGCTGAGAGAGGCCTCAGGAAGGGGGCAGAGATGGTGTCCCGTGAGCGCAGGCATTGGGAGCTTTGCTTCTCTGCTGGGTAGTGCATCCCATGGCACAGGCTCTGCTCAGGTCATGGCAGAGATGCCCGCGGGGTCCTCCATCCACAGGGTGCTGGGACAGTGGGGCTGGGCGCTGCTTCCTGGAGCTGGCGGTGCCCCAGCTCTTGCACTGTGGCATTGGTGGCAGCACCTGCCCATAGGCTCACACTGGCCCTTTCTCTCCTCCACCAGCCGCAGGGACTTGGACATCAACCGGCCTGGGACTGTGCCCAATGCCAAGACACTGCGGTAAGAGTCACACTGGCATGGCATGGGAGGCCCCAGTGCAGGGAAGTCCACCCAGGCCAAGCTCTGACCGTGCTTCTTCCTCCTCTCACTTCCAGCTGCCCTGTGATGCTGGTGGTCGGAGACAACGCGCCTGCTGAAGAGGGGGTGGTGAGTGATGGGGCTGCGAGGTGGCACGGAGACAGTGCCCACGCTTGGGGACAGGGGACGCTCCTGTTCACTGCCTGCTCAGACACGTGTGAGCTCCTGTGTGCAGGAGCATGCTCATGGGCAAACCTATCTGCTTGTGTGGGCACATGTGCACTTGCATCTGTGCATGGTTGCCACACCTGGAAAACCTCCCCTTGCTCATATGTGCCCGGATGTGCTCTCTGTGTGTCAGCACACAGGCTCACTGCCTGCTCAGCCACACGCGCCCGAACCACTGTGGGCACACACACGCATGTGCTTGCACACATCCACACAGTTGTCCCCACCTGCACAATCAGCCATGGATGCTGTGCAGGTGGCCAAGTTTGTACATCATGTGTAACTGCATTGCACACCTCCCCTCCTCTGGCACAGGTATGTGCACCTGAGCACACTTGTGTACTTGTACGTACGTGTGTGACACACAGGATGCCTCACCAGTCCCCCTTCTCTCCCTTTGCAGTCCTCACCCTTGCCCAGACACTGCCTGGCAGGAGGAAGGTCCCCCCAGTCAGGATCAGGGCTCACCTAGCACCCTGTCTCCACCTGGCTGGGGTGGGATGTGCTAGCCAGGGTGCCATGGGCCAGTGGTGGCACCTGGGCAACTTCTTTGACACTCAGGGCATCCCAGGGTGCTAATATCATCCCTTTTGCCTGCAGGTAGAGTGTAACTCCAAGCTGGATCCCACCAACACCACCTTCCTGAAGGTAGGCAGGTAGCAGGGGCAGCTGGATGGCCCCTGTTGCCTGTGTGGTGCCACATTGCCCTCTGCCCCAGGGCTGCAGATTGTTCCCCTTCCCCCATTCCAGGTCTGTCCTGGCCGTGGGCTGGGGATGGGTGAGGAGGGCAGAGTGACTCCAGCAGTGGCATCCAGCCAGTGGGTACTAGGGGACAGCTGGGCGACAAAGGCACGCTCCTAAACTAAGCAGGACCTTCTCTCTACAGATGGCTGACTCTGGTGGGCTGCCCCAGGTCACACAGGTGAGTCCCCACAATTTCCCCAGGTAATTGGATATACTGGACCCTGAGACATGCACTGGTGCTGTCCCTGGCAGGGCATGTCCCTGGCTGAGGCAGGCATAAGGGTCTTGGGCAGGGGCTGCCAGAGGTGGCTTGGAGCTGGGTGGGGATCTCAGCCCCAGTGCTGCATCAACTCAGCCTCTTTCTCTGCAGCCCGGCAAGCTGACCGAAGCCTTCAAGTACTTCCTGCAAGGCATGGGCTACAGTGAGTGCCAGGGATGGGCATGGGGTTGGTGTGTGCCTGTGTGTGCACGTGTGTGTGTGCCTGTGAGCGTATGTGCTGACCCTGCCACAGCCTGTCCCGATGGAGCTGCACTTGTGTCTGTGGAGTTATATGTGCAGGTGTAGAAGATGTCTATCTGTGCGTTCATAGGGGTGTACAGGCTCTGAGTGTGTTTGGACAAGGGCTCTGTGTATATATGTGTGTGTGGACAGGGTCTCTGTGTATGCATAAACACTTATGTGTGTTTGGGCGTGCACGAACAGGGGCTGCGTGTGTGCACAGACATGCAGAGTCCATGTGCATGTGTACGGATCCATGAGTGTGTGTGTGTGTGTGCAGGTCTGTGTGCTCACGTGTGTGTGCACACATGAAGGTCCATGTGCACGTGTGTGTGTGTGTGTTTGCAGGTGTGTGTGCACACATGCAGGTCCATGTTCAAGCACACGTGGGGCTGGGCAGGGGCTCCTGGCCCCATGGAGCAGCCAACACGGCTGACACTCTCTCTCTGCCCTCCCTACCCTTTCCCCACTCCACCCCCACCAGTCGCCCACCTGAAGGATCGGAGGCTGAGCGGAGGCACAGGTACCGCTCAGTGCCGCTCGGCCCATGCCCACTGCTGCATGGTGCCCGCCTGGCCTATGCCCTCGCGCTGCCTGGGCACCTTTGGGAGCAGCCTGGGCCCTTCCCAGCTGGGTGCCCTCTGCCGCGCTCCGCTTTGTCTGCGATGGCACCCTGAGCGAGAGCTGGGGGCTTAGAAATGCCTGAGAAGCAGCATTTGGAGGGCTTGCCCTTTCCCCAGAGCATGGTGGCCAGTGTCTCCATGGCCTCATGGTTGCATGCCCAGGAGATGTGCCCGGTGTGCAGCCTGCCCAAGGGCACCCTGTCCCTGCCCCGCTGTTCCTTAACAGCCTGCACCTGCTCAGGTGGTCGCAGCTATGCATGCTGCAAGCTTGTGCCCGAGGTCATTTACACTGGGGAGCGGGACCAGCGGCTTTGCTTGTGTGAGGCAATGTTGGCTCAGGTCCTGTTGGCTTCTGGAGGGAGCTGAGCACCCTGGCCATCTCTCTGTGCCTGTGCAGTGCCATCCGCCAGCATGACTCGTCTGGCACGCTCTCGCACGGCCTCCCTCACCAGCGCCAGCTCGGTGGATGGCACCCGACCACGTGCCTGCACCCACTCGGAGAGCACCGAGGCCATGGGGCAGATCAACCACACGATGGAGGTATCATGCTGAGGTCCACGACCGCCGCCGACATCTCCTTCAGAGCCATCTCCCATCTGTCAGCATCCCGCCAGCACCTACCCGCCCCGTGGACGTCCTCCACCAGGACCCTTGCTCCTTCGGGATCAATTTGTCTTCTTTGCCATTGGCCTCATCCCCTTGTCTGTTATAGGAGGAGAGGGGCTTCTCTTCACTGCCTTCTGACTCCTGGCTTCACCCAAGTCACACGTGGTTCTGCATCGGTCCTCACCCTCCTGAGCATTGGCTTGGCCCTGGTTTGGGAGGGTGGATGGCAGGAGGACAGGGCCATGATGGGGGAGCAGGGGCAGGATGATGACATGGGGACAGGATGGTGGGATAGGACAGGACTGCAAGCTGTGGGTAGGACAGCAGGACGTGGAGAGAACACAGGAGGTAGGTTGGTCCCTCAAGGGCAACCAATGGCTGGCCAAGCTAGAAGGAAAACTGAGCAGGGAGTGGCACTCACTGGGAGGTCACTTGGCCCTTCCTGGGGCTGCAGCTCCCAGTTGTCTCCACCAGCCCTCCCTCGGGAGAGCTAGTATGGAATCCCCCCCCACATCCATGACCTGCTGCCCCGGAGCTGAGCATTGTGAGAAATTGCACCCCAGACTTTTCCCTCACCCTGGTCATATACCCCAAGGGCTGTCCCAGGGATGGGGGCAGGGCTCAGCCCTGTTCCAGAAACCATCAGGGCAGGAGGGTTGCATGGAGTCCCCCCCCTGCCTCTACTCATGCCCTCACCCGTGGTGGGACCTCCTTGGTCCCTTGTTGCAAGAAGCAACAATCACCACCTGCCACCAAAAATGCGCTGAGGGGGAAAGGGAGGTCTGTGTGCCAAGGCTTATTTTGTCCCTGCCACACGGGCAGTTCCACTCCCAGTTCTTGGGCTGAGGTTGCCAGGGCTTGGAGGCCATCGGATTTGGGGAGGTCGCATGGCAAATGCCCCCTCTGGTTTCCCCACTGCAGTGGAGCCATTAGCAATAAGATGAGACACTCCCACCCTTGCAGTGCTGGGGAGCCCTCGGCACCCTCTGCCCCACAGAGTGCATCACCACAAGGTGCTGGCAGTGTGGGGTGACCCATGGGACATGTGGAGCACCCCAGTGTCTGGCTTTGCCCACAGAGCTGGGCAGACCCACCGTGGCTCCCAAATCCACACCCCCCACCCCCAGCATCTCGCCTGCGCACTGAGCAGGGTGTCTCTCAAGGGCTCGGCTTCCCCTGAGCTGCAGGGCCTCATCCAGCCACCGGCTCTGGGTGGATTCAGCCTCTCATGCTCGGCATGGAGAGCCTCATCATCGCGTAACCCCACTGTTGGCCACCCAGCCTCTGCTGCTGTCCTGGATCCACCCTGCAGGCAGCAGAGCCGAGCGCCTCCTGCACCTGGGGTAAGGGGGCTTCCAGCTCTGGCAGTGGGTGCTCAGGTCTTTGTGGGTGGTCTCTGGGGGATTCAAGCAGGGATCTGTAGGGGACCCACCAGGTGCCACCATCTCGACCAGCAGAACCAGCCTGCTGGGAGCAGGTCCCACCCAGCCCCCCAAAAGCACTTAATCCAGACCCCATCCCCGCTCCCTAGCGAGAGGCACAGCGGTCCTGGGGCTCCCAGTGGGTGAATGAGGGATTTTGGCCCCGAGACCCGCGCCCCACCCAGCCCCTCTCATATTGAATGGCCACCCTGAAATACCAGTGTCCCCATTTGTCCCCTACTTTGTTCTGCTGTGTGCTTCCTTCTCAGTGTGACTCTGAAAGCTATGTAGCTCCTTTTTATTGTAGATACCGCTGCAATCTCTCGTTTTCTCAGTGTGTCCTTCCAGATAATATATATAAAAATACTATACATAATATATATGGGTTTGTCCAGCCCTGACTTTTCTGGGTTTATTCCCCCTTGCATTCTTGTCCGAGCAGTGCTGTGTGGTTCCCCTGGAGGTGGTCTGGCTGTGCTTGCCTTCAGTTCCTCATCTTGGTTTTGTTGGTCAGTTTGGTTTTCCCTGGTGTATTTTTTTATTTTGATTTGTGTTGGTTTTCCTTTTTTCCTGGTCTCAGCGGAATTTAATGCATTTTCCTGTCTTAGCGCAACCTGGTTTTGTCACGGTGGCATCAAGGCCGCAGCACTCACGAGATGGCAATATGTAAACCGGATTTAAATAACCTGTTGCTGTAGAGAGGATTTACTGTGTTGGAAAATCCCAACAAACTAATAAAGATATTAAGAACCTCCTGTGCTGTTTTCCACATGCTGCAGGGAAATGGGCCCAAGCCCATATTTGGCCTGCATGCAGAGATCTGGTGGGCAGGGAGGCCAAGGGGGACATCCTGGCCACCAACTCTACCAGAGACTGCACTGCTGGGAGAGGGCGAGTGCATTGTCCATGGAGGAGAGACCCAGCACCCCTGGGTGCATGTGGAGGGGAGCCATGGGTGCTTTGGGGCAGCCTTAGGCAGAGTATCCCATATGTTGGGAGTGGATGGAGACTGGAAAGCTGCCAGCTGTGGCCCAGTGAGGATCAAAGGTATGCCCACTGGGAAAGGAAATATGCACGGCTGCACAACTCTGGAGATGACCAGGCTCCTCAGAGATGAAGCCTCCCTATCATCTTCCAGGCCTGCAGGCTCCCTGTTTGTCTTCTTGGCCAGGTCTGAAAGTCCCACGCCACAGCCCTTTCCAAGTGCTGGGGCAGTCTTGCAGCTGGGGTCACTGCAAAGGGAACAGGGTGCAGTCATCAGCAGGAGCAGCAGCTCTGCCAGGGTCCCCAGAGACATCCTATGGGAAACCGCTCATGGAAGTTACATCAGCCACGTAGGTTGCACCTCATTTTATATTCCCTTGAGATGGTCTCTTAATTGGCTGCTCATGGTAGGTTTGAAATGTTCTGAATTATTTTTTTTCAGGGACAAGTATGATGCAGAATAATATCATCTATAGACACCTACGTCATCATTTATTTATAAAGTGCTGGTTTAATCAGGAGTTCTGCAAAGATCCACACTTCCAAGTCAAGCATTAATTGTTCCGTCTCTTACCTTTCCCTTCATTCTCATTGCTCCTTCTTGCAGAGTCTCCCTTGCTTCTCACAGGAACCCCTTGAGGCTGTGAACTGACTGCATGGGTGGGAGCTTTACTGACCAGGATGCTGGGGCTCTGGGACACAGGAGGCTGCATTGCCACGGGGAGCCCTTGTTCTTTGCCTCTTGTTCTTTGGAAGGGGGGAGCACAAGTGACAAGCTGAGGCTGGACACTTCACATCAAGGTGGCTCCAATGAGGGGCAACTCATTCAGCATCACGTGGCTTGGTTGTCTGCTTCTTGCTGCCCCTGAAATAGCTTGGCCATGGCTGTGAGCAAGGAAGTACCTACAAGGCACCATGGTGGAGAAACCCCCAAAACTCTTTCCATTAACTCCACGTGTTGAAATGCCTCTCTATGGTGCCTGTAGGCTGATGCAGGCAACACGGGATAAACCCGAGGAATGAGGTATCTGCATGCAGCTGCAGGGCTATGATATTGTTGGGATCACAGAGATGTGGTGGGATGGCTCCCATGACTGGAGTTTTGCAATGGAAGGATACAGCTCTTAAGGAAGACGAGGAGGGGGTGTTGCCCTTTATGTGAGAGAGCAGCTGGAGGGTGTGGAGCTCTGCCTGGAGATGGAAAAGGAGCTGACAGAGAGTTTACAGGTTAGGATTAGAGAGAGGACAGGCGAGTGACAGGTATAGTGTGTGTCTGCTAAAGGCCACCTGACCAGGAAGAGCAAGTGGGTCAAGCCTTCTACAGGCAGACACAAACAGCCTCATGTCTGCAGGCCTTGGTCCTCATGGAGAACTTCAACCACCCCACTATCTGCTGAAGGAACAACAGAGCGGGACATAAGTAATCCAGGATGTTCCTGCAACGCATTAATGATAACTTCCTCCTCCAAGTGACAGAGAAGCCACCACGGAGAGGTGCTCTGCTGGACTTCATTTCAACAACCAGTGGTGTTATGAAGATCAAAGGCAGCCTTGGCTGCAACCACCACAACATGGCTCAGGTATCTGAGGACAAGGAGGAAGGTGAAAAGCAAGCTCACAACTCCGGTCTTTTGGGAAGCAGACTTCAGAGTCTTTAGAGGTCTGCTTGGAAGAGTCCCATGGGATAAGGCCCTGGAGGGAACAGGAGCCCTAGAGTGTTAACTCTTGAAGTTGAAAAATGTGTATGGTAGTTTCTGACAACTCAGCTATTTTTTTGTTATGTGAAACACTATTTTTTTCCTTCTCCCTGCTTTCCTCTATTTCCCTTCTTTCTTCCTCTTCTCTCCCATGCCAAAATCTATGCTACCTTTTACTATAATTTGTAATTGAAGCAATTAGGCATGCAAAATAGAGGAGAAAAAACAGGGAAGCAACAGTAATGGATACGTTAAGGAAAGATCATTATTTCTTCACTGAACTCTTTTCCTATGAGCAGGATGTGAAGGAACAAAGGGATTTGGGTTTCTTTCAGTTAAAGCACATTATATGGTATGAAGTTTCCCTGTCTCACTGACATGAGTGGGGATTTTGCCACTAACTTCACTCACATGCTTTGTGTGATATTCCGTGAATAGAAATAATACAATTTTTTCTGCTTTCAATATTCCCTTAAAATGGCTTCTTCTTCAAACCATGCATTTATCTTTTGAAATTTACAGCTTTATAAAAGTTTTTAAAAAGAACTTGTCAAGTCTCTTTAGTCTATGCACACATTTTTATACAGTATGTATAAAAAGTAATCATCTACCTGACACCCAACTTCACTGTTTGCCTTCACTGAGAAGGCTTCTCCCCCTAAGTTACAATTTTTGTAAGAGGAGTGTAAAATATCTGGGTTGCATTCTGCAACAAGCAGAGTGTCTTCATCTGAGGACTGTATTAAAGCCATTCAAAATCTTCCTCGAGTTGTTACCAAATAAAAAGTGAGTCCTTTCAGGAGCTGCCCCTGGATAGCTGCTTCTGGGGAAACGGCCAAACCACTGATACAGGCAACAACTCAAGAGGCTGGGGAACCCATTCACTGAACAACAGACAAGGTAAAGCCATCTGAGCTTTGGAAGCAAGCATTAATGACTGCACCTGCTCCCAGATTGCCAGGTAAGCCATTTACTTGATTTGTACTCAAAGAAATTTAAACTATTCCTGCCAAAACCATTCCAGTCTGACAGTTGAAGGATCCTTTGCTTGTGTCCCCAGCAGCGCTCCTGGTTGTACAGTGACAATGTGGTGCTCGGATCCCTCTAGTGGTACAAGGACCACACGGAATGAAAATGCTGCTGCCACAGCGCTGTAGCCAACCACAGCAAATACATTTCTATGCACTGATTCTCATATTGGCAGAAAATATGAGAGTTATGTGATGTGGTAATTATATTTGCTATCTTATTTTTGTTTGTAATTTTCTGTGTGTGTTTGAAGTGTGGTATTGGTTTATGCATTCAACTTAGTACTAAATAACACATACTATAATGTGACCCTGATAGTCAAATGAAAAGGAAGGACTGTTAAGATAATCCCCTTCTCTACTTATTATAACAATGAGTCTTTTTAGTATGAAAGTGTATTCACTTTCTTAATATGCACTAGTGCACATTATACGCTGTAATATAACGAGGTAATGGAATTTTACTGGAGACTCAGGAACTACTGGAGACTCTGGTATTCTTCATGCTTAAGAAAAACAAACCACAGGATAGCCCAGCCCTGGGAAGAAGGACTTTGCTTTGTGGAAGATTAGAGCTATCCATGAAGGATAAAGGATACCCCCGGACCAATAAAATAATGCCAGCATCCCAGCCCCTCTTACATGTCCCTCCTGCTATCACCTGGCATCACAGATCTGTAACTCTAGCAAGACTAACTTCAGGGATAACTGGATCAATAGACAAGCAGCAAGAATGCTGTAAACCTAGAGTTTCTTTGCAAAGTTTAATGTGGATCAGCAGTCACTAATGAATGTGTTAGGGATTAGTCAAGTCATGTTGTACCTGAACGATCGAAGGGTACAAGAATCCTGCCTAAAACCACAATTGGGGTGCTCCAATGTGGTTGGAATACACAATGCACATGAATAAATATTTGACCTTGTAATTCTATAGTTTGAATCCTAGCCTCACACCTGAGTTGGCATGGGCCAGTTGTGAATTTTTGTGACACTGGATACTTTTTAGCAATAAAAAAAACATGAGTGTGCTTTCAATGCTGTTGTCATCACAAATCCAAAACATCATTAAAAATTCATAGACGCCGTAACATTCACAATTACAGATGACACACACAGTGACACATACAATTGCAGATACAAGTGTGGTCACAGATACAAGCACACATTCCACTACATCTAGAACTAGAGCTACAGCTTGTGACAACACTATAGCAGAGGCTCCATTCAACAAATGCAATTGAATATACAAAGAGATATGAGTACAGATACAGGCACAATGAGACACAGAGGTACTCATGTAGAATACCATTACAGACACCAAAAGCAATACAGGCAGAGACATTGACATCATTAGAGCCCCACAGGCAAAGACAGTCAGGTGGGGGAGGCATCATCACATCACGGACAGTCCAAACTCACAGGTGTGACCACTCTCCACCTCCCAGAAGACCTCTACCAGGCAACAGGAGTGGGGATGGTACACACAGTTACGGACACGCAGGTGGCCAAGCTGGAGCGGCACTGACGTGTCCAGGATGAAAACAATGAATGACGGTTTCTGTTTTCCCCAGTTGCTGAGTGCCCAGGGCCAGAAGGCCCACTGTGACATCAGCGAGCCCTGGACTGCAACATCAGCGAGCAATGGATTATGACCTCACATCCCTCGCTGCTGGTCTTGGGGTGCCAGCAGTGTCTGGCTCAGTCTGGCTCGTGCCTGCACTCCTGCTGAGCGTGCCTGCGAGGTCTGGAGGGTTGAGCCAGGCTTCTCCTGGTGCTGGGTGGCGACTGGGGCTGCCGTAGGCAGCTCTCGGTGCCCATCCCAGAGCCATCCCATTTGCCTGGCCCTGCCAGGTTCAGGCAGCGAGAAATCGCGAGGAACGCATCCAGCAGCGGAGATCAGCGGTGTGGGGAAACGTCCCCCAGGGTGGCCACAAGGCCGAGCGGGGGGGGCCCAGGGAGCCAGGAGGGTGCCCTTCCCCAGGGGCCTTGGCATTTCTTCGTCCCTTCCCAAGGACACTGAACGACCGTGGACGCTCTCCACTTTGCAGCATGCAACGCCGTTTGAAATTACGGGTGTCAACCCTGAGGAACAATTCCTCAGCCCCAGATGTCCTCAACGCGCCGCAGAGCACCAACACAGACAACGAGACAGAGTGGAGCTGCCCCATCTGCCACTGCTGTCGCACGAGAGGAACCATCGTACAGCCGTGCCAACACGAGTTCTGCATGGGCTGCATCATGCGGTGGGCAAGGAGGATATCCACGTGCCCTCTCTGCAGAAGAACAATGGAGAGGATTATGTTGGCTGTGCGAGGAGTACATCATTCCGTACAGTTTTGCGTCAAGATCCCGACACTACCAGAAGACACCAGCAACCAGGCAGACCAATCTCCCACACACCGGGACAGCAGCAGCCGCGACAGCCCCGCAGCATCCCCTCTGGCCTCTCCGCAGTTGATGCCATTCCTGCAAGAGCAGGGGGCTTCATGGACAGAGGCCAGGGCTACCGTGGGTGGTCTCCAGCCTGAGGCCTGGCCGGCACTTTTCCGCCAACACCAGCATCTCCTTGACCCCATTCCACCCTGGCTGCGCCAACAGCTGGAGGCAATCTTTGAGCGGAAGTGGTGGCTGGCCATGGAAGCCGAAAAGCTCATCTTGTACAGCCTGTGCTGCTCAGGGCTGGACAAGGAGGCCCTGGTCCAGATGCTGCAGCCCAGCCTTGGGGAACATGGAGCACCGCTGGTCCATGGCCTTGTCGACATCATTGTGGAGCGGTGCAGTGAGGAGGCCCAGAGGCTGCAGCGCTTGTACTGTGCTGGCCCTGAGGAAGGCAGCCCTGCAGCCAGCCCCAGCCCCACCACCTCCCGGGGGGGAACTCCCATCCAGCCCCTGGAAGACCCGAGCAGCTCTGAAGACTCCCATACAGAGGACCAGCACAGCACGTCAAAGGCCGCCCTGCGCCAGGGTCCCACTCTCCCCTCATCTGCTCCTGTCCCTGCGGAGCAGAACCAGTCCCATCAGGAACTGCAGGAGGAGGCAGTGCCAGGGCCCTCTGGCCAGGGCGGCAGCTGCAGCCCCCCTGCTCCTGGCCAGGACGGGGACCACTTGGCCGGGAGGCCCCGGTGCCCCCGAAAGAGGAGCGCCCCTGCCTCCCAGGACTCTCCGCAGCCCTGCAAGAGGCCAAACCACTGAGAGCGCTAACAGGGCTCCACCAATCTTGCACTAAGGAAAAGGAAATAAATTCCCATTTCCCTGGCACAGTCTCTGGGTGCTGCATTCTCCCCTTTCTCCTCCTGTCTCTCCTGTCCCCTGTGCCCCACAGCCTGCTGAGGGGCCTGGACTTGTGTCCTGGGAGCTACAGGCCTTTTTTTGTGAGTGGTCCGAGCCAGTGGCAACACAACAACTCCTGCAAGACTTCTTTAACTGTCAAAAAAACCATCCACGATTACTGAGCTGAGGATGGGTAATCCACCTACACTGATTAATCCATGAATAAAGCTGTAAATAGTATCATAGCTGAAGTCACTAATCCTTTTGGACTTAGGTGAAGTGGCATTTCAACAAGCCAGACTCAAAACCTAAGGCTGAGTTCACTCCCCTGTGCTGTAGCACCATCTAGAGTATTTGAGCTAGAAATTCCTCAAGCAATGGCTATAACCCTGGGAAACAGCTCTCAAAAGTTGTGAAAAAAACCCTTTGCACAAAAAATATTTAGAGAAAATTTTTATATTAACAGTTCTCTACAGAGTAACTTCAAAATTGTTTCATGCACACCTACATGACATATAGTTTTTCTTAAGTACTTCCTTGGTTTATGATATTTGGATTCATGAGAGGTAACAAGATAAGAACAAATAAACTTTGACAGTCAGATTGAGAAAGATCTTCACCCCATCCACTCTAGGGCACATTATTACTACAAGAACTTTCTCATGTGGAGAAAGGCAGGAACATCCCTACATCTCTGTTCATAACCTTGCAAGGATGACTAACACTACTCCATTTTCCTTAGTTTTCGCCTTTTTAAAGGAGGTCTCTTAATAAAACCAAAGCCAAATTTCACTCAGGGAAAAGAAGAGGTTTGTTAATGAACCATAGTGATTATGTATGTTATTATATTTCAGCCACAGAAGGAGGTGCTGACAAAAAATGGTTGCTCCTTGCAGAACTATTAAAAGAGGAGACGGAGAGGTAGAGCCCTGGAGCGCTACTGATAATTTTTCCCATCCACAAACACTCCAGACCTTACTTTGACCACTTTCAGCTTGGCACGCTCTCCCCCATAACTTCATTCTGCTACTGCTGCAAAATCACACTTGCTCTTGAAGCCTCTGAGGACAGCAAAGTTCAACCCTTTTGTTACTTCTGTGAAACTGTGGGCCAGCTTCTCAAGAGTGTGAAAGACCAGGAATTATTTGGCAATATTTACAATGTGATGGCTCCACAGAGTTTGTGGGCAATAAATCCAAACTGTAGCTCCCATTCTTTGATTGATATGTGAATTACATCTCCCCCATAGCTTGGGGAAAAAATGAGAATAGTTTTAGGTACTTTCCATCTTTCAGTTGGTGTTTTACCCTCAATCTAAACTATAAATGCAGAAATGTATTCAAACATCAGACCACAAGTGCAAGCACTTGAAGTTTAAGCTTCTCATTTCCTACTTTTATCAGCAAATACTTAAATTTATTCACACAAATAAGCATTTGCAAGACTCCAGTTATAGATTATGCAAAGTTTCTGGTCCTCAAGCAGTATCACTCTGTTCCTAATACGGCATTCACTAATGTATATCAAAAGAACAATTATGTTGCTTGGAATCTGAATTCTTAGTTAAATTCCAAGTAACTAAGACAATATTTTCATTTGTTGTTGTGTGCCTGAGACAAAGCCTATCTGAGTGTCTGTAAAAGTCTGCATGGTTCAGTCTTTCATGCTGGGCATAAATAACGCTTCCAAGAATAATCCTGCATCATGCTGGCTGTCATTTTGGCTCCAGTTCAGTATTTTTTGCAAAGCTGAGCTGATATTTTTATTAGTTTTGAAAAGACGCATTGGCATCTTGCATCCATGAAGGAAAAGAATGGTCTTCCAAGAAGCCTTTAAAATAAAAAATTGCAACTGGGCAGCAGAGTAAGTGGAAAAGCTCCTTTGGTTTTCTAACCCCCTAGAACCTGTAGTCCAGTTACCAGGGGTAGGCTCACGCCTATCCCTTACAGCACATTATTCTACAGCGTGCTGACTTTAATCGGACTGTAATAGCAAGGATCACTCCTGTGACCAACACCACCACTAAGACTTGGTTTATATCATCTAATGTGTAAGGTTTCATTTAAGAGCATCTACTGGCTGTGTTAAAACAAAATTGCCCAGCAGATGTTCCAGTCAGATTCAATGATCATGCACCAGTGCTTCCAATTATTCAAAGAAATGAAAAAACATCTATAAAGATACTTCATTTCCAAAAATTCGGCACACCATACTTCTTTTATTGGAACAGAACTGCACAGGTGAAACCACACAGATTTCACTGCTGGCTAAACTGTTCACAGGTGAAACACCATTCACACAGCTGATGCAGCACTCAGATGGGCCAGTATCAGCTGTAGGCACTGTGTTCTTGACCGCCTTCTATAGCATGTCATGCCACCTCGGGTTAACTCCAAACATAGTAGCTTTTGAAATAAATATACTGGCATTTCTTCCCTCAGAAGATACATTTTCAACGCAGTTATGCATTTATTTGAATGCACAGCGACTTCCACACTTCTGATTTATGCTGGCCCCTGCCAGTCTGAAAATTAACAACTGCCCAGAATAATAGTATTGCAATAGACAGGGCAATCCCAACACACTTATTTTCTCTGCAACATAGGTTCAAATTTTAGTTTAGTTTCTATTTTGGAGTGTAAGCCTAATGCATTTTTTAAATCGTGTTTTTTGCTCATGGATTCAAACTGATCTTACTTTGCACTTGCCCTTCACTTAGTTTTACTGCTGATCTTTGACCGCGAGAGCATGTTGACCTGAAAATAAGTGGTATGAAATGTGAAGCTTTTTTGCTACCAGGGAGATCACTCGTCGAACGGCTTGATTGTATTTTACTATAATAGAAGGTGGCAAATGAACCGCCTGTGATTTATATTGTTGCTTTTGGATGAAATTGACAGCACAGGAGGGCAGCTTCTTAACTCTCCAAAGCAGGTACAACCCTACTAAACTCTCTGGATCCTTTCAAGATCTGTTTGATTTAAAACAGATAATGTGAAATAGCAATCCAACTGAATTGTTTCCAAAACTTCCCTGGGCTTCTAAAATGAGTAGGCGAAGTCCAGCATGCTTAGAATTTATTTATAGTAGAAGTCTGTTCCCATCTTTTCTGCTTTTCACATGTCTAAATAAGGTTCTCAATTTTGAATAAACCAGTTGGTGAACTGAAAGAAGTTCTCTGCACCTGCAGAAGAGACTACAGATGGCAACAGTTCTTAACTAGAATTGCTAGCTTCCAGGTGCTGATTTTGTGACTTTTTTATCTTATTTAAACATTTTTACAGTTTCTTGAAAGCAAATCTACTGTTTACTGAAATAGTTTTGAGGTGGTATAGTTAAGCTTTATGACAGACTTTTTTTTTATATCTGTAATCTCAGATTTTTTGTACCAAGTGCTTACACTTTCTAAATTTTTTTTTGTGTAAATGCCATTGGTTTTACTTATATTTTATAAACAAATAAAAGGTTGGAGAGGGATAGACCAATAAAGAATATTTATCAGAAAATAAGAAAAATATTTTAACTAACAATTTTTTTTTTCAGAGAACGAGTATCTCTTGTTCACTATTCAAGAAGCATGCAAACAGTCAACAAGACAATAGTTTCAGTTCTATGTTAAACTAATATTACTTGTTGACAGTTAATAATAGTTCTCCATTGTAGCTGTATCTGTTTGTGTTTGAGCAACTTGTTATGCACATATAAAATATTGTATGTTTATCTTTAGCTCAGAAGAGCAATAATAAAGCAAATTGCTTAAAACCCTCTTTAATGGATATACAAGCTAGTCTTGCAATTAAATTGTTCTCTTTACATTTCTAACGTTATATTGGAGAAGAAATCATTGCTTGTGGAAGCTGTAGATCATGTTTATCCATACATGTGTAAATGCGTCCCTGTGAACTACAGTAATCACAATTACATGAATCAAAGAACACAAATGTAATTCATGTCTGTAATGATGGACTGGATATTGCCCTGTCTTAAACTTCTGGTTTTTTGTGGTTTCTAAGGGAAGAAAAACTATCTATTATTGTTTTCCAGTTTCTACAGATGGAAACAATAGCTTCATTTAATATTTTTAGGACTGAGAATTTTCACACTCAGATGTGCAACTACTGTTTGTTGGCAATGGTGAACAGTGGTGTAATTAAACCCAAACATTTGATAACTATTGAAGCCTTTAGGTCCAATACTCAAGGTGTTCCCCCTAGTGACATGGGACAAAGCGTGGGTTTAAGGCTCTGAGCGTTTCCCAAAGTGGATCAATGTTTATACAGTAGCACTGGAGATCAGACTGGTATTGCTGAACGCCTTTAAAACAGATGTGCTGATTAAGGGCCACTGTAGGGTTGAACTGCCTACAAATCCATTCAGCTGGGACTACCTGCTATGTCAGTGCCTCAGGATGAGTCTTGGGGGTGACGCGCGCTCCTGGCTATGGGAGGGCAGTACAGTGCTGGGAGCAGCACCCCTGTTCTGCCCACACTGTGTGCCTTGGGTGAAGGTAAGAATGTCTAGAAGCTTTTCTCCCTCATGATCCCAAAGTCATGCTAAGCTTTGCACTTGAGTATGTGCTGAGACCCCCTGTGAAAGCGCAGGGTGTCTGAGCTGACCCTATGCTTGAAAAACAGCCAGTCATCCTACAAATAATCTCAGATTAAGTAGATTATACGTAATTTTTATCAATTATTTAAACTTTTTTGCCTTCAGTTTGTCACAAGAAGGTTTTCTTTCTAGATACAGCAAGGAAGAACAGATGTGTAGGGTGGGTATGGGAATGAAAGTAAAAATGAATCTTGACTAATGCTTAGGGATCTTTGTGGTACATCACATAAATTCTAGCTGAGGTGATGAAACCAATAGATGAGTGGATATGGAGTCAGCAGATTGCCATTAGGGTTATGTTATGCATCACTCACAATTTACACAAAGGAGATTATCAAAACTTGGCACTATTTTTTTCAAATCTGAGTGTTTGCTCTGGCTTTGCTGAATAGCTTGGAAGTGCTTTATTTCACTGAAAAATCTGGGGGGGTTGGTCCTGCTCCTGGGAGCTGAAGGTATCTGAGTGTTGAGATCTCAAAGGCGAGCAGACAGATTCCACACCCAAGCAGTGGGTGGTGGGGATCATGGAAGATTCAGAGCATATTGAGAGGAAGCGAACCCAAAGGCACAGAGGCCCAGTGTGCTGGGAATCAAGCACAGCAATCCAGCTGGGCAGGGCTATTCTAAGTGTTAAGGCTACGTAAATCCATGGGACAATATTGGTGGCACTTACTGTAGTCAGTGCTGTGCCAGAAGAATTCCCTTACTGCTGAAGAGTTTTTTTAATTGTGCACTGGAAAACAACTGTCTCAGGTTGTTTGTAATGAGCCAATATATTGACATGTGGCAGCGCTTTGAAAAAACTAAGTTTTTATTTGTTATCTTCTCTGCTTCTGTTGTGTCCATTTTAAAATCCAACTTATTTATTGCTATGTATTAGTGAACTTTTATTCTAATATCCTGGTACATCAAATGCTTACCAATTCAAAGCCCAGATTTTTCAAAAGTATCGCTGAATTCCAACTACTATTAATGTGTATTTGGGGTTAATAGTTTGGTATCCGTAGTTTTCTCTAAGAGCATTAAAGGAGATTTCACTGTATGCATCCAGAAAACTGCCAGATTTATAGTTCTTGTTACAGTTTCCTAAAAATAATGTAAAAAATAATACTGGTGTTGCAATTCCCAGCATCACTGGCAAATGTCCTTCAGCCCAAAGAACACAGTAGTGCACTGCAAAGAGAAAAGCTTAGCGTCTGGCAATGTTCTCCCATTTTTGTCTTCCTGATGCCTGTGTCTTCACAGACTTCAGTCCAATATTTTTTAAGAAGCTGCTGATTGCTGTAACTTGATAAATCACTCAAAAAGACACTTAAGCCAAATCATTAAAATTAAACATATGCTAAAACATTTTGCTGAAAAGTGTTTTTATGTGGAAAAATGGCCTTAAGCAGATGCATGTAGTTCTCCAAGGGTCAAACACTGCTCACAAATTAGTTTTTTTTCCTGTTCCTATAAGAGGCATAGATGCAAATAATAGGGCAAAGTTTGGTCCATTTATAATGATGCACATAGTAACAAATGCTACGCAAACACATGGGCTGAGCTGTGCTGCTGCCCGCTGTTCTTATGAGGCTGGTCTCTAACCTGGTTTCCTTTAAAGCACCGTATTATTACACAATTTTGGCAACATCTTCACTAGGGAGCATAAATTGAAACACTCCATTTCATTCCTTGGTATTTTGTTTCTATTTGCTGTTAGCAAAAGCAAGCTGAACACTGTAAACTTTTCATTTAAGTCTGTCAGTAGGAAATGGAAGTAACAATAGCTAAGTCTGCAACAGTTCTAATGGAAAACCCTCGTCAGCACATTGATCTGAACAAAGCGGGGCACTGAAAAGCAACAGAGCTGTCCAGACAAAACACAGGGAAATACATTTTTAAGTTATTTGAGCACCACAGAAGCGTTAAACCAAGTCATTTGAGCTGCCATTGTGTGAATGAGCAGACACTTCATTAATTAACAGTTAACTGGGGGGAGGCTGAGGAAGAAAGTAGCGTGAAAGAGACTAATTTCACACACAATCATTTTGTCAAGGGAATGTTGAGAATGTCAAGAATGGTTCTTGTTCATGGAAAGGCAGCGTTGGGGTTGAACTGTAACATGCGTGTTTTAGGCAGTCAGCCAAGGAATCAGAATAAACTAAAGCAGAAAGTTCTCAAAAGCCTCCCACTTTCAAAATAAAGAACGCTGGATTTTCCTCAATATAAAATCTTTCAAAATACATGATCCCTCATGGGACCACAGCTTTGGCCAGCTGATCCAATCTAGGCAGTTGTTCATTCTCATGTCAGTTAAAAAAATCAGACAGTCCAAACACACATAATTTTCAGCCATCTCTGCAAATTGTCCTGAAATAATAATGAAAGCAGCTAGAATTTATTTATGAAGAATTTTCAGTAGTTTAATTGAACAGGGTACACTGTTTTTAAAAGAAACAGTGATTTAAGTAAAAATTCTTCAGAATGAAAGCATAACCAGAGGCCATGAATTGTAACTGCCCACATCCTACATTGGACAGCTCGTGCTTTAGGCTTTGCATATTGTTTTGGGTCTCGCTGTAGTACAATGTATTCTTCCTCTTTTCTAAAAATACACAAGTCAAGTCTACCTTTGACATGAGCCCCCTTCTGGTTGCCCTGGCCCTGCACCATTGATTTCAATGACATTGCTTCTATCTAAAGCAGCTAAAATGATACACATAGAGATTGTCATCTTGAGTCTATGCTAGAAGAAATCTTGGTGTGCTTCCACTGCTTTAAAAACAAAGATACAGGTTGAGAAGACAACTGCACTAGACCTTTGGTGAAGAAGGACTGACAGCATTAGTTACCAGCTGACAATAGGTTTATAAAGTATTGTTCGAAGGCCATGACTGCAAGGAGTGAAATAGCTAAACAGAGGTTCAGGCCAGCAAAGTTTGCTATAATATGGCTCAACATTAAAAAAAATATAATCACTTAATGGCACTCTCAGTGCATTTTCAAAGCACTATAGGAATGCAAAGAAGAAAGTTAAAGTAGTACTTCAGGTGTCACAGAAGCTTAAAGAATCAGTTTGCTTTGGTATTTATATATTTAAATCACAGTTAAATCAGCAAAGTATGACAAAAAGGAATGTGTTCATTAACTGTATTGAAACATTTTAAAGTGACTTTTCAAACATGGAAGGAAAACTCCAGGATCCAGTATATTATTCCTTCCTCCTCTTGCCCCCTGCCCCTGCAGGGAGCCTGCATTTGTCAGATAAATCCATCTGTTTGTCGAACTTGTTGCTAATTTTGCCACAGGCTTCCTCAGAATCTGGTCTCAGGAGCAGTGTCTGCTTCTCACACTAAACCACAGTGTCTGCCATACAACTCTTGCTGCTGAGCTAAATACTTAAACATATTCTTCTGTTGAAATCAGCTGGACATCTCATGGCCATCTTTTACAAGATTTCTGAGCTACAGGTGGCTTTCAGTATCTCACTATGTCTGGTTCAGGCTAAAACATGGAACAGTATACTCAAATAGAGATAAATAATGATAAGATACTTAAATGAGTAATTAATCTGTACCATTTATGTAAGGCTTTCTTACTGCCAGTTTTGAAAAGCTGCCAGTTTCCTTCTAATTTACTAATTAGATGCAGTGGTTTATAAAGTAGAGCATCCATTGCTAAGATTACCCTTTTGTCTGCAAGAAAACTGTGGCTGTAAGACTAGAGCTCAATACTGGCCAGCTGCGTGACTGCCAACATGTGTGTCAGGACTGCAGAGGAGAAACTGGAAATGCTCTTATCTCTAAGCAAGTGAAAGAGTGGAGCTGCATGGAAAAGTGAGAAGTGTTCCTGGTTTAGCAAAGATTTTATTTGCTGTGACATTTTGTTGAAGGAAGATTATAGCAAACCATAATCCAAAGTAAGTCAGTAAGACTGACTAAACAGCAATCTTTATGATTCCAGATTAATATCAATTCTCAAGTATTCTCTGAGGACTTTCCCAGTGTGTTATTGCAGGAGCATTCACAATATACTGGCCTTTGTTGATCTTACATGACAAAACCACCCTTGGCCTAAAGGGTGCAGGACCAGTTTTCTTTTCCCTACCAGTGTTTCGTCAGAACAGCTTCACTGACTTAGATGAAATTATTCTACATCCATACAAGCTTTATTTTTCCCTTGTGTCTTCTACTTTGGAAGAATTTCAGGAACAAAAGACAGACTCGTGGTTCAGCAAACCACACAACATGAGAAGTTACAATCAAGAAAATCTAGTACCCACACATTATCACTGCATTTTTTTCAAACAGTTTTATTCCTTTCCTTTAGGGAAACAGAGGAACCACAGACAATTTCTATTCATATACCCTACTGCAATCCATTAATAAGGCCACTGTAATGCTCCCTTGGCTATCACCAGTATTAGTTCCCCTAATTTCTTGCAGAGGTGCCTGTGCTAATGCACTGGTACAATACGTTACTGCTTAGCTGTGGGTTCATTTCATAGGAAATGAAATAGGTTGTGGTTTTTAGAAAGAGCAGCTATGAAGCCACCAGTCTCTTGAAAGGACTAGGCACTACTGATATACCTGTTATTTGCAGACCTCAGTAAAGTCAGCACTATGGTAGGTAGCTAAATGATAGCTTGCTCCTTGCAAAATGGGGATGTTTCACTTGTTTTTAACGTATTTCACACCCATAGTATCTAACTTAACACATTTCACCTTCTGCTTTATGTTAGAACATCTGAAAACACATTTTAAAGACATCAGATGTTGTTTTCAGCAACTTACAGTTAAGCTTCTCACCTGTTTGCCCTCTGTTGATGTTCTCTAGGATAAGGTATGAATTTTTCCTATTGTCACAGTTTTATTACTCAATTATTTTTAATAATTAACATAACATAATAACATATTATTACTCAAATTTATTTTTAGGTGTTCCATTGATCACCATTTCCTGTTGAAGAAGGTAATGTCTGTTTGTACCATTTGCATTCAAAACAAGCAGATCTACAAGGAGAGAGGTATTTATTCACACACACCATTTCCTCTAGTATTTAGGTTGAAAGTATCAGCTCCCCCAAAAAGCATTCATAAGCCCTTTGGGTGTGAAAGTAGGTTCCTAGAATTTCTAGGGAAAGGTAGAGAAAAGAGGAAATCCATATTTATGAAGAGGAATTTCATTTTACACTGACTTTTGACAGATCATACTCAATATTCAATACCTACAGTGCCTGTGGATCAGATAAACATGGGGAATAATGGATGTACAAATATTAAATGTGCATGCTACAAAAAAAATCCTCACATGAAAATTTGGCAATTGAGTGCTTAACTTAACATTAGCATATTCAAATCAGGGCTATTGTGAGCAAGCTTGCTATCTTCAGCTTCTGTTTCACAAAGAATAACAAACGTGGATATTTTCTTAGAGCAGAGGAAGGCATTTCAAATAACATTATGAAATTAAAAGGCAAGTTTCCTAAACAAACGCACCAGCAAAGGCAAGCAATGGTCTTTTCTTCACCCAGTATCCTTTACTACTTGTATGTATTAATGTTTTTCCTGGAGATAAAGAATCTAGAAGGTGCTTCATATTTTCAGTTCTGCTCAGACACCCTTAGTGACAGACGTTTCTAATATAGATAAGAAGGATGGAGCGGATATTAAAGTGGAACATCTCCCGATCTATTCTTTGTTATTGTAGCAGAGATTTACCTCGAGCGCTTTCTCCGTACGGTGGAACTG
The DNA here is from genome assembly GCA_033558185.1 of Dromococcyx pavoninus. Lineage (NCBI taxonomy): Eukaryota > Metazoa > Chordata > Aves > Cuculiformes > Neomorphidae > Dromococcyx > Dromococcyx pavoninus. The sequence goes on from JAUMJL010001634.1 coordinate 118,694, forward strand.
GTGTCTGTTATTGCAGATGCCACCGTGGTCTGCCCCAGAGCAAAGGCATAGGTGTGTGTTAACGCTCCCCGGCAGTGAGAGATCTACTCTATTGTACATTAGAATAAAAGCATGGGGTGGGCTGTGTCAGTAGAGGGGGAAGTGGAGAAAAGAGGGAAGAGGATTATTCACTTGCTCAATAACTAAACAAAGGAAAACTTTAAAAGTCTCAGATTATGCGTTTTCATTCATGCAGAGACTGACATTTTCTTTAAGATATGCAATGTTTAAAAACAATACATTGTCAGGCAAAGGTGGGAATCCTTTTCTAATTTTTAGCAGTTTTCCACTGTGGGATCACACCATTTTTGAATGGCAGTCTGAGCCACTGTGTAACACATTTAAGCCTGTGAGCAAAAGCTTATGTTTCGTTTTATTTTTATGTGTATTTAGCTCAAGAATCCCGGGTGATTCATACATAGCCCATAGGATGAAACCACGTTAGTTTGCTTTCTCGTCTGGCCATTAGATGGCAGACAACAGAGCAACCATTGCTGTGCGTTGTGTCCTTGAGTTTAGTAAGTAAGCAGGAAAATGCTGCTGCTCTCTATATTACCTCACTTCACATCCACTAGCAATAAAGTACACAGCATCCCAAAGGCCTTCAAAGTCCCTTTCCACCTTTTTGCTCCCAAACCATACAGTGAGGCAGCCCAGACTGTGTAATAAAAACACATGACAGTCATTCTTTCCTCTTTCCCTGACAGTCAGTTGCCCTCAACTTTAAGCAGAAAGCATCATCCTAACCTCCATTCCCTACCATTTCCGCACTCGTGATTAATCTCTGCAATTAAATAACTGGTCTCATCTGAACTATGACTGATTTCCCCATGGCGGGATTTCTCAACAGTCTGAGAAAATGCCTGATGTTGCTCTTCTGCTAAAGAGCTGTTTAAGCAAGGGAGTGTAACTGCACACTGAGAGCCTCCTTTTTGAAACAGCACTGCAATATTTGCAAGGGTATTTATCTACCTGTGCCAAATAGACTTTGTTTTTCACAAGTCAGTGGTAACATCTACACACATCTGCTGACATCGGAAGCACATTTGCAACACACAACCCCAAATATAAGCACAGAAACACACCTTATAAATGCAATCTATTTCTGTTCTAAGATACACCCGTATGAAAACCCATTTCTTGATGTAATTGCATTGTTAATCTTTGAAGAATGCCAAGAGATTAATGGAAAAATGCTTCCCTCTGTCACATCTACAATAGGAAATTTCCACCTATCGTCATTTGAATGATGTGAGATGAGCACTGTGACTTTCTCACTGGTGAGAGTCCCATGAACATATATGTCAAAAGCACAAGACACCTTTGCCTATAACGTTGTGGAAATAACGTTGCATATATGTCTTGATTACCTATGCCCTCTGTCCAATTAAATGGCATCCAGTCAAACAACCCCCCCCCATTCTTGCACATTGCATTTTTTGCAAAGCCTTTCACTGGGAGTTTCTAATGGAAGTCATGCGTACATGGAAGCTGCTGTAAGACAAAGGAGTATCAGGTTTGTGTGTGCTTTTTCAGCAGTCCAGGTTCATGATGTGTTTGAATAATGTCTCAATGAAGCAGAGCCAAGTGTCAGTCAATGGGAGTCTATCTGTGGGATACACTTAGGGTGGGGATAGTGGAAACACACAGGCACCCACCCACTGCATGGGGTATATTCCTATGAGTCAGCACTGAAAGCAATGCCACCTTTAGCAAACGCGATCAGGGTGAAGTATCTACAGGAGCAAATTTACAAGAGGTAGGAGGCATTGTAAAAGTCATAATTATTTACAGAACTACAACAACATCGACATAATCTGTTAGACATTCATGAGCTGTAACCCATCTAAAAATAAACCTCCAAAAGATTTTCTTAAGAAGTGCAGGACACTTTGAACCCTAAATTCAGATAAAGAAATGAATCTTTCTGTGCTGTCACCTGATGCATGGAGGGACATGCTTCAAGTAACAGAAAAGGTGTAAAACCTGACTATACAATTATAACAGAAGCCCAACATAATATGTTGCAAAATAACTGTTTCTCCAGTTATGTTTCTGTACTATAACTTCTCAGACTTCTATTACTTGAAAAGGTATTGGCCTGTATAGATTGTGCAAGTGCAAACCTTCCCCATAAGGATCCAGTAAGCAGCAATAAATTGAAAAGGGGCTGAGTGTGTTAAGAAGTGCAAGGTGGGTGGATACCATATTGCCCCACCAAGAACTGGGAAAACTTGTTTCACCTTCCTCCACTCACTGCACCAACTGATCATGACTTGTGAGAGTCACTGACCCACACACCCTGCTTGGTTCCCAGGTCAGCTCAGACCTTGAGCAGAGCTGGATATCCAGAGAACAGAATCTACTCTTGATTCAACACTAGGAGTGTCCAGATGTAAAGTTAACCAGTCAAGACGCCATCCCTCACTCGACAGTGAACCACGCATCGAATCAACCCGCCCATTTGCACTCCCACTTAATCAATGAGCCAGGGATCCAGTCATCTGCTGTAGAACACTCATATTAAACACAAAGGCTGAGTGCCACATTATCTTCATCAGAAATTAGTGCTTTGGCATGCTGAGAGTTGCAAATTTGCTCAAGAAATGGAGACCACAGCTGCTAGTGCCTGGTAATGTCCTACATGATGTTTCAGGACCTGTCTAGTGTTCAAAGCTTCTTGCACCATATTCTCCAAACAGAGCTCAGACAGCCAGCCTTTGCGCACGCTGCTGTTGGCCTCTACACATAGACTTCTGTGAACTGACAGTATGGAATCTGTCACTAATTAATAAATGTGGTGCTTTTTTTTTAAATTCTCCTTGTGGGTAATGAATAACACTATGTTATTTCATCAGTAATGTTAGGAGATTAAGAGGTATTTTATGTCTGTATTCCATATGCTCTGGAAATAATTTTAACAAATAATATATCAGAGTAAGTGTTTCTTGCTGCACAATAGACATCATCTACTTACACTATCCTTCAGTATAAAGAGGGATGAATATGAATCCCACATGTGGGAAATTGTTAATATTATAGCACACAAACTCTTAGTGAATAGTCTCATTATATATTATTCATTACATGTAGTGCTTGAAGACGGAGAGTTCCCTTGACTACAGTACAAAACTAATTTACTCATAGTATAAACTATGAGTTCAAAAACACATCCCAACATAGTTATCTACCCTTTATGTTACCACAAAAAAGCACAGCAAGGCAGGTTATTGTTCAGTGCAGAATGATTAAACATGAACAATACATGCTATAGATGCGATCATTTACAGACGGAACATTCCACTTGTGTCTTTTATCTCCTTGGGACTCCCACATCCCAGATTTCCAGACCTAACTAAGACTTGCACCATGACACCACTACCCCATCAGGCCCTTAGTCCTTCCCTTGTTTCCTTGGACCGTAGGCATAAATTATCTTTTAATACATCTTTATTTAGCAGCATTGGAAATTTTATCTGAGCTGAAGTGCACATCGCATTTGTTGCTCAACTGTCCTGAAGCCACACGTAATATGAGCTAGAATTACAGTTTTGAAAAGTGCCTACAGGACTTTAAAGCCCAAGTGTTTGAATCAGCTTTGGTATTTTTCTCTGAGATTTTGAAAGCCCAATCATATTTCAAACTTGCAGTTTTGTGGGAAAAAAATATTCCTGGTTTAACTCTGCATCTGCAATTTAGACCAGTTGGAGGTCTTAAAACTTTTCTACAGTATTAGTATGCATGTGCGTGTGTTATCACTCCTGTTGCAGAACTGCTTACATCCCACTCTCTTCTAGTGGTTCAAAAGATCTCAGCTGGATATTCATGTATAATTATTTTCACATAGTCATCCTCTGCCCGGGAGAATTTACCCTGGCCTGTCACTGGAAATAATTGCTGTAAATTACTGTTGGCTGATGTTTTACAGATACAATGAACAAATGCACAAAGACCATATGATGGATAAATGCAGTTAAAAATATTTTTTAACCCCCTGTTCTTAGTTCTAGACTACACACAAGTGATTTAACAATATCTTGGTGATGGAGTAGGAGACCCTTTGTATCTCTAGCAAGAAAAACACATCCATGTAGCAGAATTATTAAATCAACTATCACTGTTTTAAGGTAAACATTCACAACTTCTCTTTCTACATCATCCACACTGGTGGATATGTTTCCCTTCCTATCTTTATGCTTCTCTCAGACATTGGCTGGGTTGTCCATCTACCTTTGTAATTTGAATGTTTCGTCTCATTAATAGATGCAATTTTTTCCTTGCTACATCATTTTGTGCATTTAGTTCACATTTTCCTTTCTAGCATTTTTAGGGCATTTGGCTTTGGCTATTTACAGGTTTGGCCACATAACAGAATGTAAGAAAAGGGAAAATGAAGAAAAAATTGCCACACGGGAATATACGGTAAAAATAGAGCAGGTAATTGTCGGTACATCGACAAATTCTTTTCAACAAATTCCTTTAACACAGAATTGAAAAATAAAACCATTATTATCCATTAACTAGATAACTTCTGTGCATGGCTCACTCCAGAAGGAAAAGCCACTGCCTCTGACCCAGGGAGATTACATACAAACACCACCTTCTGCTACACCAAGATGGAGCCTGAAGCGCAGGATGTTTTCCAGCACTTGCTTGCCTGTCGTCCTTGCTACCACTTAAGGTAAACTCAAACCACCTGGCACTGTAAATGCAAACCAGAACCAGAGCACCAGTACCATAGGCTGTGTCACAAACTGGGCAACATCCTCGGTATTATGCTATTTGTTCTCATTAAGAAAATGTGGTTAAATACCTTTGAGTCTCTGGCTGGGTCTTTGGTTCTCTCCCTCTTCTTTCCAGTGGTCCAATAATTTACTGTTCAAGCACTGACAATAAGTAACAGGTTCTCTTCCTAAAGACTGTGCAGCCTTATGAATCTGCAGGTTGACAGCGAAGTGACGGTGCCCTGGCAGTGTATTCACCTGTGTGATTACAGAGTTTGTATATGGGACGTGCATTATGCAAAGCCAGGAGTCATGGGGTGGCTGACCAGACTTCCAAAGACTGTGGAAAGGCATCCTGCTTCATATGTAACTGCTGTGTCTCCCTCCTTTCCCACTGTTGTCCAAGCCACCAAAGGCAAGCCGGTGGCTTGCTGACCATCTTCTCATTAAACTCAAAGAAAATATGGTCTCTGACTTCATTAGGAGTTGCCTCAGGCCTTAACAGTTTGAAAAAAAGGCTTTTAACTGTGTGCTTTTTCCTTAAATTAAATTTTAAAACGCATCGAAACACTTAAGAGTTTTTATTTTTAACTACTTTTAAAAATGAAAAGGGACTTGGAGAAATGTGAAGGACTTACAAGGCAATTTCAACTTTGTATGGCTTGAAATGGCTGCTTTATAAAGCCAAGAGAAATGAAGTTTCTGACACAAATAGCAGATACTTTAAAATTACACCTCTGTTGCCACAAACAAACAAGGACATAAACAATGTGTTTTGCTTGGTTAATTAGTATTATTCTGATAACTGTTTCCATGACCTCCAACTGTACAGTTCTCCCAGGTTTCTGCCAGCCTTTAAGACATCAAAACCATCTCCTTTCTGAGCAGGTAGACCCCACCCAAAATTCTCTTCAGGAATTATTATGCCTTTAAAAACAACCGTGCAGTTTTGTTGTCATACCAATCACTATGCCTTGGGATCATCTCAATGCCTAATAGCACCTATTATGACTTTTAAACTTGACAGATGTCAGCTTAGCATCATATGGAGTAGATAATCATGTGTAACTTATGCTGTAACCAAGTAAATTGCAGTAAACAAGCAGCAAAAGTCACTGTCAGTAAACAGAGCAGATGACAATTCTAAAACAAGGTCTGTGGTTTCCAAACTGCAGTTCATTATAATCTTTCAGAAGTAGCACAGAATAGACCTTTGTTACTGTGTCTCATACTTAATCTTATGGATCATTAATTATAGTTCAAAAAATGTATAATTCTGAATAGAATTAGCTGAATAATTCATAATAGTTACACTTGTCTGCAAGTGTTGTCTGCAAGTAGTTCATGATCATCTTGGCTGTATTCATTATTTAAAATCATTTGCCAAATCCCTCCTACAGATAGTTCTTGATCTGTAGCTATTTGGGAGCTGTGAGCGAGCTGCAAATATTTAAAATTTATACACTGGGCATTCACAGCTTGATGTTAGGTCAAAAACATGCATCTAGTCATTTGGTGGTGTATGGAGTTAGCATGCTTACAAAATCACCTAGGCACTCACATGTAAACATAGATCTGAATTATTAGGAGTCAGTACCATGAACCTCCAGCACTGACCATTGTCAGGCACAATCCATGTATTTCCTCCTTGAGTCAAAACCCTTCTGCTCTGTGGATACAGAAAAAGCAAAGATGGTCTTGCCTGGAAAAGTGTCAAACAGCAGAGAACGATGGCAGGGACAATACAGAAACAGCCTCGCAGCCCTCTGCATGCAGGAACAACTGGTTTAGGATCTAATTTTCAGAGATGCGGAAAGGAGTTGAACTGAAATGATTGAATCCCATCTTCTCATGGATGAGGCAGAAGACTGAGTGACTGAAATAGAGACAAACTGTCAGCTGAAATGCCCTAGGAAAGAGATTAAGCCAACTTGGCAAAGGCAGGTGTATTCCAGATGTGGAGCTTTCAAAGACACTTTGTTATGCAGACAAAGTCCAAACATTTTAAGTATTTGATGAGCCAGAATTGGGTAGCAGATGGTTCAGTATAAACCCATCTTCCACCACTGAGGCTACTGGAATTACTCTGGATTTACTACAGCACAAGGGAGATGAGAATGTTTCTGAGCGAGAACGTCGGCTCAATGACTTTTAAGAAAGCAGAATTCCTTAAACATTTTTCTCAGAATTAACAACAATTAAAACTGATCAGTTTTTCACTTGTATTTGACTGCAAACCACGTGCTCTGCTCTAGTTCAGTCCGAAGCCTCTTCTCAGAGCAGCATTAGGAAGAAATGTTCTCGTCAGACTCAGCCCCCAAAGCCAAGGTCTCAGAAATACAATCTGAGCCAGAGGTAAGTACAGGACGGAACAAGCATCACATACAAGCAATTTGCTAACGACCTCTGTTTCTCCTGCCCAGAATGAAGATGGAAAGGAAGGTGGTAACAGGAGCCCAAAAAGCTAAAGGTCAGCAGAAAGACAGCAGTGAAATAAATAGATTTCCAAGGCAAAAAAGGAGGCCAAATTATCTTGACCTGGCTCTGAATGCAGACTACTGTATCATATACAGACCACTGACTATAGTGCAATCAACGTATCACCCTGATAACTAGTGTAGCTGATGTTTTATACTAAAGAGTAGTAAGCTTCTTGAAAGAAGCCACAACTATTTCTAGTGTTGTTACGGTTGAAAGAAACATCTCCTGTACATCAAGTTAGGAATTTACACCTTTAGTAACAGAAGATCCAAACCACCATTTTACATATATTAACAAGACCTTAGGTTAAACTTAGAATGAGTCCCATCAGGAAGTATATTGATCTGTACAGATCTTTTCTCAGTGTGTTATTACATATAGAATACTAAAAGTGTCATCCATGTAACTGCTTGTGCACCATTTGCCAGATGTTATTTGTGTGTCTGGAGCACTGTAGTCCTATTAAAATGTATGAAACAGTTTATTTTTGCTGGCTGCTCATCAATACCACAGCCTCCACTGAGCGTCCTGGCCTGATGCAGGCTTCCAGTGAGGTACAGCGAAGCAGACATTAACTGCAGATTTCACTTATTCATTGACCTACAGTACCAAGTCAATTAGTGGCTTAATATTGCTCAGACATTCATTAAAGCTTGAAGTGGGCAGAATTTAATCTGTTTGATTCTCGCTGTTTAAGAGTGTCCAGGGGGAATATTTACAATTGGTGGGTTGTGACCACCTAATTTCGGAGGAAAACCACAGACTTTCTCTGCAGTCAAAATACAGAGATATTCTCCTGTTACCAAAGCTACCCAGTGGCCAAGTGTTACTCTAGTCTTAGAGAGGTGGTGCTTCTGTTACTACCTGCCTCATTTAATGCATTACATTTTCACAACTCCTGGCTCTGTAGCGTCCCTTTCTGTTGTCTACCCCATTATCTGATGGTCTCTTAACACCACTTAGGTAAGAAAACTGTGTTTAGTGGTAAAATAATACCAAACAATAATTATGTTATCTTTTAATAATTAAAATAGGAAACATTTCATTTTTTGATATTATTAAAACGTTACACGTTTACATTGATTCAGTTCTGTCCACCCACAGCCAATGCCATTTGTATTTCTGTAGCATGTTAGAGAGATGCCTCGACGCTCCTGATACGATACGTGGCTGCAGATTCAAATCTGTCCAGAGCTTAAGAGAGTTCTCATCAGGGATTAGCCTAGACACCATCTGCAACAATTATAAATCATCTGGAAAGTGCATTTAGGAGTATGCAAAGTAAATCAGACTGGGCCAAATGCATCCTGCCTGCTCCTGAACACCAACTCTCATCTCCATATCCACTGTGGCTGCTCAGCTCCTTCAGCTCTGCCAACCTGGACCCTGCTGCTTCTCTCTCTCTGCCAGGCAGGCATTAAGTATTGATTTTCAGAGTACATCTTAAGAAATCTATGTGCTGTAATGTGCCCAGTTGCTGTTAGTGCACACAGCTCTAATTTACTGCATATTTGATCTCATATGAGGCTACCGTAGTTTGTATGTACATCCAAAGTTTTTGCATGCTGACCTTGCTTCAGCTCACAGCTCCAGTACAGAAGGGACTTCATGCTTTTCATCTCTTGCAGGGAAAGAACAGAAACAGAAGGAAAAGGGTGCAAACTCTCATGTGAACATACGAGGAAGAAAGAGAGAGATCCTCTATTGAAGTCAATAGAGCTATGATGATTTATACCCCCTGCAAATCAGCTCCTTAATCTACAAAAGGAGGCTGTCAAAGGGAGGCTCGGGCAGCCGGAGCGAATACAGCTGTGCAACAGCCACTCTGCTCCACTTTTGCCTCAAGCATCATTTGCAAAAGCAGCCAGCAAGAACTCCAGTTTTCTCCCCACTACTGACTGTGGTGGTTGCCAATGAAGCAGAACATAAGTTAATTACCAGATTCCAGGTTAAGTTTGCCTGACTGGCAGTTACAGGAAACATTATCTTGATAGGTAAACTCAAAGAATATGTTAAGGAAGAGAGCTGAAGAAAAGTAAATAAAGAGTGTAAAGACTGCAGTCAGTGAGTTTGCCTCCTTACACATGCAGCTCACAGTCTGCAACCTGTTCCCTGCAAACAGTTTTAACTAGCATATGGAGAAAATGCTATAAAAAGCAACTGTATTGATGATTTATACGTCTCTGGCTAACTGTTATCAAGCACAGAGGGCCTTATCTTCAAGTGATTTGCTCATGGCACAATCTTTACAGAACAGTAAAAAGTATGAAATACCTGTCATGATAGCACGCAAGCATCCCAGACTGTCTCCTCTTTATAATGGATGACTGAAGACAAGCAACAGTGGGTAAAGAAAATTAATGTCTAAAGAAGAAATTAATAAGGCACTTTCACGAGCTGAGGAAATGACAGTGGACTGTTTCAGTTAACACATGGCCCACCTAAAGGCCTGGATCACCCATAAGTTTAGCTATAGATGGGGGTTATTGCTTCATGAGCACTAATGACTTCACCTGTGAGAATTCAAAGAGTCCTTATACCAGAGGAAATATCTGCACAGCCCAGCCCAGCAATAATGATCTCTAACTCTTCTAATGCCTTTCCCTGGTATGGTATTTTGCCCTTAAATTTCAGCCTAGCTTTTCCTTTCTCCATTAAATTTCAATACCGTCCCCTCCGACATGGTATAGTTTAACAACTATAATACTTAAGGAAAGTGAGATGCAAATCCAAACTTACAAAGATACCCAAAATACAAACTACTGTAAGAGAAGGGGCTATCACTATGACACCTGCTCCCCTTGCCAAGCTTTAAAGAAAGCAACATTTCTAAGCATATTTTGGCATGAAGATGATAGAATCAGTGGGATACATGTGCCATGAGAAAGTCACTCAGGTCAGACCCCCAGGTGACTCGGATAAAGAGGCACCTCATTCCAGACAAGCACCAGATGCTCAGCCTCATCAACACATTTTGAAGTCTTGGATTATCAAAGATTTTGTGTGGTATGTAAGAAGCATTTTTGTGCCTTGCAGGGAACTTTACACAGAAAAAGGAGTTAATTTAAGAGAGTTAATTCCAGGAGAGCAGATTCCTACACAGGATGACAATTTTAGCCTGAACCAGAGCTAGGAGTGGGACCAGCTCCATTAATTCATCCTTTTCTTCAGTACTTCAGAGGAGGGAGAGTACCTTTGCATACACTTGCCACCCCCCAGCCAAACTCTGCACCTTCTATTACTCGAACTGCAGTTAAACCCTTCTTGGCCATACGGCGCACGCCATGAAGCAATCCTATCTGAGCTGTGTAGAAGGGGATTGTAACAAAAACCTGTCCTCTGCCAGGCTGGAACACAAAAGGTTCCTCTCACGGCTGCCTGAGCCCACAGCCCTGCTCTCACCAATAATCCCCTCCTCCATAATTTAATAAGCTTCACCACAGTGAGCTTTGCCCTCCCCCACCACGCGATTCCCTTTCCCATTCCCCAGACAAGCTATGACAGCCGCAAAGAAGAAATATTCCCTGGTGCATTGTTAAAGGCCTAACTCCCCAAGCCAAAGACAGGCTCAGATAACATTAAAGCCTTCTCCCTCGTGAGCAACCTGAGCTGAGATTAAGGAATGAGCCCACACTGTCACCCTTAACCCTGATATGAGGCTGGTAACTAGGGCAACAGCATCTCACAAATAAACCACACCATGATATTTTGTCTTCTTACCCTGCAACACAGAATATGATAGGTAAGTGGATGAGTAAATAAAAACTAAACAACACCCACTCCTCTGGCTCATATTTTAGTTCTGGAGTTTACTAAGCACATGAATGGTTATTTATTAATGCTGACATTAATGCAATAAGATCATTTTTTTTGCTCTATATGCGTGGCGCACACCAGATGATGGTGTGCTCCTTTCTCACTTGGACTTTAGTATAATTACTTGCAGAAGGTAGCACAAAATGAACTTCCCAATATTACACTCAAGCTGCTTGTCTGGTTTAGCTTGATCTTTATTTATGGACACTGAGCCTGGAAGTATTTTGTATGCGGAGCAGGACATAGTGACCTACTCTTGCTCAGTTATATAATAGTTTCAAAGCAGACTTAGTGTAAACTGACCCTAATCTCGTCTTGAATTGTTACACATTATAATTCCAAAAATAAATCAGCATTTATCTCACTCTGTGCACTTCATTTATTTTCACAATTGGACATAACCAAAGACTGACAAATCTAAGCGATATTTAGTAACTCCTTAAACTTTTAAAAAATTTCCTCATTAACTATAAAGATTACAATTAACTATTTTATTTTATATAACTTTTTATAACTATGTTATTCTACCACACATCTCAAGAGAGCTCTAAAATAGACTTTGCTCAGCTTTAGAGACAGTTTCCAAACGCAAATGCTACATTCACAGAAGCAGATTTAAAGAAGAAAATTCCATTTGGTTTTGAAAGCACAACCTTAAAATTCACGCAGCCAAATCTGCAAGGAGACCTTAAGCACATATTTAAGCACATACATAGCATTCTTTACCAATCAGTATTTGAGCACGCAAATTTAAACCTCCATCCCCACAACCACTTGAGTGTGCAAGTGCTTTCCATGAGCATTTTGATTGACCATTTCCATTGTATTATGGAAAGGGAAAACAAGAGTTATAAACATGGCTCAGAAAATTAATTTGCAAACCTGAATTGGTATTTGCAGATATTTTTACAACATTTGTTTAACTTGCTGATGAATAGCAGCTGTATGAAAACACAGAAACATGTTTGGAGTCATTTTTAACAACTTTGAACAACAATTCCCTGCCAAACAACTGATACAAAAGGGTCTTAGTATCAATGGAAAACAGGTCCATCACATTCTTCCTTTATATCAGTATAAACTAATTAATTGGCCAAACTGATTATGCATAATATTCAAATTTGGCCTTTCTAAAATGCCATAGCTTGGGTTCAAAGTGATTTCTTATACTGTAATACTTAAATTAATTTATAGTGGTTATTTGCATGGTAAAAAAGGCTTCAGTCCCACAGACTGGCCCTGTATGAGCCGATAATTCCTCGCAGGCAGTTGCCGGCTGAAGTCCTGCACAGATCAGATTGTGTGCAGAGGGTGACTTAATTGACATTCATCTTTATTATCAGTGAGGAACAGTTCACAGATGGGTTTTGGCATTGTGCAATGGCAGTGAGTGTGCACGCTTTCAAGCGCAGCTATTAAGGTCCACACTGATAGTCCTTGCATTATGTAGGTTATAAAGCATTTACAAATTATTAGAAGCCACCTTCTGAGATACTTGTCCATTCCTCTACATGTCAAGTTACTTGTTCTCTGTTTGGTGAGTAGAACAGAGCCTCCCGCTTACTTACAGTATTTAAAATATTTCACTTTGATGTGTATGGGAGGGGTAACAACTTTTTCTATTGCTGCTATCTGTTCCTGAAAAACTACTAGTTTATTTTAAATTATGGTTCTCTGACATCTTTTGTAAATAAGCATTTGTGTATTTTTTGTTTGTGCATCAAGTAGTTGATTCTTGTCAAAAAGCTTTTGACCCAAGGCCTTCAGAACGTGGATAGTGCTCATTTTCTGTGCAGATTTGTATAAAGTAATGACAACATACTGCACCATTTGGAAGGGTGTCCTCCTTCAGAATTCTTGGCAGCTTGGTCCTGGGCAAAAATACCTCTCTGGACACTAGCAGTATGTTATCACATGGAGACACAGCATCTGATCCCACTGTGATTCCCACAGAGTGCTCCAGAACAAGAGTTCCTTACATGCTTTCCAAACCCTTACCTAAACTTGCATTTTTTCCTGATACGGACCCAGGGTAGGTTTGTTTGTTTCGAAACAGTTTCAAGGACAACATACAGGGAAGGAAGAAAAAGACCTTATTTTCGCCATTCTGGTTTTCACTATTCCCTTTGAGTCCTTCACAGATTTCTCCTTCCCAAAGAAGGCAGAGGAAGAGACCTCATCAAGGGAAGGCTGCAGGTAAGAGGAAGACAGCTTCTCCCAAGGGAGATCTCAGCTGTGCTGCAAGTACCGGCTTTGTTACCGCAGCTGTTCCCCTCCCTCTATCACAGCCTTAACGCCACGTCCCAAGTCCCACTCCATGTGCCAGGCACCAGCTATTGGATATTTAACACCCTTATCTCCTACCTTGGTCTTCCCATGTCACACAAAGGCACTGGTATCGATGCTGATTTATCTTCACCTCTGACTGGAAAGAACCTCCAGGTGGGGGTAAATCCTTGCTGTGTTCCTCTGCTCCTACAGGTACAATCTAGGAGCAAAATAGATAGAAGTAAGGCTCCAGGCCAAAACTTTAAAACAAAATTAAGTTTCATTGCATCAGTTGCATTCCCATTAATGTGTTTTAATAGGCACCAATGTTTCATTTTTTTCTTCAGAAACAATCCTTCTAAAGACACTCATGTTTGCAAGCAGACATTATTTTTGGCACACTAAATGCACTGTAGAGGAAAGACTCTGTTGTATGCTGCTTTATCTGGGAGTGAATAAGGAGCAGTAAGAATGAATTGCTCCAACTCCAGAAGATATTGGATTACATACATGTGGCATGGAGGGAAATAAAAGTGAAAAAGGTGTGTATTTCTTCTGACGTTTTAAAAAATAAACATTAAAGCTCCCTTTAATTGAAGTACCTTTGCTGTGAATAAATATTTTTGTTCTTCATCCATAATACAAAACACTTACTTGAATGTATACTTGATTGTGTAATGAGCTTAAAATAGTTCATCTTTATATTGACTTTCCTTTTTATTTACTATCACCATCTAGAATTTTTAATTGAGTTGAAAAAATTGTAAGGAAAAAATATAATCAATCCCAAAATATACCTTCAAAGAGATTTTTAAATTTATACAAGAACAATGCAAATATAAATCAAGGGCAGAGGGGAAAAATATGTCTTTGTGGGACTCCTCAGTAATCATTCTGTCTTGATAGCATCTTTGTTCTCAGACTGGGTAAGGAGCAATCATTACTCGAAAGCAGATAACCAGGTTGCAAGAATGTGGCAAAACAATCTGAGGTACAGGAAGGCAGTTTACTGTTACAGGCCTTTATCAAGAAAACATGGAAATCAGACAACCAAACCCCCACACAAACAAATGGCAATAAACTTCAAATCCCACCAAAATAAATTAGATGATTATAGACTGCAGGACTGTACAGATGAGAAAGCAATGCAGAAATGAAGGCTTCCAGAGGCACAATTGCTGAAAGTGTTTCAAACAGACCTTTTAAAGGGCAGATTTTAAGGTCTTCTAAAACTGGACCCCTACCACTCTATTTGAGACAGATTTTTGGATACAGATGGTTGGGGAGTTTTTGCACTGACTCTCCAGCTTCATGATAAAATGAAGGCTCCCAGATTAGCAACATGCCAAGAACATCTGTAGCCAACTCAAGCTGTCTGTGATATTATGACTTTAAGGTATTGTGATGACCTAAAGAGGTATTCTTGGCTTAAAATGGACTTCTATTTCAAAACCAAAATTCAGGAAGTTCTCTTTCCTCTCTTTCCTGACTGTAAGGTTCAAAGTCATGGCTTACACACTGACCATCTACTGTCAATAACCCAGCACCTCTGAGGAAACCAGAAAGGCCTTAATACATCAGGCATTCAAAATGCTTCTCTAACGACAACACACGAGTGGTTCCTTTGTAGAAGCCCACATGCAGTTCTATAATTGCTTTGCATATAGCATTTTCTCCAGTCTTGCTAACTATGCCTGGATTATGAACATCTTTGGGACACTGTCTACCTCCCATCTCATAGTTTTGCATGGCATTCAGGAAAAGTGCACCACGAGTGTCTGCTTGATTAGATCCCAGGGTACTGCTATAACTCAAATATTTATTAAAGAAGTGCATCTGAAATCAGTAACACTACATCATATCTACTTCCCATAGACTTGGAGCCAGGGGATAGACCTAAACCTTCCTTCCTAAAATACAGTTATATCAGTCACTGAAAAACACACAAGAGAAAACAAATCCACAAGAAAGCTGCACCAGGGAGCAAAACAACCTCCACTTCCAAGGAGAATCTCTTCATTTTAATTACCAGCATATTCCAAATCTCCAGTTTCAGTAAAGTTTAGAATTCTAGGGAGGGTTCAGTCTGACCCTTTCAGTCAGCAGAGCCTGCTCTGTGCCCAGGTAAATTGGATTATGGGCTGCCGGGGTCTCAAAGCAGCAGCAGCTGTGGCTTCCTCACCCACTACTGGGCAACAGGGGCAAACCTCTACTTCCCACCTCTTGTTTGGTGACCTGTGGGCTTGCTCTGAATGGTGTGGCCCCACGGGAATAGGAATTTTGACCCTGGCCAGCCTCCCAACAAGTTCCTCTGTCATTACCTTTAGAGGAACAAGATTAAACTAATTACACTTGAGAAGTCTTGTTCCACTCTGCTACTGTGGCTTTACAATTCCCTACCTTCTCTTTTCCAGCAGATCAGCTTCATAAAGGACTCACCTTCCCCTATGCTGACCCAATAACAAGATTATTTATATTGCAGGTGCTCAACAACCATCCCAATTACCTAAACAGCACTTGAAAATCAGGGTAGGTGGAGAAGGAAATATAAAACAAGCAAGCATTTTTTATAAAACTATATAGCAAGTGAAAGGATGCCAAAAATATTGACTGACAATAAATGATCCTTTATTTTGTATTTTCAATTTACCTTTCACCTGATGAACTCAAATTTGTTGATGAAGGAAGGAATGCAAACATAATGCTCTTGAAGCATCATTATAATTTTAAGACCTACAATTCTTTAAAAGAAATTTACTTTTCACTACAGGTAGCAATCATGATCTATAAAATACAGGTAGCAATCATGATCTATAAAATAGCAGAGACAGGAAAAAATCCTTTCCTCAATAGAAGGCTTACCAGCAAGGCACCTAAAACTCATTTTTTTCACCTGAAAATTACTATCTAATCTCTTATCTGGATTATAAACTACTTATATTTTCTCTAAAAATATCCCTTTCCCTGGCCAGGTATCTGTGCCAGAACTATTCAGAAAGCCAGAGTTCAGTGTGCGTTGCTCCTGCCCCGGCTTGCAGATAATACAATGGTGCAGCAAGTCCATGGGTAGGATTCTTCCCACCTTTCCAAGAGAAAAAGGATCCTGGGTTTCACTGACCTTTAGTTAGGAGTCACTCTCTTAAATTTCCCAGAACTTTTTAATGAAGGCACATTGACTGTGCAGCAAGCAACCACCACTTTAGAGCACCCCTGTGCTTGAGCGATGGCAAATGACAAGAAACCTCTCCAGGCAGTTTAGACCAGAAATTCCAAATTGGAATTCCATGCCCTGAAGACCCAACAAGTAGGACCTTCGACAGCTGACTGTCCACACAACTCAGTGTGTGTTGAAAGCGAAGCTGAGTAGCAGTGATATGTTTGTGAACAACTCCACTTCCCTCCAGTCTGCCTTTGGCATGTGTTTTTTTCCCTGCAGGGCTTCATGTGAGAACCAATTCAGTTTCTCTGGGTAGATTTCAAATGTCATTTTCAGGAGAGAAAAATAATTTCTGTTGTACATTTTGCAAGCTTCATAAGCATTACCAGCTCAGTATAACATTAGTCATATCCTTACAGCCCAGCAGTGCTATAATCACTGCTTTACTATGCAAACACTATCACTCATGCTTAGACTTTAACTAACTCTTTTCTCAATGCACTCAGCCTGTTAGAAATCTTGCTTGACAGCTCTTTGATATCTCCACAGTATATTTTCAAGCCCTCAGCAACAAAACTGAAGCACATACAATCTCTCATGATGTTGAACCTTATCCAATTGAAGGGGTGAGTTTAGACTTCAATTATTTATGAACTAATAGTTTCCTGAGCTAATCAAATAATTTCACCTAAATAGCAGAATAGCTTTTACCACGTAAGACAGTGCTATATTTTAGAAGGGGTCCTGACAATCTGCTGGCAAAGGCAGGGACAAATTGCTGTGCACGTGCCATTCAGATTTAAAATTGATCATGGAAAATCTGAAGATGAACATCAATCTTCCAGACATGTTATACCACACAGAAAATGAGGGGTGACAAAAATGTTTAGGCACAACAAATGCCTGGCTTTTTGAAAAGCAGTCCAGGCAAATACAAACAAGGGACATTGCTCAAACACTTGTTGCACGGGGAGCTATTTTAGCTATTGACGAAATAATCTATTGCGAGTGATTAATGTTGTCCCATGAGAAAATTTATACATCTATTTTCCTGAAGGGCAACACAGCTTGTCACCTAAAAGTATAGCATTGTCATGTACTGTAAGAATCACAAATCAAGCCCCTCTAAATCCCAAGATGAACTTACAAATTTAGGGGGTGTCTCCCTTTGTCCTTGCCCCTCATTCTGCTCTTGAAGTTCACACTGGTTGGGTGTTTCACAGGCATCTCCATTTCCTCGTCTTCAGGTGGACTTCGATGTCGTGCTCACCTGGTTTGGTTGCTGTGTACATGAGCATCTTCACTTTCCTCTCCTTCACCTTCATTTAGATTCCCAGCTCACTCACTACCGGCGCTCAGCTTCTCCAGCTATGAAACATGGTGATCACAGCACCTGGACATAACCATTGGAAATGAGTGATTGTATCTTGGTCTTGTTCACCTAATAAGAAGATTCTGGTAGGAATTAGTGAATTACCAAAAAGATATATGATTGGTCTAGTTTTGTTCTGTGGTTCTAGGTTATTTTTGCATAAATATTGCTCATATTTAAAGCTTTTTTTTATCCAGCCATAAACCTTTTCTCTGAAACAAAAGCTAAGATTTTTATTTAAAAGATGATCTTCTACAAGCATGAGTATTTCTTCATCCATGATAAAAGTGTGCAGATTGATAGTACTGTAAAGCCAAAGACAGAAGAATATGGCCTAATTCTAACACCACGCAAAAATCGTTCTCACTTTAAGCCATCGATTTTATTACTTATTCTTAACTTTGAATTTTACAAAGCTGCTTATCTGTTGGTTCACAGGAGTGTTACCCTGAGCATGACAGTTCATAATATCACCAATTCCTGGAAAGAAATCTTCATTTTTCTTAGTAAGATCTTTTCCACTCAGTTTATGTGAATAAAAGAAATATTTTCATAGACTGATAAGCTCAAATATTTGCCCTCATAAAGTATTAACTACTTTTTACGGTAGGAATAAGCATGTTTAATTACGACCTCACTCTCAAAGATATATAGCTGACTCTGCACAAAACTGGAGCATTTTATAGTGAATGAAAATCTATATTCACAATACCAGATCTAAACCCCACTGCAGTCTGTTGAAAACAGTCCATCAATATCATTGGATTCTGAAGTCTACTGCACATTTCACCCGAAAAATTCTTGTCTCCTGACGCATCTATCAGATCTATCCATTCTGAGTCTGATCTGCAAAGGGGTAAGCATCTATAAGCTCAAGTTCTCATCCTACCTGTGCCTAAATATATTCCTAAGGTCAGAAGAAGATGAAAGATCTTAAGTGTGTCAAGCTCTACTAGATTTAGGAGTGGCAGTTTAAATCATTAGTGTTTCTAGGTCTCTACCTCATCCCTCTGCCAGAGGTTAATGTCAGCCAAATGGGATGTAGTTATGCTTGAGATGCTGCAGTTTATTGCCCAGGGTGTTACTTTAAATCACTGCTGATGAAACATGGATACCTGAAAAGGTGCAAGTGAGACAACTGGGGTGACAGTTCTTTAAACCACTGCAGTTAATCCACCAGAGCTGTAAATTGCATCTTTACCCTCCTCTGAAGCTGGCCATGTGATTCTGGTTCATACTAGTAAATCCAGTAAGTGTAATTCACGAATGCAACCTAGCACTGGCATTTTATTTTTATGTAATATAATTACATTTCAAAGCAATACATTTTTCTTCAATTTCAGGATTTTTTAGCTCTAAATTATTGTTTCATATTACTAAACTTAAACCCAATCCAAATGCTATTCCCCACAAGCACTGTACTCAGGATACATGCGGAGTTCTTTAGATATATTTAATGCCATAATTTTTGGGCTGGGCTATGAAGTTATTCCATTAAAAAAATCCATCTTAAGAAATCAAACATCTAAAAATTAGATGTAAAGCCTAAACCCAAGGATTTGGGTTACATGTTGGCACTGTGCTTTGCAGTAAGAATCTATTTATACACACTATGCTATGTTCACCAGGGGAATATTGGAAACACATTCACAAATTAAAGTCTGAGTCAGAACAGTCTCTTGCTCAAGTAAAAAACAAAAACAACAACAATGACACAGAGCCAGAGTAAAATAGCTTAATTTGTGTCTATAGGGAACATGTTTTTCCTCTAGCTTATCCCTTTAAAATTTGGCACATCAAACCTTCAGCTTCTGGATGATTCATTTGAGACGGAATCATTAGTTATTTCTATATATGCAGCATTACACATGGCAGGTCACAATCTTGTGGCTGCCCTCCTGCTCCACGAGGCATTGAACACAGCCCTGTTTGCACTCCCCTGCTGCAGCTGCCATCTTGGTCAACGCCAGTGATTACAGAATGATTGAATATCTCAAGTTGGAAGGGACCTGTAAGGATCAAGACTGAGACCTCCAGCACAAACCTCACACATTTCCATAGATGTTATCATAAGGTCTTTAAGAAACCCAGCTCCTTGGAGAACCAAAACCAATGGAAGAGTTTGCTACCACAAGGGATGGAGCCAAGCAGGTTTCACTTTAAAAAAATCCACCCTGAGGGTGAGTGGACACCGGAGAACCCTTCTGAGAATTCTCTATCATCTGATGGCAGCTGAGAACAACCTGCACTGCCACTGCACCAGAAGGGCCTTCCTTCTCCACTTCCAGTTGTGCTTGGGGAGATGGATACAAACAGCCATCTGTGGCAAACACCAGCACAACTCCCACACATCGCTTGTATCACACTTGAAATAGTGACAAAGTTTTATGAGTACAGTAGGAGAAATTCACTCTGCTAGGTGATAAATCCTCTGCTCAGAAGCTCACTGCAGGATGTGGTGGTAATGCTGCTTTTTCGAGTGTTTTTCTTGCCCATAATATCATAGGATCTACCAGAAATGTGGGCACATGCATGCCACAGCAGAGGAGTTACAGGATATTACATCATTATAGGATATTATATTAAGTCTGAGAATAAAAAGCAATATGAAAAATCACTTCTTAACTAAAAAGACACATGGAAATAATTTCCCTAAAATGCAACTGACTGACTTTAAACTACACCTAACCCCTATTAACAAGAGGTATGTGCATTTGTAACCAGTGACTGCAGCAGTATTAGCAGAGTTAGGAACATGTAAACCATGTTTTACATATGGGGATTATTTAAGCCAACAGCATAGATATAACCACATCCATGCAGATGTCCCATGTTATACACCCAACTTTTACACCAAACTCAAAATGACTTTCAGAGGGAGGCATCCTTTTTTTTATGTCCCCAACATAAAACCACTGATCTTACTGAATATTGCAGTCTGGCAGGACATGGGTGGTCAGGCCCTGTGTGCCAGAGCCAGGCTAGAACTGGGTTTGGGAGCAGGCGCAGATATACAGGGAGACCTATCTCTGCCCAAAGCCGGAGAAGGCAAAAAAAAGAGTTTGGCTCAGCCAAGGGTTTAAAACAGGAAGACATGCCCACAGTTTGAGCCAAGAAACCCCAAACTACTGCACTGAAGGGTAAGTAGAAAGCATGATGAGAAGCCAAGTGAAGGGTCAGGAAGCCAGGGCGCATGTACAACAAGCAGGATTTGCAAAGGCATCAAAGACAGCCAGTGATGCACAGGCAGGCAAGTCCCAGGAGGAATCAGAAGCGAAACAGAGACTTACAACTTCAGCCAGGGGACACACTGAACTGCCAAGAGCAACTGGAGGTATTTCCACATGGGACTACTGGGTGGGACAAACCACCAAGAGCCTCATAAGTTGCTGTTCCCTGGGCTCTGCTCCCCTCGAGTCCCACACAAGCCCATGGCAGAGCCTGGCTCTCCTGTCCCTGGGCAGAGCTGCTCTGGATTTGCACACAGATGGACTGCAGAGGGGGGTTGGCCATTTTTGGGAACAGTGCTCCCAAATTAAACATAGCTCTGCAAGAGCATGAAGGAAACACTTCAGTGTGTCAACAACACAAGGCATTTTTCCCCACATGGGGTTTCCTGCTGTTTTTTTCATCTGCTGTTATTTTCTTCTTGAATTACACAAGAGCCACTTTTTCTAGTAATTGTTTTATTGCTTATAGTCTGTCAGCAGAGATCTACTAGTGCCCTGCAAAATTTATCCTTGGCAAAAGAAATAACAAATATGTCAACTGAAGCTGTCTCTCTTTCTAATGATTTTATCATTATCCTTCTTTGGATACAGACCTACTTTCCATAAAAGGTGATATGGTATGTACTAAAACTAATATTAAATATTCTAATTTCAATTTGAAGATTTGCTTACCAGGCAAGAAGATTGACTATTGCTCAATTTATTGATTAGAGAAAACACATTGATGCACATTGACTATATGTTGTCAGTGAAACCCCTGACAACAAAACTAATGACTTTCAATTAGTCAATGCAGCAGTGGCAGATGTGACAATTGCTTATTCAACTCTTGATTCCAAAGATCGCTTGAGTGATGCTGTTCGAATTTATGGAGCTCTAAACTATGCCTTTCAAATAGCAGATGCACCTTTCAATCAGAGACAGAGCTTGTTTGGTTTTTAATCTCAGTCAATAATGGGGTGGATTTCCTGTTCTGAGTACTGATCTGCAGACATCTCTGAAGGAATCTCTCTAGGATTACACCTAATGGCTGACAACCTATCTGTGTACAAAATGAGTAAACTATCAAAGTCCTCAGTGCTATGCAACTTCCTTAACAGGCTTACTGCTTATTAATTGTAAAATATTTGTACATCATTAAAATGGTCTATAAAATCCACTGATGACAAAAACCATAGCAGCCTATAACATTTTACTGGGCACTGAAATGTGAGGACTTTGAGGGTATTAACTGCAATTGCAGCCTCCAAGAGTTTACATTTCTGTTCTCACCATCCTTTGCCTATTTTCTTCGAAGTGTGAAAAGAGGTATAAATCAAGAAAAGCATTGTATTTTCTTCTTCTGTTAATTTATACAGATCTTTGCATTTTACATGCTCTCAGATTTTTTTAAATATGTTATTGTTGTACTGTGTCATATAGAAAAATACAATAATGAAAGGGAAGAATTCATTAAATAAAATTATGTTATTGAATAACTCTTGCAGATATTCTAGAGAGATGACTACTTAGCCTTGGGAATGTGTGCTTGTACACAAAAACACACACTCACATAGACATTCATATTGTATATATATGAAAACACTAATATGACATACTCACTCATTAGCTTTATCCATTCCAGACTTACAAAATATCATGGACAGCTGCCTTATTCTTTAATGTTCCCAAAGTTGCTAAACTGCAATTAAACTTGATCTAAAGCTCACAACCAGCATACACTGGGGTTTTTATCCATGTGATTCTGAGCTCAATACATTGTCAAGAGAATTGACCCATGCCTGCACGTGTCTCATTAAGGCTGCCCAGATATGTCATTTCCAATTTTTCATGTTGACCCCCCCATCTTCCTTGCTTAGATAAAGTGTTCAGTCAACTCCATCCTGCCAAAAAAATTCTAAGCATACAGCTGATCCTGAGCTCTTCTCTTGACCCTTTGTAATGCTTAAAGTAGTAGATGCTAAGAAATGCTTCAACAACAATAGGATTAAACATTCCTTTCCATAGCCTCCTTTAGTGTTTTACATTAAATTTTCAATACTTCAAGATGACAATGAATGTCCTTAATGAAATATGTTTTTATATGTGTATGTGTGCATTTTAAAATATATCTTTGAAAAATGTGCAACAGCTGTGGGATATTCTCTAATTTGTAACTCTTAGTTACAGGATTAACGCTAAATCAGCAACTCCTTTGTGTTTGACCCTGTGCTTCACGCAGCCAAGCCCAGACACTCTCACTGCATTCTTGCCGAGATCACAGAAGACTGAGGAGATGCTGAGGGTTTGAATATGCCTTATGGACCCACTGCTGCTTGCTGTGTTTTGCAGAGAATGGGGCAGTTGCAGAGAGTGCCCGTAAGGGGAAATTTACCTCAACCTGTCACATTAGTTAGTCCCCAGCACAATGCACAGGGCAGGAGGAGCAACCCCTTTCACCACTGCTGCATAAGGACAAGGCTAGAGGTGTGTATACTGTAATTAAATTGCAATGGGTCTCTACTCAGTATGGAGGGCACAGATGAGAAGGGTGACAAGCATTAAGCCTTGCCCCTCCATACACAGTATGCAGCACAAACCTATTCCTGCCTGGCTACTGCTCTGATCGTAGACTCATAGAATGGTTTGGGTGGGAAGGGACCTTAAACATGATCCAGTTCCAACACTCCTGCCATGGGCAGGGAAGCCTTCTACTCATTCAGGGTGCTCAAAACCTCATCCAACCTGGCCCTGAACACCTCCAGGGATGGGGAATCCACAACTTTTATGGGAAACTTGTGTCAGTGTCTCACCACCTGCACAGGAAAACGTTTCTTCCTACTATCTAATCTAAATCTTCCCTCTCTCAGCTTAAAACTGTTCCCCCTCATCCTACCCCTGCCTCTCTTCTCCAGGCTGAACAACCCCAACTCTCTCAGCCTGTCCTCACATGGGAAGTGCTCCAGCCCTTGGATTATCTTTGTGGCCTCCTCTGGACTTGCTCTAACAGATCCTTGTCCTCCCTGTGCTGAGGACTCCAGAATTGAATACACTACTCCAGGTGAGGTCTCACGAGAGTGGAATAGAGGGTGAGAATCCCCTCCCTTGACCTGCTGGTCACACTTCTCTTGATGCAGCCCAGGATACGGTTGGCTTTCTGGGCTGCAAGTGCACATTGACAGCTCATGTTGAGCTCCCCATCCACTAGCACCCCCAAGTCCTTCTCCTGAGGGCTGCTCTCAATCCGTTCTCTATTCAGCCTGTATTTGTGCTTGGCATTGCCCCAATCCAGGTGCAGGATCTTGCACTTGGCCTTGTTGAACTTCATGACAGGCCCACCTGTCCAGATCCCTTCCCTCCAGCTTATTGACCGTGCCACACAGCTTGGTGTCATCAGAACACTTGCTGATAGTGCACTCAGTCCCACAGCACACACCATACTTTTGCTGTAATATACACAGGATCTCCAACAAACTTCAGAGTTGCAGGCAAAGGGTAGGAGGAAAAACTACTCCTTCAAAACATGCTGCTGAGGCAATTCATTGTACTGCTTTGTTCAGATTGGAACAGTCAGTCATTGCCCCACTATCTGAGCACCTAATTATTGCTCTTGAAAAGTAAAGCAAGCACTAACAATGTGAGATTTGCCAGCTAGTTCAAACTTTTCCTGGAGGGCACTCAATGCCTTTATCAGGAGCAACTGAAAGTGTGGTTTCACATTATGTATGGGCCCAGAAGGGCTACTTCTAAGGAAAACTGAAGGCTTCCTTGGAGATACTTTTACGTCTCAGAGCAGGAAGAACTCCTTCCCTGCCAGCAAATGCCTCTTCTACAGGTAATCAATGATTTCTTCTACTCCTTTTCAGAAGAGGGTGTTAATTCAGAAAACACATGGCTGACAAAAGATAATACAGCCTACAACTGCCACTACTCCTGCAATGGTGCCGTTTTCTGAATTAATACTAAATGTTATATGTAATGCATCCACAGTGTTCCTCCTGAAGCAGAATGGAGCTCAGTGTCAGCTAGTTAGGTATTTGTTGCTAACTGTCTTCACGCTGTTGGTATATGAGCAACCAGTTAACACTAGTTTGGGTATTTCCACTACACTCTGGTATCGCTATATCCATAGTGCGATTTAAGCAGAGCAGGTCTAAGCTATAATAGCAGAATTTTCAAGCAGATGCAAACCTCATATTTGCCAAAGTTGACACTTGTGACTTTTGCCACACTTCAGCTGCATCCCTTATTGCCACTTCCCATTTAAAATCCTTTGGATGGGAGAGAAATTTGTGATAAATGAAGATTTGCAGGTTGGGAGGGGAAGAGAAGATGTATCACTGAGAAATATTATACTATTATTTACTCGGAACTTGTATGATTCTGATCTAATTTCCTTCTTTTGAGTCGTAACATACTCAGATGCACTTCTGTTTTAAACATGGATATGAAAACAAGACATTTTTTGACTTACAGCAGATGTGCTGTAGTGCCCTGCACAATATTTAACCCTTTTAGGAACAGATCTTCATAACTCTTTCTATATGGCTTGATCATCAGAAAAATCCAGCTATATCATAGACCTCTATGGAAAGAATTGTTGGTCTGCAGGTAAAGGCAGACACAGTCTTCCCTTTAATGTTTTGTTACGCTAATTATAAGTGATATGAAGTTCATGTCACTTAGCTACAGGATGAAATCTCTCAGCAAAAGCCTGCATAGTAAAGTCAAGTGTTTCTTCTGGCAAATATAGACCCAGGTACTAATCTGTAAGAAAGTCAGCTCTAGGTAGCAGAGCACTGCATATTGCATTCTTAGCAATTCAATAAAGGAGAAAATGCCAAGGAAAATCATCACAAAAAAATTCTCAGTTCCTGATTCTCATTTACAACAAAAGCACTTTTAAACTTATAATACTGTAAAAGAATACTGAGTTGGGCATAAACATAATGCAATATGCTGTTCCTCCAAGGCCCCATCCCTGCCAGCATCGTATAAAGGTGACTGGGCAGTCAAATCTGTTTCCTTACAACATTATGTCATATTATATTCCACGTCAAAATGATGTTTAAACATAACATAATGGATTTGCTCTGAACTTCTAATTTGCAGCCCATTGTCCTTGTCCTCCAACAGCAACAATGAAAGAATGCTGTCAGCATCCCACTCCTAGATACAATCTAATCATGTTAGGCAAGTGAAGAAGTCAATGACAGCCTGACCTGCAACTGGTATTTGCTCATGAGTTGACTTCTGTTGCCTACACATATGAATAGGGATCACTCTCATGAATGCTGGCTCAGGAATGTTAACTCATCAGCATCTACTGCCTGCATGGGTTTATTTCAATGATACAAATAAATTTCTTTGTGAGCTATGACTGACTCAATTCACACTCAGCTGGTGTGTATCCCTGTAGTTATATGGATCCTCTCAGCACAGTCTCCTGCCCTTTGTGCCACAATTTACGCTCCCAGAGACTCCTCCAGGCATTGCTCTGTTAGTGGTGTCTGGAGGACCTCGTGCAGAGTGCCAGAAAGAAAATGAAAAACCTTGAGAAAGCATGCATCTTTCTAATATATGATTCCTTTTCACTGCAAATTCCACAAAGGCTTGTTTGTTTTTATAGTTTGTCATCACAGAACTATACGTCTCCTGGCTTCTGTGTCAGTTTGCCAAACACTCTACATTCCATGAATGAAACCAGTATTTCTGCACACACCACCATCCCATTTATGGTTTTTAGAAGGGACAAGACATCTTTCTGAAAACAGGTTTTACCACTTCAGGCTTTTCCACAGTAAATCATATCAATGGGACCACGTACACTTCCCTTTTAACATTCAGTGTTTCATCGAGATACAATTCATAAATACAAGTATTTATGAATGAAAATTCAAATATTTACATAAATTTTACAATTACTTTGGGGGGTGGAGGGCAGGGAAGAGGTGGTCAACATTTTAGTTTTCCAGCTAGCACTATTTACCAATGTTGCTTTCCCCCCTTCTCCCCCTGATGACCACACAGCTAAGTCTTCTCATACACAGAGATGATGTTGGGAGTTCCTTCACCATCAGCAGCAAGAACTGGAGCATTACGTACATATACTCACTTACTGAAAAATCGGGTACCTGACAAATCTAGCGGGAAGCTCCAGTTCCTCATCACAAAGGGATATGAGAATTTCTAATACCCCACAAACTACCTCACCTCTCCCCTTCCCCAGAAATTACTGCTTCTGTACCCATCTCAGCAGGAGAAAATAGCGACTTTCTAGAGACCAACTACCAAAATTAGCAACTTTCTATTCAGTCTTAACTAAATTAGATAAGTTACATTTTAGTCACTCTTGCTCGCACATGCGGACAGAGCTTCGCAGGAGCACTGTCAGCAGAATTAATTCATCTCAATCAGAATCAGTGCAGAGCACTTAGATCACCCACACTCCGAACTCTACAAATAGTCTCTCTTTTGTGTTTCACTGAAACCAGTCAATGGTGACAGCATAACAATGGACATTTTGTCCTGTTCCTTTCAGCAGCCATTTCCCCTAATCCGCAGGCTGATCTGTTGGCTCAGCCCTGACCCAAAGGAAAAGACCCTCCTGAATGCGAGTACCATCTCCTGTGAGACATGAGCCTTCCTGGCAGGTCTTGTTCAGTTCTCCATCATACAGCTAAACTTTTAACTGCAGATGGAGATTCTCACTCATGTTCACTCAGCTTTCTTACTGCTTCAGATGTTGGAGTGATGTTAAGTAATATTAATTCTGTTTATGTAACCTCTAATGCAATTCAGTTTCACAGTGCATCATCGATCTTGTCATTCGATTTTGTAATTCTGTAGCCTCTCCAGACTAAATCTGACTTTAACTGGGTTAACACAATCAGCTCTGAACCAAACCAAAATACTGACTTTAAGGTTGAATATGTGGTTGAGGGATCATTTTTTTTTTCACTAATTGAAGCTAGAATTAAACCAGTGATACTCAGTTATAAGGTTGAACTGAGATGGAGATTTTCTTCCTTCATTCTGATACATCAAATGGAGACGGAAAAATTCCTGAAATGTTTTGGCTTTGGCAGTGCATCTAATCTGTCCTCAGATAAGCCTGCATGCATAATTGAAACTATAGCAGCAACACTGCTACTCAGGCTATTATACTTACCTTCAAGATGGTCTGCAATAACAGGAGTGAGAGTATGAATTTAGCCTAGTGAATTATACAAACTGAATTATATACAAGCAAGCTATCATAGGATGGGAACCTTCACTCACCGTGATATTTTTTATCACAAACATCAGTATTTTTGAAGTATCTATCCAAACCCACATAGTTCTGAATGTTAAAGACCAACTGTGTCATGGACTTTCTCCTTGCCTCTCTATCTGGACAACATGGTGCAAACATGGCAAAAGCTCCATCGGCTTTAATAACATCAATACATCACCCTTGACTCGTGTATTCAGTGTGATGTCCATTAAAGTTCATTCCAATTTATTAAAAGGGACTCCTAAATAGAAGTATGTGCAGTTGACTTCAGCCAGGCCTGAATCAGACACCACAATTTCTTAACTACTTTATTAACCACCGTCTACTAAATCAATAATATCTGGATCAAAACCATCTCTCTTTCAGCCTTGTAATTATGGAATAAGATTCTTCATTGTACTATTACTGTGGATTAAATTGATTCCACACATTTCTAAAGAATGGTGTTTTCAAGGTCCCCATCTGTTCCGTTCTCCTTGTCATGTTCTCCTGTCAGCTAAATTGTCAACCTTTCACTCCTAACTTGGGCAGCTTCTGAAAATGTGGGCTCATCAGTTCAAGTGCATAACCAAGGCAGACACTTCCTATTGTAACTTAAATGACCACAACACATCAGTCGTACAATAATGTCAAGAGGAGATTTCAGTAAAGGAAGAAGTCAGATGAGAAAGTGAGAAAGTAACAGACCTTTTCTGACCCATAATAAAACGTATTTGTTCACAATCAAAAAATTAAAAAAAACTCTGAAAGAAAAAAAAAGGGAAACTAAAAATGAAGATTGCACGTGTTGATGCTGCCCCGGGATAGTTTAACTTGGTTGCCAAGATATGCTGGGTTTCGTGAGGCTATTGTGTTTATTCTTGTTGTTCAATAAAAAAATAATTAGTTGCCATGGTAACTGCCACATCATGTCATGGTTATGCCGTTTCTGGGATAAAGAGCACCTTCTTCAAAAAAACAGTCATCACTTTGTGGTGAAATGCTTTTGCTTTTTGTCATATCTATGAGAAACAGATTCACTCTATTTTAAAGTTCCTGTATGGAGATGACACCATATGGTCAGACCGTGTTCTCTTCCCTTTCCATAGTGGAATAAGCCATTTGGATCTTCATTAAAAAAATAAGCAATGGTTGTGATAACAGAAGATGCAAAACATTTGCTGTAGCTTTTTGGATATTCAAGGTGCAGCTTTTTAATGCAACCCAAATAATAAAACAATTGCCTCAACACACACCTTAGTAATGCACTTCACAGAATAAGCTGGTGTATGGATTGAACTTGTATTAAGTGATATGAAAAGGGAAGTATTAGGTTTTTAAGAAAGCTGTAACAGTTTGTGCACAGATCTATGGCTGCTCTAGAGCATGCAAAAGCTTTTGTTAGCAGAGCAGGAAGACCTGTGAGGTCTGACTATGCCTGGTCCAGCAACACTGTGAAATATACCATTCCCACATGCCCTCCATTTCACCTTTCAACGTGCCAGGACAGGCTGATCATCCGGGACTTCGCAAATCCACCCTGAGGGCCACTGGCTTGGAGTAAAGCAGATTATAGCTCACATTTCCCACCAGCCACTACATTCAATTCACTTTTTCTTCCCTCTAAGTCAGTGGCACTCATTTAAGCACAGGTTGCAGAGACAAAAATTGTCATCTTCTATTCCCAGATGCCTAACTCTTTGTGTGACTGCCCTACCCCCCTACTTTTGCTGTACCTAAAGTTACCCAAGCAGATCCTATGCAAGGTAAGGCTTTGAATGTACTTCTCACAATGTCTTTTTAAAAAAATTATCCCCAAGAAATAATTAATATATTAGACATTAAGGTCTAATCCAATTCTGAATGCTATTATCCAAAACCAGGCTAATATATGTTTATTATTTTATTATTTAAAGCCCAGATTTCAAAATAAGTGATGTATATGTGTTCCCTCAGTGCATGCAGTTTGTGTATTCAATTTTGGGACACTCAGTAACTCAGACGTGCACAGACAAATTGAGTAGCTGGATGCCACTATGTCTAAGTCATTCTGGTCACTATGTCTAAGTCATTCTGGTCATCATTTAAGATGTCACACAGTATGAATTTTTCAAATGTTATTTTTGTCATTTGACTAGTTAAGGCTTGTAAAAATATTTCTTTTTCTAGAAAAAGAAAATCTAGTGTTCATTGAACAATTTATCAAATTTTACAAACAGCTGGACCTATAGCAATGCTGCCTAAAAGTGCTGTTCAGTAGACAGGCCAGTACAGAGGGTGGGGAAGAGAGAACTGGGAAAAATTACCAAGGAAGAACACAGTCAATAGCAGGTATCTTTCCAGACTGGTGATGAATTAATGTATCTTTAACACTAACAATAACTTCATTCAAGGTGCAGTGAAATACCTTATCTAGGTGCAAGAATCCAAGGAACTGCACCTTCATTCAATCACCACATTTAACACTCGTTTCCAGAAGGGACAAGTACAGAGTCACTAAATACAGTGAATATCAAAGCCTCAGCACCTGAGAGAGGTGAACGTAAGCCACAAGCTTATTTGTATGCATACAAAAAAGTGACATTAAAATAATGCTCTTTCTGTTCTATTTCAGACTGACTTTCCAAATGTCACATTTACAGTTGTACATGCAATCTTAATTTGTCTCCCTTGTGCATCCAGCTTGTGTGCTGTGGCAGGCAGGCTGTCAGAGACAAAATGTGACCAGGTAGTCCAAGCTCACAACACCTACATCTGCAGAAGTGAACAGAGTCTGCATAATTACCTGAATCCTGAAATTCTTTAACTTCTGAGTGAATCTTTACTATTTCCCATACAGTTTTTATAGTGGATAATAGTAGGCAACAAGAGTGCAAGAGGTTCATTCCACTTCTTTTAAATGACAGATTGTTTATACGTTAATACACAAAGTAAGACCTCCATATTTCTGGGCTCTTTTGCTTGTAGTAAGAAACCTGATCAAAACTCTAACAAAGAAAGGAAAAAAATCTAAAAGGAAAAAATAGTTGTCATTACTGTAATTTTGGGGGACGATTTTCACAAATGTCTCTTCGTTACTTTTAAAATGTATTGACAGAATTTATGCATTTTTTTTCTGAGATGGTTATTTAAATATTTCATGGAGTAGCTTAACATTTTGATCATGCCTATGAGAAATTTTGGAAATTATGACTAACTAGGAATAACTCCTAAAACAAAAAAAAATAAAACAAAAATGGAGCTATTCTAAACACCTTGGAATTAAAATAATCTGGAAACTATAAGACTATTTCCATGTATCTACATTTTTCAGCCATCAAACTGGAGGATTTTTTTTCAATAGTCCTAAAAAAATGTCAAAAAAAGACATTTCAAGACTTCTTTATTAACACATGAATTGCATTTATACTATGATTTTAGAATCCATACCTTTGACCCATTTGCCATTAACTACTTTTCATCCATAAAGCTAAGCAAACAAACCTGTGTTTTCCTTTCCACACTGCAGATTCACTGTACCGCATGGAGCTGCACTGGGGATCTCAGCCTGTGCAGGATGCCACTCCCTTTTCCCTCACCAGAAAACAGGAGTCAGACTATTCAGCAAGAAGTGAGAGTTTGCTGGAGAAGCACTTTACTGTAGTGTGCAGTACACTGACAGGCAGGAGGGGGCACAGTTTTAGTCTGCTTTTTATTTCTAATTGATTTAAAGAGTATGACTAATGGTCAACATAAATTTGAGTTGAAGTCCGAAGTAAAAGTGAAACCTTATTGTTTCATGGGAGCAAAATAATTATAGAGCCTGAAAGAGTGGAGCAGAGTTTGGAGCTTGTTGCAAGCTATGATCACTGGCCCACAGCTTGGACTTTAAGACAGAAACCAGTGGCTGGCTCTGCAGTGTCCTCTGCAGCAGCATAAGGACACACATGCCCCATGGCAAACTCTGTTTATGTCTACGTTTTAGAAGCTTATATCCTCTTTGAAACTTATCCTTAACCTAATTAAATTTTTTATGGGTTTGCCTGCTCGTGCTGTCCCTATACAGAGAGATATACACACACACAGGGTTTCTTCTGGACGGGAGGCAGTGGACATGCCCCGACTACCTGGGCTCACACCATCGCAGGGGCAGCAGCGTAGGTGCAACTACAGTACAAAGCCGAGACACGTGAAGGAAGGTTAAAAGTCATTCTCAACAGGGGAATCAGAAAACAATTAGGATATGTAATCTAATATAAAGCATCCATAATAATACTGGCAGAGAGAGTCCTGCACTATAAGGAATACCTGTGCAGTGTCAACCCAGCACAGCACAAACTTGCCCTGTGCTGCAGGCAGGATCCATTGCATGTTTCTTCATGGCTTTTCCAGTTTTTTTTCCATTAAGCAGGCCTTGCCTACAACAAGTTTTACACTGCGGAAGCTGGGCCGTTAGCACAGCCCTTTCCCAGCATCTCAGAGAGATTTTGCAGCCCACACCAAGACCTGCACTGCTGTAGCTCCAGCCCAGGCAGAACCTGAATCACCAGGCTCAGCCACAGCTCAGTTCTGGAGGGCCTGCCAGCATGATACTGTCCACACACCCCTTGTCTTTTACATAGACTTTACTTATCCTGTTTAGCCACTGAAATTCAGATAAAATTTACCTCCTTCTTAGTTCATTGATTCATTGGAGGGAAATATAGTCTTGCAGCAATACCTTGCAGCAATTACCTACTTCTGACTCTCTTAAGGGTATTCTAGATTCCCCCATCTGGTAAAAAGGTCTGCCCTATAAGCTACCATTTAATTTCACCTGTTAGCACTGGGGACAGCCATTACCTCTTACTGTAGGTCCCAGCAGGTTGCACCACAAAAAGCCCTGATTTCAGTAGTGATCTCCTCCCAGTGCAGCCCTGTGGATGCTGAGCAATAAAGAGCATTCATAAGCAATAGGGTCATACAACGGTGGTTGTTTTGAACCATAGCTGAATCACTATTAGCTGTTGTCCACTGGGGTATTGCAAGAGCCAAAGGGAAGGCAAAGAAAGCGGCATTCACAAGAATACTCCATTCACTTCTGGCTGGAAAAGCAAATAATTTTCTCCTTCCACTTTTATTTTTCAAATTACATTCATCTGGTTCTTGTGCTGTCTTATTAAATCATCTATGAATAAATGTTGCCTAAGAATTAAACATTTCTCTGTGAGACTCAGTTTTGCTGTTAGCCATGGTGCAATATTTTCAGATAATTTAGTGGTGGGCACAAACAATGAAATTCACATGAAAACCACCAAAGATTAAAATAATATTTAGCCCAAAGCTGTACTTATAGAATGATACTTAAATCTCAAAAATTCAGATCAGATTACAAGTTCAGTGTACTAGGAAAAAAAAGCAATAACAAAAGCCTTACTTATAAAGGTGTGATGAAAAAGATTAATACAAACCTGAAATCAGTAACCTGAAAGACTACTTTATCATACTGTGTCTGAAAAACATTGGGGGAATATTGAATCATTGGTCATTCGGTGTTTGGAAGCATCACACTTCTCATTACACACATACTGAAAGAAAGGTCTTTCCGTTTTAGCTCTGCAGTGACACTGTTATCACTTTAAATTATCTCAGCGCTGTCTCAAAAGCAAGAGAATGCAACAAGTTCTGTTCCTCACTCATGGTATAAAAATAGAGAGGCACAGACTTCCAAAGGCATTGTAAATCAGCTTAAACACCTAAGGGCCTAAGTAAATTCTGAATAAAGTTCCTCATTCTACCTGGTTTCTTTGAAAATCTGCAAAAAAATTTTCTAATCCAAAATACTTCCAGGCATTGTAATTCCACTGCTTTAACTCCACAATCCACACGTTATTTATGAAGCATAGACTACGTTACACTTAACGCATTAACATTCAATTAGAATTCAGTTTCTGATTATTCACATTAGAGATGTCCTTATCAAAAACACACAGATGGGAGAAGATTTAATAATTATTCTTTTCATATAAATTCGTAGAAAGAAGTCAGGCAAATATTTCCTTACAAAAATAAATGGATGTCTACTAAACTGCTCAATGGTTGAAACTAATTTCTTTTAATCACCAAGCAAATTAAATATTAAGAAGCTACATTTCCTATTTATTTCATAAATTTCTGTGCAAGTAGGAATAAAGATTTCCCACATGGTCAAAATCCAAAGAAAGAATGAATTAAAAAGCCAGATTGTCAGACTCAGTGGAACCTGTAGTCTCCACTGGAAAGAGATGTTTGCTTTTCAGCTGGCTTCCTTTCACATTTTGTGCTGCTACAGAGCGGTACTGGAGGTGAGCACTAGGCTTGGCCACCAACACTCCTCCTGAGCACAAACTTCTGAAAACAGATGGATTTTCAGTGGAATGGAATAAAGGACAACTCCAATTGCCTTAATATTTCCTTAACTTCTCTCTCTGTCTTTGCTTTAAAGAGTCATTCCTCTTCCCACACTTTTTCTTTCAAATTTCTCTTGTACAAGAACAAATTTCAATGACTGAGGATTAAAATATATGTATTTAAAGCAAGAGTCTTATGCCAATTAGTGTTCATACGAAACATATTTTGCTTAAATATATATATATCAAAATGTCATTTTATACTTAAACAATGATGGTTTGTATTCTGACAAAGAAAAGTAACAGTGTACATTGCATGTGTGAGTGTGTAGCCAGCAGGAGACAGCAGACAAGCAAGGGCTATGAAAAGTCTAGCAGACATCATTACTTACAATATACTTCTTATTTCTCAACACCATGAACAAATTCTGGTGCTGCTGTTCTTTCTCAATAGCACTTGACCCCCAAGTAGACCATTCACATCATCTTAGAAATGCTTTTAGAGTACAGCCCTGGTGTGCCCAGGATGATCCGAGGAAAGAAATATTTGAGCACAACAGTTCAGGTCAACACTGCTCCACGGACAACTCTCATTTGTTTGAGAGCAAGAAATTTGACATTGCCAGGCTAAGGAAAACCTGCTGTTCCTGGAATCATAAAACACTAGGTAAGAGCTCTCCCCAGTCACTTCAGTAAAGTAATATGGCTGAGAACCTATTTAACAGAGATTTCAGGAGGGGTATGGGCAATTCTGGAGCATGCAGTTGTTCCATTCCACACCAATTTATGTCATTGCTGCCCACTAAACTTTGCTGGTTGTGAATGTGCTTATGGCTACAAGCTGTACTTCTACTGGGCTTTGCCACTGCATACAGTACACTGGATAACTGTACTCCATCAGACTTAAAATACTGCTCACAACTACTGTATTCCCTCCTTCCAGAGGTGAAAATTCAAAGATTAACAGTTTTGCGGGTTAAAGAGGCAAGCATGGGAACTACCATCCCTCTCTTGAAATCAATTCCAAATAACAAGGCAAGGAATAAAATTCTCCTGACATGGCAAGTGTCGGAGGAAGCAGCACCCACCAGACACCGAGCAGCCCAGCGTGGCTGTGGTTAGACAGGCTCAGGGTGCTGTGCTGAACTGCAGGCGGGTGCCACACCAAGGGCTGCGCTCTGGTGGCCTTATTTTGTGGTACGGCTGCAGTCACTAGATCCTGCAAGGGAGCTTGAAAGTGAAGCTGCATCACTTCACAGAAGAAGCCCCTGGGGGATTTAACTCTCTGAAACACAGCACTGGCACGGCAGGCGAGCACGATACCAGGAAGTACCGAAAGCGTGGAGACACCAGGCTGCAGCTGTAATTTCAGGAGTGGAAGCAAGGTGTTAGGGGGGGTCGTGCTTCTGCCAGCTCAGGTGGGCTGGGACCCTTTCACAAGCAGCATCCACGTCCAGCCGACACAGCCGTCTGTGAACGTGCATAGGAAGCCCAGACAAAAACTGAACTGAAGTGGAAAGCTTTAAACTCACTGGAAAAATGGCGCTTTTTTCCCTCTAGATCTGTTTCTTAGTCCAGCTCAAGGTTCAGCCACACAAACACTTGTCCCAGCTCAGAACTGTAGACAGTGAACAGCGTGACCTCAGCACCACTGAAAAGCTCATGGATGAACCACAGCCTTTGGCACGCTTCTACCCCATCTTTATCCAACACACAAGACCAATACAAGTCTTGCTCACCACCAGCATCCGTTCACTGGTATTAAGTATTTTATGCGCATTGCTCCCATGGTAAGGGCCCCAGGACCTTATTGTCACCTTTTCAAAACCCTGTTAGACAGCAGCCAAGACATTTGGGCAGAAGTACGTTTCCCTGGGCACTCTGAACCAATCTTCCTTAGGGCATGATTTCTCAGGGAGGGTTTGCAGCAGCCTGGTTGGTGGAAAAAAACACGCTGTTCTTATGCTATGGAAAATGGGTGTGGTTTTGAAAAACCAGCAATGCCGTTTTTAGTTAGAGAAGTTGTTTTTCACTGCCATTTTTTTGTTAGTGGGTTTCTTTTTTTCACAGCCATTTACATCCCAAGGAAAAAAAAAGAATTTGCACACATTTCTTCTCCACAGTGAAGTGTTGCAAAGCCTGCCTTCCCAGTCTGCTCTATACACCCAGCTTCTGTCTGCCAGCTTTGTTTTGGCTTTGCTAATTTACATTGTATTTCCTCTCCCTGTATAGACATCAAGGTTATGCTGGGGTCAAGCTGTATCTTTGCAAATCAGATGTAAACAAGGCTGGATAACTCATGTGATACTGCTCTGCCCATCCCTTTTCTGTTTGGGTTTGGGTTTTTTTTAGATTTATATTAGCATTAAAAATTATTTGGGGTGCTTTTTAAGATCCAATTTCATACTCTCCAGCATCCAGCAAATTGACTACATAGCAGGGAAATGCCAAGTGCTCTGAAATAACCAAGCAAAGGAAGCTATAACAAGAAATCCAGCACACCAAAAAACTCACTGAAAGAGTACTTCAGTATCCTGTCAACTAGAATTGGGTTGTGTAGTAGAAGAGTTTGAAATCTCATGTTGAAACAGAAACATCTTACAGAAAGGTAAAGCACCTTTGTAAAAAAAAAATGAGAAAAGTTTGATTAGGGACGGAATAGGATTAGAATAATTCAGGCTGGTGAATCTTTGCCAACTCCACTCCTCCACACATTCCTGCTTGCATTTTGATCTCATTATGCGCCAGGCGAGAGCGAGATCTTCACTGGAACAGTTTTCACCCATCTGCATCCTCTTTCTACTTCTAAAACTGAAGGAGGATGTATATTTATAACCCCCTCTGAGATACTTCGTGAGTCCATGGCGCGAAGGCAGTGCATGGTGTTTGTATGCTGGGCAGCTCAAAGTCACAGGACAGCTTGCACAGAAGACACATGTGTGTATTTTCCTGTTCATCCTGTTTTATGAAGCTGAGGCTTCACTTTAAATGGCTACATGAACTGCCCTAATGCCTTGCTGCTTCCAAATCAAGCCCAAAGCTTATGCTCTAACACCAGTTTTTCCTCCCACGGGTATTGAGCATCTCTGGATGTATCAAGCGAGATCCCCTAAGGATCTGTCCTGAAACCGGGTCGATGTAGTGTGCTCACTAATGACTCGGCTCAGAGAAAGGGCCCCACAGAAGGTGCGAATGTAGGGGGAGGCTGTGAATGCTCTGAAGGACTCTTTCAGAATTCAGAACAGTCTTGATTATTGAATGAAAAGCCTTAAATCAAGCCAAAACACTCAATAAAAGCAAGTGTGAAGTACTAAGTAAAAGAAGGAGAAATCAAACTAATAAATACAAAATAAGAAATAACTGGTTAAATAGGAGTACAGAAAATGAGTGCTGGCAGTTTGGAAGGACCCCAGGTGGAATATGACTCAACACCATGACATGCTGCAACAAAAAAAAAGGAAAACACAGCCAGTGATGGGTTAGTAAGACTGACACCTGTCAGACATCAGAAGTATTTCACTAAGCATAAGTGAAACTTCTCTTAAGGTGCAATTTGGAGCACCATATTTTACCAAAAATGCAGATAAAATTGAGAGAAAAACATCATCCTATATGGAAAGGTTGAATTTCTTCTCTATTTTTTGTGGTCTGGAAAAGAGGAGACTCAGGAGAATATGATAGGAGCTTCCAACATCGTAAACAAGAATATGTGGCAGATATCATAAGAACTCATTTAATTCAGAGAAAGCAATACATTAACTATATAGTAGGAAAAGTTTTCTAAGAAAAGTTAAGCACTGGAGAAGGGTATCTGCAGGGTATCTCTGTGTCTGCCTAATTATCCTTGCCTCTCAGCATGGCTGATTATCCCAGGCTGGCTATGCTGTGCCTGGCTGATAGTTGGTCCAACGTCAAAACCGGCTGCTCCGAGCTCAGTTGTGTTCTCCCTGCTCTGTGTGACATTTCTCAGCACTACTCTGCATTCAGATGACATCGAGTTCCCTGCAGGACTGCATCGCTGCGATTCAGTGCTCGACTAAAGTAGCTGGTCCAAGATTTCTTGCTTCACCTGCCCACCCCAGAATGGTGGAGGTAAGTGCTACCGAGGACAGGGTTCTGCCAAGGACACAAAAATGCAAAAGGAAGTTGAGCAGTGCATCAGCTCAGCGTGCAAGAAAAACTTGTGGGGCCTGTTTTCAAATCCCAGGAAGGCAAGTCACCCCCCTTCATGAAGAGCAAAGCTATCACCAGGCAGATAGGTCTCCAGCAGCATCTTCCAATGGAAGTGCATCTCCCAACCCGTTCCCAGTGTTGAAGTTCATGGGCAAACCTTGTCTTACAGAGAAGGCAGATCCACCTAAGTTTATCATTATAGAAAAGAAGGGAAGACAGGAATTCTTCAGCTCCTCATGACAGTAAATACGTTTTTGGCTGCACAGCATTCAGGACTCCAGTGTTCCTGTGCTCAGACTCTGTCCTTATACTCCACCCACTTTAGCTGGCACAGCAACACTATGGGACAGCTTTTCCAAGTTCTCTTACAGTCAGTACAAGGGAGCCTTGCAGGAATATCCCTGATATAGCAACCTTTCTGGAGTAAAGCAGCATGAGCAAGATGAGGATCATGCCCAACGTGAAAGGCTTCATAGCAGAGGTATCACCAGACCTGCTGGCTGGAAACCTGTCAAGGACTCCCTTACTGCCACGGGCATGTTTTTAGGGCTCTTCTCCAGGATGTGGCAGCCCTTGTCAGAAACCCACAGGACCTCAGTAGTTCCAGAGAGGAATTAAAAATAAAACCCTCCTTGTCTCGGAGCTGGAATGCAACCCAGTGTGTACATATGGGAAAAAAAATAATTGGAATAGACAAAGCCATGGGCAATTGGGCAGATGATGTGCCTGAGAACTATGAACATCTGTTGTGCGGTAAATACACAACTATCAGCTTTTCTCCATACTCCATAAACAAATTCAAATAAAGGAACAGGACCATAGCTTTTATTTATATGTAACTGTCTATCACAGAAGTCTGGGAATTAACAGGCCATTGGAAAATGCTAACTTGACTGATCAGCTCATTGGCAGACCACTGTTAACACTCTACAAGTGTGTTTCCCCCAAAACAACCTGGATAAAAGATGGGATTCGTGGGATCAACTGTCCTCTGCCCCCTCTTTCTCTCTGAATCCCTTTGCCACCTCCCCCTTCTCTAATACACCACTCATCTGTCTCTCAAGCCAGTGGGCACCCTCTTTGATGGATCTATTTCCTGCATTGATCAGCTTCCACCTTGGATGTGTTGCTAGGTCACACCACCTGCTAGAGCTTCAAACAAGCAAATGCAGACTTTCTCCCTTTGCAGGAGATTCCTAAACATCCATAGCTTCATATTTCTCATTCAACTTTCTCATACCTCTATGCTGCCATGCTACCTGCAAAACCAACTGTTCGGTTGCTTTTTGTGTTGAATAATACTGTTTTGTTGTATTCTTGCATTCTCTACCAGTATCCTCTGTCATCCCCCTCTGGTACTCAGAGGACAGGCTTTCTCAAAGGATAATCTTTTTGTTCTGTGTTTTTATAATGCCTATCACAGCCCAGTACCTTCCAAAACTGAGGCTTGCGGGTGCTGTGGAAATAAAAATAAAGACATCACCGCTAATTCACCTTCTCCTTCTATACAGGAAATTGTGATTGGCAGGAAGAATTTGGGTCAGACATGCATTTTGTGCTATCTCATTGAAAGCAACAGAGCATTAGGAGATGTTACTGGCAATGCTTAAGCTAGAAAGGACCCAGAAAAACAGTCACCAAAATTCAAAACCACACCCTGTTATAAAGAGAGTGAATTACCATCACTGAAGCAATACTTTTATATTGTTAAAACAAGGTAAGCACACTTCATTTAATCCGGCTTAGTGGCACACTGTCAACCACAGAGATTTTATTATTATTAAATTGTTTCTTTTCATGAATGGATCCTTGGCCGATGGCTAAAATAAAGCACCAACAGAGGATGAGGAACCTGCAGAGAGCTTAAGTGATAAGAGAATGGGTTAAAGAAAAGCCATTCTTATTTGTGTGACAATCATCTTGTGAGAATATTTTCTGTCTGTGCTATTTTTGGTTCCCAGTGAGATCATTCTTACAAGAATATGGAATTAGAATTTGAATACAGGCATAGTAAGAGCACTTCGCTTGTGTGCCCACACCCCCTTCCTCCCCCCACACCTCCATCAGGGAGCTCCACTGCTGAGCAAGGTCAAATTATATCAATAAGGCACTGCAGGAAAATCTTTTATGTTTCCAGATTGGTAAGAGAAATTAAAACTCATCTCCTGGGATTTTCAAATCAAGGAATGTTGTTTATTTTAAGGATCAGTTTACCATTATATTTATGACTCATTAATCACCTTGGCTTGAAAATCTACGTCAAATGAGGAACCTATTGCAATTAGAAGATTTGCACAGGATGCCCAGATTCTGTCTGTCTTTAACCACATCATCTAACGGAAAGAGAGATTCTCTGCACAGAGAATTTGAAATTATGGGCAAGTCCCCGCAATTACGGACTGAGTTACTTAACCTTTTTCGACACCAATTCTCTCCCACAGGTCTCTTTTGGGCAGGAGTAACTCTGAGTGTGTGCTTGTGGCATAAAAAGATTTACTGGAGTGGCTAAAGGAATTAATAAGTTTTGGTGCAGTACACACATTCCCAGTATGGTTTTATCTGTGCCTGCACATGACTGCATTTGGCCTCAGCTTTTATAGTGCCCAGCACAAGTTCAGCACAGTGGAAGAGCAGGGCAGGGCAGCTTGTGCCACGTCCCCAAACCAGACCTTGATAATGGACCTTCGTGATGCTGGGTTCTGAGCAGATGCAAAGTCTCTGCGGCACAGATAGCCCCTGCCTGAGACAAGAGCCAAGGTGTGACAGCACAAGTAGCCCATGGGCAACTGTAGGCAATGCAGTTTGGTGTTCCAACAGGACCAGTTAGCAGGCTTGTTACACAGACAGAGTCATTATGCAGTAGTTGACCTGATCAGCAGGATAGGAGCCTGTATTTAATTCAAGACTTTAAAAAGGCCCTTGACTAACTCAGTTTTGTTTTCCATTTATATGAGTTATAAAAATTAACCTCCCAAGAGAACTAGAGGGTGCACTTGAAAGTCTATTCATGTAAACAGCTAGAAAGGTCTGTTTGTTCTACTCCTGCTGGAAGCGATACTCCTGCTGAAAAATGTAATGCACTTCTTTATCTTCATGATATTAAAAATACAAGGCATTGATTGTGCTTTCAGCAAAAGTAAAATCACCACAATCAAGTCAAACCTCTCATGTTGGGAAAGAACTGGGCTGTAAGCTTTGCTTATTGAGAAGTCATTAAAGCATCATGTCTCTCCAGTACACATCCATAAAAGACGGGGTAGAACATGGCTGTTACAGGATTATAAACCCCACACCAGTGAACAAAGGCTTTACATTTATGGAATTTTCTGAGCGAGTTTTAAAACGTTTTAAATCCTTAATTTGTCAATGAACGTTCATTTAATAACATTAACATTAACTGCACAGTACTGATTAGGCATAATAGTGAAATTATTGCTTTAGGTTTTCAAATCACTTTCCAGATATTAAGGAATTGATCCTTGTGCTAGTTAGCAAGGAACAGGACTATGTGCACAGCACAGTAAACTGAAGCAGGAGGATCAAGCACCTTCCCTAAGGGTTTTGCAGGCTATATTGGCACTCTGTAGAGCAGCATAGTTGTGGCAGTCAGATCATTTGGACCAGATACCTGGTTAATTTGACTGCATTAACCTGGAACTCTTTCTTAGCTATGGGTTTCCATACATGTCAAGGTAGGGAGTGGAGGGATGTGCACTCCCAAATCTTGTCCCAGTGTGGAGAGTCTGGACGTGGTCCTGGCTCCCCAAACTCAGATATTGCCAAATGGTGAGGAAAAAAAGCTAGGATTAGAATTTGTGACACTCAGTTCATGGCACAATAGTTTACAAGAGTTCTTTATATATCAAAGGAAATTAATGTAAATAAGGAGAAATATTAAGCAATAGCACAGATGTAGGGAATCAATCTATTTTGTTGTGATTCTCTCTGAACTGTAAGACTCACTCAATCCACCTACAATTTCATCCCCACTTTCCTTCCGATGCCTCAACTCTGATTTTGCCTGATTCACAGCAGATATCAATGGGAAAGTCACCTCACAAACAGAATTGTAGCTTAAGCTGTTGTCGCCTAATTGAAATCATATGACAAGGGCATCCCACCAAATGGTTATCAAGCAACATGTTCAGACATTTTTATTAAAATTATTAGAGTTTTTAAGTGTTACAATAATAGCAGTTCTTACTACCTATGAGCTCTCCATTGGCTTTCATGGCTCAGAGGTGTAGGAAACTTTGGATCACGTTGTGCATGAGGCATTTCACAAAGCAGTGAGGTTCAGCACTGCCTCCAAAGCAAGAGACTTAATGAAACACAAATTCTTGAATCCCAGCCTCTTAAAACCAAGCAGCATGACAATGAAAGCAGGCCATGAAGCTTCCTGTTCCAGTGGCCTACATGGCTTTTTGAAGAGCAAATTCAGGTAGCCAAGAAACATTTAGCAATCGGCAATGACAGCAGAGAAATCAATGGGGGAGAACTGTTACCCCAGAAACACAGATTCAACAGAATGGCAGATGTCAAACTTCCATCCACTTGCTGATTCCCGGAAGTAGAACCCACTGTATGGAGTGAATTTTAAAATACCCGAATCTCTGTAGGGAGAAGTTCAGTGTAATACATGCACTCAGTGCTCTGTGCTGGCTTTATCCGAGGACTCTCAGTCCACTCTACGAGTGCCTGTTTTCATTCACTTTGAAAGCAGATTAATTCCCAGCTCATAAAAAGGCAGCCTTGATGCAGGATGAGACAGCCACAGAGCAAGGTGGGGTGCAGCAGTTGGCGCACTTTCTGTTCACGTTGCCACACTCTGCTATAATTTCCCTCAAGGGTTCCATCAATAGGGTACAAGGAAGTTCCAGTAACATTTCACCTAGTAATAAGTAGTTTCTACTAGACCTCACTTAGATTTTTGTAAAGGCTATGATTTGACTCAGTATTTTACTCGTACTAAACTGAGGTCAAGTCTCTTCCTTTGGGACCCAACTAAATAAACAGATCTCAAGGCATCCTACCGGTGTCCTTCTCACAAGCACCCTCCTTAGAGAAGATGCAAAGAAAGGATTTGTAAAAAAAAATCTCTGGAGTAGTTTAAAGGAAATGCCATGTGTTTGAAACAGACGTTTTAGGATCTTTCTCCTTCTCAGAATCAACAGTGTTCTTGCTTTAAGTTCAAACTAGTCATAAAAAGGATGTTTTGGTGAAGAGCCCCATTAGTGGAGCTTTCTGCAACAAGCTGCTAAGAATAAAACTGTATTCATTTCCATTAAAGGACAAGAGGCTTTCAGGGGCAAAGGAACATTTGCTCTGTAAAGTACAGGTGAGCTTCTATGCAAATGTTGGTTGAAATGATAAAACTGATGCAGTGATGCATATCAACACAACATATATTTTTACTTGTATTCCCCAAGAGGTAGCAGTACCTGCTCCCGTTACAGGCAGCAGGAGTTACAGATGTGCAGCACATCATGTATTATCTTCTTCTGAAAATTAGTGATAGCAAGTAAAAAACAAAATCCAAAGATCATTAATTGAACCTCAGGATCCAACAGTTTCCGAACAGCACAGATAAGGAGGTACATACCCCGCAGGGATATGTAGGTACAAAAAAGGTTTCCATCTGCTGGTCACCATACAAAACTTTTGTCTGCATGAGATTAGGGGACCTTTCTGGCTACCCTAATTTTTGCCATCTGTGGATAATCTCTAGGGGCTCAAAGAGAGTCAAAGAGCCATGACAAGCAGGCATCCCTATCTTTC
The DNA here is from genome assembly GCA_033558185.1 of Dromococcyx pavoninus. NCBI lineage: Eukaryota > Metazoa > Chordata > Aves > Cuculiformes > Neomorphidae > Dromococcyx > Dromococcyx pavoninus. Next base: position 163,313 of record JAUMJL010001634.1, read on the forward strand.
TCATAGGCACATTCCTTTTCCCTTGTTTTCCTGCTTTTCCTGGCAGGAGAGAGAAAATGCTGATAAGAGGAGTAAATTCAGCTCTTTCACCATGTCGACCATGCAGATAAGGAGACCCTCCCTGGACCAACACCACCTGTGTTAAAAAATTAATGTACCTGAGAGATCAGACACAAAGCGGCCTCATTACATGAGCATAATCTACTTCAGATCTCACAGGAAAGAGGAGGCATGAGACTCAGTTTTGAAAATCAGCTCACTCTATCGCAGTCCTGCAGCGTCTGCAAGTCCAGATGCCGTATCAAACCCAGAAGGCCTTTTGCCTTCTCTAGAGCCAATCTCTAAGGCCAGGGATTCTGCTGGGTTTGCTTTAGCTTGGATATGTAGTGTCAACAAAACAGCAGCTCCGGCTGCACGCAGATTGGTGGAGAAAGTAGGTCAACATGAGACAAGCTGTTCTCAGAGTAGTGTTTCTCGCTCCTGTCCCTTCCCTCTTTGTAAACGAAGAGTGCTAAACTCCTTGCTTTGAAAATCACATAGACATTCACCCTGTCAAACAAAAGTAGAGCCATTTTGCTGAATATGTTGCAGTTATAGATGATTGTTTCATTATGCAATGTAGAACAATGTGCCATGTTTGCAAAAGGCTTCATAGGAGACGCCACTTTTCAGTACTAAAATTCAAAGTAATTACCAAAGAGGTGTTTTGAGTTTCAGAAAACAAGGGGACTATCTAAGCAAACCTAAATAATTATAAATATTAAATGAATATTTATGAAAAATACAAATTTTCACACAGTACATGTTTTTGTGTCACAGAAAATCAGTTTCACAGTTGTATGTCAAAAGAACAGTCAGAAACTGCGTTTTAATTCAGAACACACTGTATTCAGTGAAAAGGTCCCACATGGTCATCAAACAAAAAAACTACAACAAAACCATAGTGTCCATGTGACCTGCCTGGACAAGCAGTTCAGCTCAATGCATGTGGATCTCCAGTGTGCAGGGAGGCATTTTTCAGACCTGATTTACCCTTTACAAATAACTCTCCTGTTATGCTCAGGTGATGAACAGAAAGAAGGAAGTGAGGAGAGCTCATGGATGGATTTGTAACCAAGCAGTCAAAATGAGCAAATCAATCCAATATACGCTTTATCTCCTGTGCACACTCTGAATTATATTGGAAACCTTTAGAAGGTAGATTGGTGGCTCCTTAAACTTCTCTAGATGGTTTAACTATCTCCCTATATATGTCCTAAGAGTCCCATCCTTAGAAAACAGAACAAAACATCACTATAAATTTATGCATGCCAATAACAGGCATTACACTGAGAGGGCTCTCTCTCACATCATATATATGATGAAGTATTGAGGGCAAGAGTTGCACTACTAAAATTCTGTCTTATCTTCCTAATTCAAGAAATACTATTCATTTCAAGAGGAGTATTCATGAGTTAAGAAAGACAGATTTGGAGCTGGATCCCATTCAAGACCCCTGGAAGTCGATGGAGCCACTCTCAATGATTGCGAAACAAGAAAGATTGGCCTTGTGCCCATGTTTAGCACTGGATATGTAGTTTTGATGGTACATATTTTTCCTATATATAATGCAAATTTTTATCTTAACTTCTTTTTCCTCTGCTTACAGCATTACTTGTTGTTAATGAGCATTAAATCCATCTTGGTTTTATCATACCCTTTCAGTCTTTGCACAGGTACCTCAGCAAATTTTCCCCTTAATTGGTACCCTGTGTTTGAGGGACAAGTAGCCATAATTTATTCCACCTTTGGACATGAGCTACATTTTGGGAAAAGCTTCAGAAGAAGAAAGGATTTTCTCTTTTGTTCTACAACATTACAGCTATTGGACCCTTTACTCTTACCAGGGCCAATGACAAATCCTCCCCTGTCCATAAAGTCAATGGGACCAGACATGAATACAGGAGACATGGGAATAGCAGAGGAACTTCTTCTTCATGCAAGACTTCTGGTGCAAAAACCAGCTTGTCCCATGCTGAGACAGTAGGGGAAAGTGCTAAAGCAAGTAAATGGAATTTTATCTTCAGGGAAGCTATTTATTTATTGACAGTACTGTTCTGCTTGTATGGTTCAGTCATGAACTCGGACCCAATAATGCCAGGTCTTGTACACAGATCAAAATGAGAAGGCTTGCCCCAAAGAACACTCTTTCTCTTTTATATATGGTTTATATACACAAACAGAAAGAAACACATGACAGTTTATCATTGTAATAACTGTATAGACAAGGATTCAAGTAAACAAGGGGAAAGCTGACTATTGCAGCAATAACATTTCCAAAGAAATTTCAGACTAGCAACTGAGAAGGGGTTTTTTTTGAGCAATGTATAATATGCTTTAGCCAGATCTAGCCTGTGTCTTATTTAATTGCTGTTACATTACTCAAATTACTGCTTTGAGACTCCACCCAAGACCAAGCCCAACCTCTGTTAAACAGGCAGTAGGTCTTATATGTGTCACCAAATAAGACACAGGCTCCACCCTGACATTGATGGGCTGGAGTGTGTTTAGAGAAGAGCAGCTAAGCTGGTGAAGCATCTAGAGAACAAATCTTATGAAGAGCAGCTGAGAGAACTGGGATTGTTTAGTTTGGAGAAGGGGAGGCTGAGGGGAGATCTTGTTGCTCTTTACAACTGCTTGAAGGGAAGTTGCAGTGAGGCAGGTGTCAGTCTCTTCTCCCAAGTAATAAGTGATGGGACAAGAGGAAGTGGCCTCAAGTTTTGCCAAGAAAGGTTCAGATTGGATATTGGGAAAAATTTCTTCACCAAAAGGGTGGTCAGAGACTGGAACCAGCTGTCCAGGGAAGTGGTGGAGTCAACATCCCTTGTATTTCAAGAGGTATTTAAAAGGTATTTAAAAGATGTGGTGCTTAGGGACATGTTTCAGCGGTGGACTGGGTAGTGTGAGGTTAACAGTTGGACTCTATGATCTTAAGGGTCTTTTCCAACCTAAATGATTCTATGAAATGGTTACATGACAGGTACAAAAATATTCCCCCACTTCAGCAGTGACACACTTACCTGAATAATTCCTACAATTGATGGGAGGTAGCCTCCAAGGGAAGGAAACAGTGAAAAGGGTCACACAAGCCAACCTGCCTGTACCATAGGTCACCTGGAGCACAGCTCAGAAATACTGGAAATGAGAATATCTCCTGTTCAGTTATATTCTTTGCTTTGCTGTAGTCAGCATCAATTGAACTTCACAGTTAACTTACACATTTTTTTCCTTTGTTTCAGCTCCCCTTTACTTTTAGCAATTGTGGCTCTGTCTTCCTCTATGATTTGTTTAATATCAAAGGTGGGGGGAAGGGGAGAGAGAGAGAGAGATGCTCGATCTGATGTGGGAACACTTTCCCCTTTGTATCAAAGAACCATCTGCTAATTTACAAAATACAAACAAAGTTACTGGATGTGCAAGAACCCCTGTCGGGAAGCCAGGCACAAACAGTGCCTGTACCACGTCAAGGAGTGCCGTGTTTATTCTGGAATGCACAGCTCTCTGGGTTTCTTTTATCTTTGGGTATTTTTCCTTCTTTTTCTCATTTCATTGAACTCAGTTCAGCATAGTGAATAAGCTCTAGCAAAATAATAAATATGGAATATTTTTAGAATGTTTTTCCTACTGTATAAAGCACTTTTCTAGCCAGAAACAGAAATCATATGGAGCAACAACTATTCTGCAGGAAAGGCTGACAGCCCTGCATCCTCCACCTCACTGTTTTGAAGCCTGGGTCTCTGTTGACCCTCTGTTTTCAGAGCAGTTGTGTGACACAAGAGTCAAGTTACTCCAACAGCTCTTTTCATCTTGTCTCCCTGCCTCCTCCGTGCACCATGTAGGGCAAGGCACAATACAACATTCAAGAAACACCTCAACTTTGTCTTTTTCAGTTGTTCTGTAAGTGAGAACTAGGAAAAAAGGAAAAAAAAAAAGAGAAGCAAGAGATCCCTCCTGTGCTCCTTAATGGGCAGCGAGCAGAAGGATGCTCTGCAGTTCCTGTGGTCAGCCAGCTCACTGTGGTCTCACCCCAGATTGGGAGAACGAATGTCACCATCCAGAAGACAGAGAAAAGAAATCATCCAGAGGGAATTTATGTGAAGTGGTCAAGTTAGCAGGAGTTTATGATTAGTGGTCAGACCTTTTTCTTTGTTTCAGGTAGTACCAAGGTTTTAAAACAGAAAGGAATACGTAAATACCTGTAGACAGACCTGCAAACCTGTTTCTTTAAAAACTGGAATTCTGTACGGCAAAGATAGATATAATTTGTCCGCAGCCCTAACACAACACTCAGAACCACGTCGAAGGACATGGTTTAGCAGAAGATGGGTACGGTTGGACTTGATGATCTCAAAGGTCTTTTCCAACCGGAAGGTTCTATGATTCTATGAAAACAGGCCACTACATGACCCACTTCTTATAAGCTGGATTACAATGCGTTTAAATTGGGAGGTTTTTCGGTCTATGTTTTCATACAAATTTAGCATTTGAGGATCTTACCCCACTAACAGGCCTGAAAAGCAGAGCAGAGACAGCAGTCAGGATAAAGTAAACATGTTTTTCTCTTCCTCGTGCCTCACTCAGGTGAAAAAAAAACAAAAACAAACCCACAATACTTCAAAGTCAGAATCCCCAAGGGAACCTGTGTAGACAGTGGAGTCTGGCACATGGGGCCAGCCTGACACAGTAGAGCTCCACAGCACAGCACAGCTACATTAGCAGAGATGTAGCTCCACGTGAAAGCAGCTTCCCTGTTTCTGAACCCAAACTGACTCCCTGAAGGACAGGAAGATGTTTTCTGAGCCACATTTCCCAAGTGTGATGGATCTGGGAGTAGGTCGGAACATGCCAGCTCCCTGTCTGTGTGCCAGTGGCGTGGAGATGTGCTGTATCTTGATGTTCACTCCAAACAGAGATTCTCCATGCAGATGGCTGATAAGGATGTCAGTTGTAGTGACAGGTTCTTCAGCTATGGACATGTGCCCATCAGAAGACAGATTGAGATCACCAGGTTCACTGTACAGAGCCTACACAGACAGTTCTTGTCCGTAACAACTTCCAGGCACCAGCGTCAAGGATATGAAATGGTGACACAGAAGCCCTTGCAACAGCGTCAACTCTGATGCATACAGTCCTGTATTTGTGACAAATCTATTTTAATTTAAACTTGCAAATAAAGTCTGACACGTTGCAAATATGCAACTGCAAAAATAAAATCAGGAAACAAATCCACTGTGTTGTAAAATCCCAAGATGCAAATGGAAACAAATTAGCATGAGACTGCCCTGTGTCTCAAAAAAGCAGGTCTAAAATTAAGAAATCTTTTAGATATTGCAATAATCTCAGATATCACTGATGAGTCCACCATGCAGGTAGGCATGTGTATGCTTATACAAGTGTCCTGTTGGTATGAATAAGAATTAAGTATGAGTTACAGTTTCTCACCTAAGCTGACAGTCCAAGGATTCCTGCACAAATTACCATAGTTAAACAAAAGACTTATATTTCCTGCAATATAAGATACATGCTGGATTAAGAGTGGATTTTGCAATACGTAACATATATAATAGGCAACAAAACTCTATTTTCTATGATGTTCAAGACAACTTTTCAGTAACGTGAAGCTATACATATGCTAGTATTTGCTATGTATGTGAAAATGTAATTTCTGCATCCCTCTCCTTCCTTTCCATGCAAAAAGCCCGTGGTTTAACTGAAAACAGTAGAAGCAAACCTGTATCCAGTGGAACCAGCAGTTCTACTAATTTATCGCAGATCTCCTGATTTCGGCTAGGATAGAGTTAATTTTCTTTCTATTTGCTGGTGTGGTGCTGTGTCTTGGGTTTACGATGAGAATAATGTTCATAAAACATGGATGTTTTAGTTGTTGGTGAGCAGTGCTTTCATCAAGTCAAAGGCTTTTCAGCTTTTCATGCCTTCAGAGAGGAGACTAGGGGTGCACACGACACTGGGAGGGGGCACAGCCAGGACAGCTGACCCAAACTGGCCAAAGGGATATTCTATACATCATATTCAGTATATAAACTGGGGCAGTTGGCCAGGGGTTGGCCAATGCTTGGGGATAGGATGGGTTTTGGTTAGTGAGTGATGAGCAATTGCATTGTGCATCACTTGTTTTGTATATTCATTCCCCCACACACACCACCTTTCTATCCTATTTAAACTCTTTATCTCAATTCATGAGTTTTACTTTTTTTCCCCCAATTCTGTCCCTTATCCCCCTGGTGTGTGAACGACTGTGTAGTATTTAGCTGCCTGCCAGGTTAAACCACAACAGGAGACAAGATTTAACCCGGTATAGTTTAACAAATGGTCCTGAGAGTACAGCAACGTCCAATCCACTGACCCTTCAATTCCTTCTAGTGGAAGGGATGCTGGCAAGCCATGAGTACTGCTGAGCAACGTATTTGCTCATTTTGCTACCTAAATGGTCATCTGCATCAAAATGCAGATTGAGTGCTCTGCCAGCAGTAGCTCTGACAACAGTAAATGGCAACACTCAGGTGCCAGTTTGTGTTACCTCCCAGGGCTGGCTGCCATCATTCTCCATGTGCACATGGTAAATCTGCTCACACCTGAGTCCCACACCAAGGAATATTCACAGGCGCTGTGGACAGTAATCCTATCAATGAAAAATCATTTACATTCAGCCCACTTTTAGAAATCTACAAATATTTAATGAGTACAAGCTAGCACAGCTTTTTGGAAAGTTCAAAAAGTTAGTTTCAGATAAAGTTCTGTCACCAACATATTTTTCTGGTTTTAGAAAGAAATATCCCCTTTTCAAGAAATGCTCCACTATCCTAAGATATTCCAGAACCCTGCAGTGTTTCTACTATTTCCAGGACAGTTACCACAACCTTGACATAAAGCTCATCTGACACAGAGTCCTTGCAAATGCCATTACCACAAACATGAGCTTGGAATGGGAAGATGCTGGTGGTGATCCCCACAGACCCAAATGGGAAAATATCAAAGATGAATTAATTTTAACTGACATCACTTCCTGGGTTTGTTGTCAGCATTCCTGCAAATAGATTGTATCATTCATCCGTCAGAAGTATTCAACATTTTCTATTTTCTATCATTTTGACAATGCAGAGTCTATTCACTCAAATATCCAAGCTATGACATAACATCTTTCTCCCTGTGAAGTGACTACGCAGAGTATATGAGGCTGGAGCTGCTTTAAATAGTCTCCATTGCTCTGTGTACACAGCATATGTTTTTTCCCATCATCCTCCAGCGCTCTTCCATTGCAGTCTGCAAACGTCACACAGTGCCTTATGCACCTCTCAACTCTCATATACCATGGGGTAAGTTTTAGTTTCACTTATGTTGGCATAATCCCACTAAAGCCAGAAGGATTGCCTGAGTTTATCTGCGATCAGAAAGCAGCCTCAAGTTAGGCTGAGCTACATAAGTGTTTGGAAGGAGCAATTATGTTCTGCAGCAAAAAAATGAAGGTTTCAGAATTTAAACTGACAGAGGAGTTAATATTCCCCACACATGGATGTACTCACAACTGTCACTGCTTGGCCTTGGGCAATAGTTTTGCTGAGAATGACATTTTTTTGCATAGGATAAAGCCAAACTGCTGATCAGTTTCAGTTTTTAATAAACAGAATCAACATTGCATCTGACATCATTAACAGTAGGGAGAGTGGTCTTTCTGGATAATAGCAATGTATTATGGCAGAATATCCAGATACTATCAGTGTTGATAGATTAAATAGATTAGAGGAGAGGAAAGAAATAAAATTCAACCCAAGCTCTCGATGCAGCTGCAATGAACTCAAATTCTTATTCCCTTCTTGTCCCAAAAGACTTGGCATTGCTTGGGTTCTCAAACAAAGTCATATTTCACAGCAGAAAGGCTGCATTCCAGTTTAAGTTTGTGTTTTAAATGCAGTTTTATAAAGCATTGTGGGCTTTTCCAGACTGAACGGCATCATATATAAATTTAAAATATCATTATTATTTCAACATTATTTATGGATACCATCTGTTCGTAACTCTGTCTCTTCTTTTTAATGTTCTTATCACAGACTGCCTTGCTTATTACTTGCTAAATTGGTCAGAATTCAGTTCAAGCTATCTTTGACTTATGTGTTTACCTCAATGAGTGCCTGCCAAGAATGATGTTTATAGCATATCTTGCATTGATTTTAGAATTTCTGAAAGTAATAAAGAACTGAATGAGGTTCATTTCTTCTCACAAATTAGAATCTGTCATATTAATAGAGTAATATAATCCTGTCATCGCTTCCATTTGTTTCTTCTGTCAGACTGAAAGGAACGAGAGGTTAACTTTGAGTTCATTTTTGCTGTTTGTTTAAAGGGTCTAGAGGATGCTGTTGGTTTGTTTTTAAAACCTTCAGGAGTAATCATTCCAAACCTTTTTCTAAGAGGTGCCAGGCTGGCATCAATGAGGCTCCTCCAGGGGAGGGCACCGCTCATTGCAGCGAGAGGACAAGACCAAGCTCTTCATCACTTGCAGTGATGATTTTGTGAACAGAAGGTATGCACCAGAGCCGCCTTCTCTTACCCTGCTGAGGTAACAGGGTGGGCTGTACCCCATTTCTTCCTCAAGACAACATCTGGTGTCTGGGTAGAGATCATGCACATCCCCACCTCTGCTCTTCCACAACACTCATGGCTGAGCTTGGAGAGGTCGGAATTACAGCTCGGCACTGGTTAATGAGACACAAAGCACACAGTATTGCTCTCATTCTGGGATGGTGTCCCTCGCATACCATGTCCTCATTATGGTGTTGTCTACAGTCACTATTTAGTCCATATTTAATCTTCAAAACCTGTCCAAAGTATAAACCTTTACATCAGCTGTTGTCATGTCAGCTTTCACAAGCTTTACGCAAACAGTAATGCACAATTCAGGGGGAAAAAAGTCTCCAGATAGGATCAGTGACGTTTTATTAGAAGCTATGCAGCAGATTTACCAAATAAACTCTTACCCCCACCAGCAGCCAATGCCACAGTACAGCTGCCTGGAATTTTTATTTTCTTGGTTTTAACTTCATAACTCCCCTTTCCTTTTCCTTCTTGCTTCCTCTTGGCTGACATATTATATAGCTGCTGAAATGATCCTCTAGCCAGGAATGCTGAATGAGCGGTTGCCTGTGGATTGGTGCCAACGCTGCACTGGAAACTGGAAAGCAGCACAGACTGGCTTGCACCCCTGTCTCCTTCCAGACACAGATAAAAAACCAGAGCTCCCTGTTACAGACTGCTGAACTGTGAACTCAACATTTTCTCCTACCTACCCCTGCGGACACATTGGCATTTGGGGGGGGGCTGTGCACCAACCACACATGATGCCAAGTTGAGCCTCCTGCTTCTCTTGCAGCATTTTGAGAATGCCAGGCTGAGATCTGTGTAGTATCAATTATAATCCTGAACACATCTCTCAAAATAAATGTTTTGTGCATTTTTGTAGTAGAACACCTAATAATAGCAAGCAACTAACAGAGTACAAGTCCGCTTCCAATGTGTCAGATAATAATTGTGCTATAACACCACTGTGCATACATGAATAAATACAATTCTAAATTCAATGAGATATTTTCCTTCTGCTGCTGCTCCTGCCGCAAATGAATACACCAGCAATTAATTACTGTGCTCAGCAACTCCCTGCAGCAATTGTGTAATAGATTAATTTTCAGTCCCCTGTCTTGTAACCTTTCAGATAAGTTTCATGGGTCTGGAATGGCAAGCATAAAAATATATGGGTTTGTTCATTTAATGTTTGTAAATGTTACAGCTCTCAGATACCAGCCATAACTTCCTCAAAGTTCTGCTCCACTGCTTATAAATACTGCAGTATATTTGAATATTAGGAACATTTGAGCTCACAGCTAAGAGTAAGGGATCTTTCTCCATCAGAGATATTTGCGTGTTACATTTTATGTTAAAACTTATTTCTATTCAAATTAGTAACATTTGAGAAATAGTATGATATTAGTTCTCACTAGCTGTCAGCTATACTTCAGTGGTGAGGGCTAAACCAGTCTTTCCTGGCTTCAGTAGTCACTGCAAGTTCTGCCAATGACTTTGGTGAAGCCAGGATTTCACTTCAGTCACTATCTCTGTTTCACTAAAAAAATTAAGATTGAAGCTAATACACTATCATTGTACCTCTGCTTTTTTTTAAACAATTATTTTTAGGATGTACTATTAAAAGTTGCTGAGCACTTCAAGCATTACGAAAGGACTTCCATATCAAGAAAACCACAAAGCTATTTCCTGATCATATTTTGCAAGCATTTAAAGTCCAGTGAGGTCATGTGCCTAGAGCTGACAACACAGCACAGGATGAACATTGAACAGACACTGCCTGAGTGATGAAATGCAATACAACACTACTAATGTCTTGATGACAATGTTATCTGCTGTTGCACAGATGTCTCGGAAAAAGCCAACTTCCTCTGGTTCTCCTGGGCAAATCCAAGTCCAAGAGGGGACAGCACAGGAACTAGGCAAAAGGAAGGTAGGGGGAGCAATCTGAAATCCACGCTTTCTGAACCTGAAATTAGTCCAAAGATCTTTGGGGTAATGACTTTCCAGGCTGAATGAGCAGCAAGAGTAGACTAGCAAAACTGGAAAATAAATCTCCAGACCAGGTTTCAACCCTGGATAGAAATATATACACAATACACCAAGAATAATTAATAAGAAAAAATAAGTCTGAGCTTTCTGACTAGAAACGCAGTATGGTCCTGTGCTTAGAGCAATGAATTGGGACTCAATTCTGTTTCTGCTGCTACTGGGCTGTACAACCCGTGCTGCCTTCAATGTCACCCTTCAAGACAGTGACTGTCTCTCCTAGCCAGGCGTACAGAGCCCAGTAAATAAAGTTTTTGCAAACAAATTATTAAAAAGAAATATTTTATACTGAAAGTTCTAAGGTGCCCCTTAAGCCAAGATGTCATGAATAGGGTTACCCTGAGTCATAAAGTATTTGAAAGAATCAAATGATAATGAAAAAGAAAGAAAAATTACTAAATATGTTTCCCAAGTTCTGTCTAGCTTTGCTTCTCACATCTCTGCTCAATGAATACTCACACAGCTCTGATTTATTGAAGCACAGGACACATACTAAACTCTGGTGTTCCTTCTCTAGGGAGAAGTCTTCTACTTGTTCATTTCAATGTTAGGTATCTAGATAGTGCACCTCAAAAATGGAAGAAAAACTGAATTTCCCTCTTGCTGAAGAGTATTTTTCTTAATCATTTTGAATATAAAGGCTGGCAATGCACTACGTTTAGATCAAACCATATCCTTAAACTGGACTGAAGTGACTAGAGATGCTTCAGGACCTGGCATTTGCTTCTGTAAGCAGAGAAATGGGCACAGTAGCCTCAGAACCACTGAGCAGCTTTTCTGTTCCAGTTTGCAATAGCATCTAGAGTTGACATTTCACAATTTCACAGTGGGATTTCTCCCACTGTCTTGATTCGTGTAGTTGCCTACAGTGACTCAAGTCTGCCTTTGAGGCATATGGGATTTACCAGTCTTCACCCCATGTTTTGCAGGGCTTAGCCAGCCATCTGGCATATTCCACAGTGGACAAGAGCCATCACTTACAGACTGGTGACTGGGCCTATCAGGGACAATAAGCAATACCGTGTGCTACTGAGTGACTTCATAAATGGTGCCTGGAGACCATCCACCGTGGAAGATGCAGTTCTTTATCTTTGCAGTTATTCATTGATCTTTGTTTACCACCTTTGCAGAGAAACCTTATCATCCACTCTCAATGCTTGGAGTTCCCATGGGCCAGTGCAGCCACTCCCCAGAGTACTCAGATAAAGTCATGGTTCTCAACTACCTCCATAACCAGCAGACTACAGGAACAGGCTACACTGCAGATCTGAAATACAGAGAGATTCAAAAGTTCATTTCCAGCTGGCATCTGTCTAATCAATTCTCCACTTAAAAAAACAGACACATAACTGCTGCTTTTCTCTTTGTGCCTAAATCCTCAAACTTACTTTCTTATGAAGCTTTAGCCAACGGAGTCAGGCAAGTAAAAAAAAAGAAAAAAGAAAAAGTTTTTTGCTCATTACATCAAAAAGCAATCTTTCAAAGACACATGGTTTGTATAAGATTTTGTCCAGTGTTAGTGCATTATTAACCACTTTTCCATGCTGCCTTGGCTTCTGGAAACAACTGAAACCTGAGAAAACACAAGGGATATGTCCTCGTTTTCTATTATATTTTCTTAATAGGATGGCAGGTGAGGCAGAGTCGAGACTTCATTTGTGCAGAAAGTCTATGGGTCCAACTTAATCGACCACAAATAACATTATGGCAGAATAACAGAAAGGAAATAAACCACAGGGGTGATTGTCAAGAGATCCCATATTTCTGTGCATCTTAATGTACCCTTAGTTCCTTCATTCAGTTTCCCCTTGTATATAGATGATAACAGATCACAGAAACACTGTCAGGATTAATTACTCAATGTCCTTACTTTGCCTTTGAAAATGTAAAAGCTCTCTGTTGCCTAACGGTATAGGTGGATGTCCAAAGGGATTTACAAAAGAACTTAAGCAGGTTAAATGTCTACACTCTGTTGACTCTCAAAGACTTTCCATAAACCTGACACTATAAATGGAGTAACAGTAAGGGAGGACGCTGGTGCCCATCTCTGTACTGGCCAGGACACTGGAACAGCTTTTAATATTCTCTTCTAATGATTACACATTACTCACAATCTATTCACTGCTGGCTGACACACTGATTTGAAGTAGGGATCTACCTGCCTCAATGTCTCCCATGTCACAAACCAATACCTAAAACCAACATGCAGCTTAAACCCTTAAGGTGCTGCTGTCCAGTCAGGCTTTTTTAGCTGAATGAGACCAACTGTTAAACCAAATGCTGGACATCAACAAAGTGTACACATCCAGTGACACTAATGTGGTGCAGAAATCCAATGTGCCGGGTGCTCTGCCATAGCTACCAAATTGCTTGAATTTGTCTTGGATGACTCTCTATTACCCAGGCACAGCAGGCATGTACAGACTCCAATAAGCAGGACTCCTCCCATACCAGACAGCAATAAACTGGCCATAGAGGCTCCCTAATTGCATTAAGCTGCTGTTGTAACCAGTTGTAGAACTTCTGTCCACTAAATGCTAGTTAAGGCATTTCTTCCGAGTTGCTTTCACCATCAGCTCAGAGATCTTGTTAGGAGGGTTCAGAAATGACAAAAACAGCTGGGCTTTTCCAATAAATACAGCTGTTCACCCCAGCAACCCAGCCTAATCTGACCAGCCAAAGGTGCGCATGGGGAATGAACACACCCAGCTCTAAGCTCTCTCCCCAGAGTACAAATATAGCTGCTTTGCAGGTCAAGGTTGGCTCCCCACCAGTATCCACTCCGTTTCTTGGGTAGGTTTTTTCAGTCTGCATTGAACTGTCCATAACGTGGCAACTTTTGGCTACCTGCACCCACGAGAACTGGTTTCAAGCACCTAACATAAGCCTCTCCCTTGGGTTGAACAGTGAATGTGCCCTACTAGCAGTTGAAAGTTAGGAAACTGGTTTTGTCATCACAGAGACTCAGTGAAGGATAAAAAAAACAGGCTTAAATTACACTTTGAAATGAGCTAGAGAAATTGGCTAGTGAAGACAGCAGCAAATGCTTTACTCTCTGGTAGGAAGCGCATCTTACCAGAAGCATAAAATGGGAAGGTTCAGGGTTTTGTCCCCTGATGATTACATGTATTCAGGTGGACTTTGAATTTTATAAGCCTTCAAGCCTAAATTGTCTTAGGACCTGTCTGTTTAAAAGAACACATTTCTCTTTGCACATTTTGGTCAGCACTGTAATCAAGGGAGCCACATATGCTGGATCCTATTCAACTTAATAGATAGAAATTTGGCAGTAGAGTATTCTCCATATGGGGCTTTCAGCTGTAGAAAAGCTTCTGCCTTTGCTATAAAATAGATTGGGATTGTTCCTTTCCAGAGTAGGCTGCCTCTTCATCTAGATGGTTGAGGAGAACTGGATTCAAATGTGAGTTGGCTCTTTATGTGGAATTTAGCACCAGTTAAGAAAAACCCAACATGCTGGCTTTCAAATGATGTTTGTGATATTCCCCTGAAATTCTGAGGGAGTTATTTTGTCCTGATTGTATTTTTGCTTTAAGTTTTATCAAGAGCACCCAGGGAAATGGATTGGCACATCCATCAAATGTAACTTGAAATGAGTAAGTGTCTTTCTAGTCACTGGTTTAACTGTGAAGGTGCAGAGTAGTGTTGGAAGGTTCGGTGCTCTAATAGAAAAAACAGACCACAGAACATCAAACAAAATTATACTGGAATAAATGTATAGATATATTTTCTCAATATACTGCAAGTATAATGGCTTCATTGTACAGGCACAACTTACTTTCCCATCAAAACAAAGAAGTTTAGCCTGAAATAATTAATTTGTGCAGGCAAAGCCTAACATTTCCACAGTTGCCGAAGGGAAAGCAAAGAACAACTGTAAGGCCAGGAAAAAAACCCTCACAATGAGATCACTGGGAATAATTCCAAAAGCATGAAATTAATGTAAATCACAAATAGCTCCTGTGAAGCCAATATAAGAATCTGTGAGAAACCAGAATCCAGTCCAATAAGCTACACATGCATCACCGAGAGAATAAAAAAAGGCATGACCACAACAGAGAGATTTAATAATATATTAAATTCATATTAACACTGAATGATCACTAAATGAATAAATACTTCCCTAATAATATTTGAGTAATATGATAGCAGTTTCTTGCAGGAATGGTGCAAGTCTTAATGATTATCTTGTCTCAGCAAATCTTACGGAAGCTACACCATCCAAATGGAAGCCATTATGGCTTTCAGGAGATGCATCTTTCCCAGCTGGGTAACAGTTGCCTAGTGTAGTGGATGGCAACAGGAACGTTATCAGGTAAAGCAGACATATAGAAACCTACCTAGAATCTGTTTACCACTCCTGCTCCGTCCCTCCCAGTGTTTGCAAGTCTCTTTTCCTTAAATGTTTGGGTTTTGTAGCCCCTCAAGGAAGAATAGCCAGGAGCCCAGCCCAGCTTGCAGACTAGAAGCAACTGCAACTCTCTCAGTGTTGCTTCCATATAATTGATATAATTAATGCTTTTAGGTTCAAAATTAATAAAACCCAGTCATGACCCATTGGAGGATTTGTTCTTCAAGAATATGTTAAAATTATACTCGTGCTCACTAAAAGAACTGGAAATATTACCCTTGATGAGTTTACTTCAGCCATTAGGTTTATTCATTGAAGATATGGTCTCTGCAACAGAGGTTGGGGTGAATTAGAGTATATGTTGTACTCTTAGGTGGTGTCTGTGTTTTCTCAACCCTGCCCTGCTTTGGTGAGGCATTGGCTTTTGTTGTCTAAATGGGCTCAGATATGTCATTCGTATTACCAAGGCTTATTTAATTCATTTACTAGGTCATTGCTTGGGATAATATATGCAAATTGTACATATTAAGAGTGATACGAATTACATCAAGCGTTGCCATTTATGTGGAAAATTCATCAAATGTTAATGTAAAATATATAAATGGAAAGAATAAAATAATAATAAAATATGAATGTGCAGCAAGCATAAAAAATGGAGATCCTTAACTGCCCATTTGTTAAGCAAATAAGGATAGCATATCCTTAGCCAGTGAGTAAAAAAGGCAACAGAAAATGACTGAGTTACAGTGACATTGAGAACCACTTAAACCAGATCCCCTGTATTCTGACAGGGTATGTGCTTGTGAATGGGCAAAATGAAAATTCATGTCAAAAAAAGGAATTCCAGCAACTGTATAACAAAGCTAATCACAGAATGCTTGGCCACCAAAGATCTGGAAAAACTATAAACCCAAGAACAGTGTTTTATATCATTATGAGTATGTATTTCATAATTCTGTGATTCTGTGTTCTTGCTTGCGGGTACACTGGATGTTACTGGCTGGTCATAAAGTGTCCTGAATTTGTAACAATTCATTTCTCTCATATTATAAGAACAAATAGTCACTTAGCATTCTAGTATCTGGTGAAGAAACATCCACACAACCTCATATATCCCTACATAATTTGGCATAACTGGCAGGTTTTTCTAAAATGGAATAACTGAATAATAATGAAGGCCATTAATGATGATTAGAAACATTACAAAGAGTGAAAAAATTAGTAATATAGTTTCATATATTCATAGACTGCTTATGAGAAGAGCATTTTTGTAGAAATCATGCATAATTATTACTCAAGGAGAGAATATCAAAGGTAAGTTATTTGAATTTTCACTCTCTTAAAAAAAAGTTCCCCTTAATGTAGATCGAATTGCCACACTTCAGAAAAACAGTTAACTTCTCTCTTTTTTCCTAGTGATTCATATAATGTTTCTCTACTCAATTGTTTTAATTCAAGTCCTTTTGCCATACATTGACAAATATTTACACCACCATACATCCTTTCAGGGATCAGACATCAACATTCTGCATGTTAATTTTGCTCTTATGACTGCTGAGTTAAATGAAGTAATTCTTACTTTTCTCTAAAATTCCAGATGTCATTAATTTCTTTTATCAGTCTCTAACAGAAAACGTACCTCAAGACTTTTCAACACATATTGCCAGCCTTTATAAATCTCAATCACAAAATAGTGAAGAGTCGCTGTCAAAATTTAGCCCCATCCAGTTTGACTGGCAGCTAAACACGAGCAGTTGTGTCCCAATTCCACCACCCCAAGGAAAGGGGGGAAGGGGACAGAGGAAAGGGAAATGAGAGAAAGAGACTTGTGGGTTGGAAATGAAAACTAAACCAGCTTGAATGAAACAACAATAATAATAATGAAAATACTATTTATAAGAAAATAATAAAATAAGCACAAGGATACAGGAAAGCTGGGGAGGGGCTCTTTATGAGGGAGTGCAGTGACAGGATAAGGGGGAATGGTTTTTAGCTGAAAGAGGGGAGATTTGAATTAGATATTAGGAAGAACATTTTTTCTGTGAGGGTGGTGAGGCCCTGGCACAGGTTGTCCGGGGAAGTTGTGGCTGCCCCATCCTGAAGGTGTTCAAGGCCAGGCTGGATGGGGATTTGAGCAGACATAAATTTTAAGTCTTATCACTTCTATAGATAGTGTCCAAAAGCATGAAGTTAACTTTCAGAATATGAAGTTACTTTGATGAAGCTTAGCTAAAAAGTTAGAAAAGGGATTCTACTTTAGCTCAAATCAGAGCAGTTGCTTTGCATCTGCTCATCCTTGTAACAGAGAGAGAAAAAAAAAGGCCCCACTCTTCCAATGGCACTTGTGCAGCTTTCGCAAACAGGCTCATGTATTTCTGGGCTATATGTTGCATAAGCAGAATAATAAATCACTGAAAGTTAATTGCCCTAACAAATAAGTTTATATAAGCACGATCCTCTCAAATAGGATCTGCTTTTCCCATTTTGCTTTTGACCATTTTGAAATACACCATTTGGGTCACCACAAAGGGCCAAATCC
Source organism: Dromococcyx pavoninus (assembly GCA_033558185.1). Taxonomy (NCBI): domain Eukaryota; kingdom Metazoa; phylum Chordata; class Aves; order Cuculiformes; family Neomorphidae; genus Dromococcyx; species Dromococcyx pavoninus. The sequence continues at coordinate 180,901 of JAUMJL010001634.1, forward strand.
TACAGTGCTGGTTTATTCCTAATAAATGTTACCTGATTCTTGAAAAATCTAAGATAAGATCCATGTTAGTGAGTGAGCAGCTTTTCATTGAATTTGATATTATCTTGATATGGTAATGAAACAGAAAGCAGGTGGCCTGCCTCCTTCTAAAAGTTATAGGATACTTGCCCAGGTCATGATTGCAGTGTTATACAAAGTATATTTATAGGTCGAGAAAGACTGCATTCTTTCGGTTAGGTTGATTACATTTGGCAGATACAATAGGACAGAGGACCTTTTTTACTGATGCTTGGAGAATCCCTAAAGCACAGAAGGAAAATCCTGTTCCTGCACTCAAATGTCACCGGCTACGTGATCACGCTTTATATAGAGATCACATTTTAAAATAAAGAGGAATAATTACTAAGATGTCCCTTAAAACATTAATAAAGTGTTACAAACTGTTTGAGAGCAACTGCTTAACAGACTGCCAATAAGGGTGATTTCTACAGCCTCCTTCTCCTATACCTTGCTTATATCATTACATTTCCTATTATTGCTGCTCAATTTATTAACCCCATGTAAACATAACATAATGCAAAATGTTACCAGATGTTTAAAAGAATCTATGAAAACCTTCCCTTAGGTTCTGTAAGCTTGAGTCATTAATCTATAAATTCTTTGGTTTCTTTTCTATTTAAGCATTACAGGATTTTTCCAAAAGGATTTGGTGCTCTCAAAGGTAAAATCTCGCTTGCCTATTAATGCATGAATCTCACTAAAGTCACTGAAACTACTCATGTGAAAAGACACACTCAAGTTCATCACGGAAAGATTAGCCATTTGGGCTTAAGGAAACTGTATACAAGGTGCCATGACAAAGAGAAGTGGTTTCAGTCTTTCTCATTTACATGCAAAGCAAATTTCTTCCACCATTTGCTTCCAATTTGATAACTGAGCAAAAGCATAGTAATAAATAACTCAAAAGAAAAAAGTGTAATTTACTTCAATAAACCACAGTTTCAGACCACGGGGAGGACCTGAGGATTTATTTCTTCTGTCACACGACAGGGGAGGCAGGAGCTGCCATGGAGACCTCTGTCTCACTCCAGTCGCTACACAGCCACTTTCTCCATCTGTGGATGCCCAACAGCTGCCCCATGCCCAGACTGTGCAGACCAGCTGATGAATTTGAGCAACATTTAATTGAGGCAAAAGAACAGCAAAAAATAAAATAGAAGCCTACATGACCCAATACAGATATTCTTACTGGGGGTCAATGCAGTTCCGTGCAGCTCCCAGACACGTTTCCTAAGGAGGAAAATCCGAACCAAGACCCCCACAGCCTCTCCCGTCGTGGCATACTGTTTCCCAGAAAGATGGCTGGAATTATTGGGAACTGCCAAGCTTTCCACAGAAGTTAAAGCTACTTCCTCTTGGCAGTGTCCCAGGAGAAGATACTAGCAGTCATGCTGGTTATCCAGTCCCCTTCCCTCCATTCCCTGCAGGCTCTGGAAGCAGAGTTGCTCCAGACTGCAGAAGGAGACTCTCCCTGTTCATGTTTCTTATGGCTGTGTTAACCCTTACAGCAGAGCTCTGCTACTTGTGTTTGTAGTCCAAGAACCATAGACAACAGTTTTCTAGAACTCTCACAAGTTCTAAGAAGGAACAACTCCTTGGGTGTGTGAATCAAACCCCTCAGCCTCTAGAATTCCACTTAATTTCTCCATGCCTCTGCCATGCTACCAGGATCACCTCACATCCAGCCAAGCAGCTCCTGGCACAACACCCAGCTGTGGGCCCAGCTGGAACACAGATTAAACCTGGGAAACCCAGGTGTGGATATCACTGCTGGGCTCAGACCAGCTCAGGAAATCTGCTATGGAGCTACGGACAGGAGACTGCTAACTTGGGGCTAGAAAGCTTCCACCAGCAGTGAGTGTGAGGGGAAAGTTTCACACATCCCTTCAGAGCTCCAAATTTGAGACAACTACCCAAGAAACAAGCACTGCAAAAGAAAGCTGCACAGAAGAAAAAAGCTGATTGTTCAGATAAAACAATTGCTCATGGGAAAGGTTTTATGGAAATTAACATGCAGGACACCATGAGGTTACCAGAAGCAACTCTAGAGAACAGGACTCTAAAAATCTGGTAACTTAATAGAAAATTGAGCCCTTTATATAGATTAGTAGCGTTTTAACAATTTATAGCAAACACAACTCAGAGATGTTGTTAAAATTCCAGAAGAAAATTAAATAAATGCTAAAGTAGATCATCGCTTCTTAAGAAAAAAAATCAGTAATTCTTTTCCTTAAAATACCTCTCGTAAGGAACATTTCTATCTCTCCTGAAATCAGAACATTTACAGTATTTGTTAGTATTTAATTTCCTCCCTTCTGTATTTTAACATCTTGGGTATAACTTCAGTCTCTCCAAAATCAATGGAAATTTTGCCAGGCTTCATGCTCATAGATGCAGAGCCTCTCACAGACGATTCCCACCCTATTTCTAAGAAATGTTTGTGCCCTGGTCTGGGAAACCTCCAAGCATCCATGTATAAATATCTATGATCTATGCAAACAGTGCGGGTTTTGAATTTTGAAATGCATGACAAGCACAATAAAATCACTGAATAAAATAAATAAGCCTATGCTTGTCTAAGTAACAGTAGAGTGTGATTCTGTAATATGACTATATATATTGTCTATTAAATTATTCATTCATTATTGCTTGTTACTGGTCTCATACTAACGATCAAGTAAAAGAAAATTCATGGTAAGGTTAAGAAATCAGTAATGCATTTCATGCAACAGAACAGAGTTTGACCATTGAACGTGTTTCTGATCCTGTGGCAGAATTTCAGCCCATACTTTAAAAATAAAAAACCCTTCAGAATTGGTCACAGCAGAGCTATTATCCATTACAAGTAAGAAGCAATGAAACGACATGAAATCTGGCGTAAGGCCCAGACCTGAATAAGGCTATTGCAGACCAGCCTGACACTGATATATTCTCTGTTTTCCACAGAAGTATTCTAAGTTTTCATGGCTGCAGCAAAAGCCCACAATTCCATGCTCCCTGCCAGACGCCCAGCTCTAAAAAAGGCTGATTCACAGCAATATGAGGTGGAGCAGCCAAGAGCTGAGCATGACCTAAAAGCAGCAAAAAGGACTTAGGATGCTGTAACTTCTGATACGGAGATTATTGGTCAAGTGTTTGACTACGGGGACCAAGAGGAGCCTTTGGACACTCTTCGAAGACAAAGCAGTTTTTGGTGCAATGACAAGAGAGTAAGTTTAGATGATGGACTTCAATGTGTATTTACAATATGAAAAAGCACAACAACACATCATTGTGCTTTTTATAATATTTTTTCTTTCAAAAAAAGAAAGCCAGGAAAGCAATTATAAGCTATTTCGATGGGCTCATAATCATAATTTTCCATAGAAACTTCAGAGCATGTGAACGGAATATATAGAAATATCTGAAATGCTAATTGTCACTACATAATTGCTACAAGGCTGAAACATTTTAACGAGGAACTATCTGGGCACTCGAACAACTACATCTTTGAAATAACGCAAAGAAGGCATTCAATCCTTTCTGCAAACCTAATGAAGTACTGTGCAAAGCAAACCATTACACAGAAGTCAGATGAAGAGACCAGCTCTGTAGGTAAACAGTGCAGAACAGAATTTATCTAGGCAATGGCACAATTCTATTATCTGTTTTTAAGAAAAAAAAAGATTTCACATTGTTAAAAGGGTGAACGGTTCAGGTGGATGGGGTGACAAATGATCTGTCCTAAGCATTTTTACAAGTATTTTTAAAGACTGGGATTTCTTTGACCCAAGCAAAACAAAGGCTGAGAAGATGCAGCTACTGTTTCCAGATATGGAAAAAAGAGAATGTTAACGTTAATCACAAATGTGTTACAGAAATCTGAAGGACATTTCTAATAATCAGTGAGGTTCTGAAACAAATGTGTGGCAGGAGAAATGCAAAGAGAGGACTCGACAGCTTTAAAATGGAGCTTTAGCAGCAAAAAGGTACACAAAATACTATTCTTACAAATAAGAGTAGTCACTAATTTATCAAAATGAACATCAATGTATTGTTAACTTGAACACAGGAAAAGGCAGAAAATTTGCAGCAATTCAAAAAATTTAAAAGATAACTACCAAATGATACAGCCTCCCAAGAGCTTCATAGTGATTCTTCTAAAATGGGTAAAAGTTACTCCTACGGTGAATGTGATTCCAGTTCCATTTTTTTTCAAAAGCTCTCAGCTTGAAATATCAGCATCACATACATTTGAGCTGAAATGGTACTAACAAATAACATCCTTTCCTTTTTCCAACTATCTAAGTATAGATGTGTTTGCTAAAAAGGGCAATCTGCTGGCTAACCTGAGCTGGTGGGATCTTTTCAACTAATCATATCATTCCTTAACATCCCACTATACAGATTAGAAATGTTAAAAGCACTATATAATATTACCATGGCAGTATCATACTTGTTCTAAATGTTGGTTTAAAGTGAACATCTTAAGGAAAATGATATATTGTCAAGATATCAACCTGCAGTTCTAACAACAGAAAACCATAGTCTTCACTTAATAAAAAATTAACTTCCTGCATCAATGAAGAGTCTGTCTTTACTATATTGTTTCTAGAAAATGTTGCTGTTTTGCTTATTTGTAGTTATTCTTAAGCTCTCTGTAATATGCTATGAAGTATCTAAATGACAGTGTGTTCCATCTGATATGCCTCTTCTGGGGTTATATTTCATCAGTTGTGTTGCTCCTCCACGGATATGGCAGTTAGCAGACAGGCTGAGTGAATTCAGGGATTCCGTTGGTGTGACAACAAAATATAAAGAACAAAGAGTGGTCCAGTCATTGATTTCCCATTACATTTCCATCTGACAGAAAGATTACACTTGGGTATTACCAAAGAGAACTTGTTTTAATCTTGGTAACCCATATGTAGATTGATTTTTCCCTAAAACAGAATTTTTATAATTGCACTTCCCTGTTCAAAGGCTGCCTTTACGGAACAATTTCCAAGATGAGAGGAGGAAAAGCCATCATACGTGTTACAAGAAACTGAGGCTAAAGAGTTCAGAACCCCTACTAGAAAGGGACATAGGTACTAAACACCCATAAAGATGCTGAATTCCAGGGAATGGGCATCCACGTTGTTTTAAAATAGGCACTGGGTTAAAATATTAACAAAGAACTGAAGTGAATGACTGACATTTCAAATACAGCTATTAGTAGAAGACCAATTCAGAACTCAGTTTGAATAGAAGTATCCTCCTTATTTTGTTTTGTTCCATATATTTTTGGTAGTTTCTTTGCTCTCATTTGGCAATAGTGCCCAAGAATGTCAGAGAGCCACACTCTATAATTTTGGTAGTGCTGGAGAACTTGGAAACTGAACATACTGTAATTGAAAAGGAATTGAGTGGTCTAGTTTCATCACCAAAACTGAGGGAAACTGGTGAAATAGACAAACTGCAGGAATGCAGAAAATTAAATTCAGTTCTTCTTTCACTTTTAATATTCTAAGACACAGATTTCAAAATACTGTATGTCACCAGCTGCATGCAACCACCACAGCAAAAAATAACTGCTGCTTTCTCCCTCTTCCCTGGAGGGCAGTGACCAGTACAGATGCAAAAAGAAAGACTCTAAGAACACTTCCCCAGCAACTCTCACAGCTCCTGGCAATCTGCAGTCTGGGGACTTCCTGCACTGGAGGTTACATCAGCATCTTCCTGTTTAGCAGCCCTCAATGGACCTTTCTTTCATGAATTGTCTAATAATTTTTTAAACCTGTATATATTTTGGCATATGAAACATCCTGTAGCAGTGGATCCCATGACTTCATTGTGCGTTGTGCAAAATGAGCACTTCCTTTTGTTTGCCATCGATCTGCAGCACAACCATGTCACATCACTCCTCGTAGATGCTGCGTTCAGAGAAATAATATTTCTACCTTTACCTTGCCATTCAAAACCTCTGTCCCATGATTTTAGACACACTCTTCCCCTGCTGAAAAGTCTTAGACCATTAGTGTCTCTTCCGCAACCATTCATATTTGACCATTATCCTTTCTGCCATTCCCAACTCCATGTTGCCTTTTTAGGAGGAGGTTGATAGAAATGCACATTCCAAATGCAGATGCGCCATTGACTACACTGGCATACAGCAATTTTTTATTCCTTTTTACATTTTCTTCCTAATAATTCCCAATATTTTATCAGCTTCTTTCACTGGACCAAAGTGTAAAGGTGACATCTTCAGGGACCTGTTCATAAGCAATTCTCAAGGCACTTTTCTCAGCTTTAATTTTAACTAACATCTTCAAAAATATTTTTTCACCGGAAAACCTGATCAACTCACTACTTCTGGTCGTTCTGTAGTTTAGCTATGAATATATTAAACAGCAGAGATTCCCAACCTAGATACCTGGAGGACAGGACTAGTTCTCTTTCTGATGAAAAATGAGAAAATTTCTTCCAGCTTGGTGTATCTGCTTCTCATTTCTGGTTATTCTAAAAACTCTCCTACCGGCACCTGAACACAAGACAGGTCTTCACCCTTGGCACCTTAAAGGAAAAATCAAACCGTGACTGAGTCAACACCAATGCAAATCATTCATTCAGCTTTTCTGCCGTCTCATTTTCTTGCCTGTGCATTTCACACTTCCGCTGGCCATGCAGCTTGTCTGGCAGAATCTCTTCTCTGGAGAAAAAGGCTTTTTTCTTCAATGGTTTTATGCCTTCAGTAAGTTGCTCCTCAAAATCTTCTTAGGTCTGCCCCATGGTTTTATATTTATAGATGGTCTGGTTTTATATTTAACCAGACAAGGTTATGCTCTTTTTCCACCTCCTATTTTAAGCCAGATGCTTTTTATTTTTAAAAGCCTCCTTTTGCTCTACTGTTTGACCATGGGTCCTTTTTGATAGTCGCATATATTTGTACTCAAAGCCTCTAAAATAGCATAACAGCCCCTTGAAACATTTACAAGCAGTTCTACCAACTCATTCTATAATACAGTTACATATAAATCACTTTGAACACTGTTTTTAAACAGAGTGGAAGTATAAACACTGTATTCTATTGCTTATTGTAGAAAAATACCACTGTTATTCATTTTGGGGAGGGGTTTTAATGCTGACATTTAAACATTTGCAACTACCTAACAAGAGAATTAGAGACCTGAGGCACCTATCACAAAGAACAGAAACATCCAGCATATTGATTCCCTGTGACTGCAAATGAAAAAATGTACCTTCCCTCACCTTCTTTGGTGAATTATTGATTATCTCAGCTTTAGAAGTGGCCATTTCTCTTCAACAATTGCAGGGGGAGCTTGGATAATGAGCTCTTACATTGACATCTACACTGTAGACATTTAAAATTAGGCGACATAAACACTGCCAAGAGGAAACTCAGTGGTGACACATTTCTACTCACTATTCACCACCAATGAAGATGACACGGTATGGGAGGTGTGACATTCTGTCAGCACTATTAGAAGATACTCCTGTACTGGAATGATACGCCGTAGTTTTTTACAGATTTAAAAAAATGCTGAACATTCACATCACACCTGTATTTAAAAACGCCATTTCAGGTAAAAACACTGTGACCAGTCTTAAGTCAACTGACTGCTGAACAACCATCTGAAAGAAAGGTCTGTTGATGCAGTGAACCTAGAACAATCTTCTGACAGTGACTTTGGTAATGGACGTGTTTTCAGCCTGCATGAGGTGGAAACATGGTAATGCTTATTTATTTTTGAATTGTAGAGCCTTGACTCCTTGATCATCGTGATTTTCAGGTACACAGTCAGGGCAGAACACTTAATTTACTGTCACTGATATGGAATTTATACTGTCACCAGTATAATGCCACAGCATTTATTCTTGCAATTGTGTTGGGAAGTGATACTCAGTCATTCCCAGCTTCTTAGCTAAGCAGTGTAAAACAACAGTCAGCATATTCACTGCCTGTTCTTTCCAGCTGTATCTCTAAGCTGAGCTGCTTCTGGCCCTGACCTTTTCCATTACTTGCAAACAAGGTCAGTATTCTTTGATGGTCTTGTACATTGCTCTCCTAGAAATCAGTATACCTGTGATTTTGCCTCCTAATACCTGCCACGTTGGCAATCACTGTGCTTTTGGAGCCTAAGCATAGAAGTTTTGCAAGTGGTGAAATTGAAGAAAATATTTTTTTTATTGTTGCTTTCTAGATACTCTTCAAAGCCAGGTCTCCCTAGGTTTCTACCATTAGAGACTTAGTGCACCCATGGAGACTAATAGAAGCTGAATGTTGCTATAGAAATTGCTGTATTAGCTACTGTCCCATGGATTGCACCCTCTGTCGAATCCCAATTCTCCTCAAATTGAAAACAGTGGCAGAACTCCAGCATTATTTATTTGTGGGGAAGGGTCAGATTCATAGGAAGCCCTAGTTAAACTTGTAAATAGCTTGTCTGAAATAAATGAAATATGTCATTTGTCCTTAATGATATCTCTCTGCCAGCACAGATTGCAAAACAAACCACTTCGCAACATACCAGCAGAAGTGAAGAAATTTTCTTGCTATCCTCAGCAGCATCTACAATATCCACCAGAACTACTCCAGCTGTTAGCAGGTTCCAGCTGACATTGAAAGTTTAAGGAGTTTCTCATTATTCGGAAGGCTTGGGAGGCATAGGTATGGGCAGGACTGGAGACATTTAACGTTTGTATTTGAATCCTTTACTTCTGCGGATCAAATCTCTTATTTTCAGTCAATATTATTCCATGGAAACATGACCATTTGTGTCTTGTGCATTTTCTCATTGTTCTGCTCTTTCAGTATACCTAGTCCAGACTCTCTTAACAGCCTGTTCTCTGTTATAATACCCACTGTAACATCAAGCACAATATTCAGTGTTCAGGCTTTTGACTCATTTGCATCAAACACAGGCAGCAAAGCAGGAGGCACAGGCACAAACCAGAAGACCTTAGAAGCCTGTAAAATACCTAATGGCACTGCTGATTCAAAAGCTAAAAGTTGCCTCAGATCCACATACAAAACATTAAGATTAAATAAACATATTAAGGGTGATATTAATTGCAACAGCTTTATGCGTTTGAACAATAATTTTGGCATGAATGGTTATTGCCAATATATTCTGCTTTGGGTTTTGTTTTCACACATGCATCATTTGTAAATATTTCACGTAGCAACATCCAGCAAAGTCTGCTATTGCAATAACAATAGCGACACTGAGTCACTATTTATACCTCTCAGACTCCTGATACCAGCGTTTTCCTTACCAGTACAGATCATTTCAAGATTTCCACACCATTCTTTAATCTTATGCACATAACTGACTGATGTCTTACAGCCTTCACAAAAGTGGTCCATGAACTTCCAATCATTATAATTTGTTAATATTATTTTAAAAATACATGAGGCATTAAAAGAAATAAAGGACAATGAGCCAATGTTTGTCAAACCTTATAGCATCATCAGTCACACAACAGATGCAGTTAAGTCACAGTATTTTACCCTGAAGCATATTATTGCTGATCCTCGCTCTAAGCGAGCAAGCTAAGCTCAGAAGTTGGATGCAGTCCAAATCTTTAGAGTTTTAAATAAACTTCTTCTCTGTTTTGTCCTATTATTCAATAAAATGTTCCCAAAACAATGGTTTTTTAAGCTATAAACAAGTTAGGCATTTAAATAATTAAGTTTGAATGGAGGAATGGAGAATATGTTAAAGATGTGTGTCTTAAATCAATAAAATTACCAACAATTCTAAGTTTTAGTGCTCAAAGGAACTCCCAGCTCCTAAACAAGAACAAAGGCCACTTATGCTAAGCGATCTGCAGGCACAGTCCAGCAGAGTCTCTGTCCTTTCCATTTGACAGTTCTGCAATGGGCAGAAGTATGGGAGAAAACAAACTAAAATCTTACACATTTGCTATTCTTGTAGACAAAAAAAATCACATAATTTATTAGCAGGGTTTTTTCTTTTGTTATTTTCCCACCCTCCTCTTTGATCCAACAGAGAGAATGTGTTGCTGGGATGCACCCAGAGCCAAAGAATTTCTCTCAATGCCTCATTTATCCCCACAGAGTGGATGTGCATTTCCACTGGACTTCGACCAGTGTCAGAGAAGCCATGGGTCGATTCAGGTATTTTCTGAGTAATAATCCATTAGTTTGGAGGCTTTATTGTAGACAGTGGCCTCTCCCAGGAGCCTTGCATCTCCATTCCATCAGACTGCCTGTCATCAAAACCTGGGAGACTGAGTGCCAAGCCACAGCCATGCGTCCAATTCAAGGCAGAAATAATGAATGTGAAGATAAGATGACATAAGTATTTTATGAACTATAAAAGGAGTATTTAATGTAGCATTTCTCAAGTTTGGTTTGCAATTGGATTGAGAATGCAACTGGAATACTTTCTATTTGCAAATAAAGAAAATTTACCCCAGTGGAACGATCTCCATAAATTCTTATGTACAACAGAAGAACCACATTAAGGACCTAAAATTGGCCTTGCACAACAGAAGGTGCTGTGCTGGCAGTTTGCACAGAGATGAGCATCACTGCAGGGCAAATCTCAGCAATGGTATGTATTTGCCTATCTAGCATCTATAGATCTGGGCAAAGCATTCTGCACGCAAATATATACCTCAGGAAAGAGAAGAAGGAGAAAAGCTTTAGTTTCTCTTAATGCATGTTGCAGTCATTTGGGAAATCCCCCCAAGGACTTTGCTCTGAAAATTATTGGGCAAACGCGTCTGAGAATGTGAATTTCAAGCATGCCATTAGAAGTGAAACTGCATCCATCAAAAAGAACTGGTTTCCTGTTTCTATTCTTCTTACCTTTCATTTTTCAGATGTGTAAGCTAGATAACGAAAAGCCATTCCAGACCATTTTAGGTATTGCTGGGATGAGGTAAGGTTGTTATCTATTTGAAGGAGAATCATTTTTCATTGTCTGTGGGTATAAACGGGTAGAGAATTTTTTGCTTTCCCCTCACATCCAACTGACATAAAAATCTTAATATTCTCCAAAGAGCAGTATGGAATTTATCTGTTCCATTCTCTTTCCCCCCCACAATGAAATCAGTAGGGACTGGTGACTATAGCTCTGCTTTTCCTTGAAAATTTAGTGTGTACAAATTTAATGGTAAGTTGGTTTTATGAGGTTTCATATTTTTATTCTCTATGCTTTTTATTTCTTTCTCTCCTCGTCAATTTTGCAATATATGTAGAGTGCAAACTAAAGGAAGCAACTACCTCATCTCGAACCTTGACTTTTCTTACAACAGCAGATTGATATAATTGAGACCAGGATCTCAATTTCATGTCATGTTTAAAGATGGTTCTAGGAACCCATGTCTCACACACTCGTAATACTGTATCTACTTCTCTCAGTGTATAACCAACATGTTCTGCCCTTCTAACGTATCACTCATACAACTGTTGAGCCAACTGAACACTGGATAACAGTGTGTGTAACGACAGCATCATTTCTTAGGGGGGGCTTGGCTAGACATTGACAGCTAAAGAGAATCCAATTCTGAATTATGTTAAATTACTGGAGAGAAAAGTCAATGAAAAAGCAGTGTGTTTCATGGTTATGGTACATTTCATAATTCTCTAGGACTCACTCTAATCAATCTTTTTAACTCATGAGCCTTTCAGAATCCAGATTAAACTCAGCAAACCAGCCCACTGCTGTTGGGTCTTGCAAATAAAAACCTCTTACAGTCAACAGGCAACTGAACCAATTCAATATTGTCAGGCGTAAAAAATTCTCATTCTGGAAAATCAAGAACCATTATGCAAGTTAAACTCACTCATTTTGCTGCACTGAATTTGCTGATGGAGTTTACTGTATATGAAACAAGGTGACTGCCAATTTTCACAAAACACCAAACCGCCACTGCAATTTATACCAAATTTATTGGTATTAAAAAAACCCACTCTTCTCTGAGGAATGACAACTCACCTCAAACTACCCATGTGAATTTATCAAGCTGCTCAGGCTGTTTTCAGAGCTGGATTGTCCTTTCGAGTTCTAAAATGTACATGGACTCATTTTTCAGGAAAATGTAGTTGTGGATTAATGAGCCCAAGGCAGGCTGTACCAGGCTTTGAGTAAAATAGATATGCCATGTGCAATTTACTGTTTCTCATTCCAGGATGAGGCCACTGGATTTAACCACACTCACGTAAGCAGCTTTATGGGGAACACGGTGTTTGTCAACTCAGCAGCTTTTAACTGGTCTCAAAAGCTTTGAGCTTTTTTTTTGCAGTTGGGATAAAAGTAGTCACAAGAACAAAGATGAAGATTATTAAAAATAGAAACCTGTGTTAACATTTCTAAATCTAAATTTAAATGGGGCACATTGCTAAAAGTCCTCACTGACTGCAATGGGAAATACAAATGCTTGGTTTTCTTGAAAACTTGACATTTATTCAGTAGCCTAATTCTGGGCTTCTCTTTGGACTCTGAAAGCGTCTTACATCTTTTCACACTTCAAGACCAGAGGGGAAGTTTTGATCAGCTCCTAACACAGTCAACATAAAAACACTCAGTGAGTCCTACATCCAGCCTGAAAGGGTCCACATGTGTGGTTACACACCAGTCCTGACCTTCCCTTTTCAATATTCCACATTACAAATTCTCTTCAGTCCAAGTCCTATGGCTTGCAAGTGATTATCTTCCTCTATAGATTGCCTGAAAAGTGTGACACAGCATAAGCCACAGGGCCATCCCTTAGCAAGCTCAAAATTAATAAATACTATATTTAGCAAGAGTTTTACTAAACTCTCACTGGTCTCAGTTCTGCCTTAGGACTGGCCCAGATCTTTGCACCGACATCAAGCCAGCTTACAGCAGTGGAGATCTGGCACAACACAGTTTTGCTAAGTTAATATTGTTAAACTACACAACATGAATTTATTCGCTTCCAAACGGGCACCTTTTGGACCAGCACTTGCAACACGACTCCATCATCTCATAGATCTGCTCAGGACAAAAAAGTAAAAATAATACATCCTCTGCCACTTTTGCACATGGATTTGCTTTCTCACAGCACTTTTTTCCGCAGTTCCTGCCAAATGTCAGAATGTTTGGAGAGAGAACATTTCATTCTTTGTCATAAAACCAAAGCAACAAAGAAATAAAGGAGCAGTTAAGGGAAAAACACTGCTATCTTCTCACCAAGAGCACAATGTGATGGGAAGCAGTTGACTGCAACACAGGCTTCCAAATGCGGGACAGGTTCCCAACACAGCTATGTAACTCTAAAGAGACTGCCACAGGAGTAACTCTGGTGTTGTTATAATTATTTATTTTCTATTTTAGTAGGTTGCTTTGGGTTTCTTTCGAGTTCACGTGGTGACACCTGGAAAAAAAATTCTGAAGATCAATCACCAGGTTTACATTTCCTTTTCTTTTCAAAGAAAGTGATGTAAAGAACAGCATCACTTCGGCCTGCAGGCACCTCTCCAGCCAGCAATTACAATTGAAAAGAATTACAGCTGCAATCTTGCTGAAGAAATTGTCTTATCTGCTCCATGAATGCACCCTTGGGAGGACTTTTAAATGCTATTTTATATCTCTGGAGAAGAGTAATGCAGAGACAATGATGAAAAAGGCATCTGGTTTAGATGTGTGTAGTTCTGACCACTAACGTGGGCCGTGTGATCTATGCCTGTGGATAGCATGACTGCTGCTCATTAAAATTTTATCATAGGTTGCTCTGTATCTTATTCACTGTGTAGAAACTCAAATGAGATCCAAACACAGTCAGTCTGGAACCTCCAGAACAGGTGTTTGAAAACAGTGGAGGGATAGGCCATAAAATTTGTCCCATTTATGAAAAAAGAAGACAGTCTTTATGTTTATCTGACTGTGGCCATCTATGCCTCCCTGTACTGAATCAGCATAGGCAGTATTACACCAGTATGGACTCTCCCAATAACAAGTAAGGAAGGAGATGCATTCTATAAATAAGTGTCAAAGAAATTGGTCTAGAAATTGTTCAAGAGAATTTATCACTAACAACTCTCATTTCAAAAAACATCTCTCTTTTTGAAAAGCCAAGTACAATAGAATCCAGCTGGAAGGACTGAAAGTTTTCAGCCTTCTCTCCTGAATGGCACAGGCTAAATGAAGGCTGACAGAGCCATTGTTCAGCATCTCTGCTCCCTACTGCTTGGTTCTTGCTCCTTGTGCTTTTACATAATCATAAGGTACATGAGACCCCATTGTCCTTAAAGACATTACCCTAATCATGATACAGCCACATCTAAAGTATCAACTCCAGATCATTTCAAATTAGCGCTCTTGAGTTAGTCTACCCAATTCTAATAAATCTTAAGGTAGATTTAGCTGGCTTAATCCCTAAAGGAAGAAAACTGTTAAATAGAAACAGTTTGTGAACGTATTCATTTAAACTGACTCTAAAAAGTCATAAATTGTGAAGTCCCAAGGTATTTTCTGAGTCAGCTGCTGGCCAGCCAAAACATAGTAAAGCAAGGTGGCACTTTCTGTTTATTTTGTCATATACTTGAGCATGGAGATGGGAGACATTTGTTCTTCAAATGTTCCCTAATGTATGCAGAGAGACCGGTTTTACACATATCATCTTCCAAAATACAAGTTTCTAAATCGTGTTTCATCCCAGCCCCCAAAAGGCATGGAGAAACAACAGCACTCTCATTAAATACCCACCTCTAATCCCACACGTCTAGTCAGTAGTGTTAATGATCTTCAAAGGCGTGGATTGTGAATGAGTCCAGACACGCTAGGGAGGCAGTCCTGGGAAGCTCAGTGCTAAAAATTGGCAAGAATGGATTAAACAGATAAACTGTTTTGAGGTGCACCGAGCACTTGCTTCGTTATTGTCTTCAGCTGAAGACATAAGTACTCGGCACCTCTTCAAAACTAGGAGACATACAATCATTCTGAGAAGCCAGACTAGACCTGGCCTCTCAGAAGGTCCTGGTTTCTCTGTCACCCACCCAAGCCGTGGGCTGAGAAGAAACCATAAAACCACGTCTGCTCCGCATAATAAAGCACATTGCAGAGATGTCCTCACTGACATCAGCCCCTGCTGAGCACCGTTGTGGAGATTCAAGTCCAAAAGCCCTATCAGTCTGGTGCTGTGCCCAAGATAATAAATCAGCCTGTGAGCAGAGCTGATGAGCCCAGTTTCAGTCCTCTGCTGACTCAACTGAAATGCTTCCACACACAGCATCTGCATGAACTCTGCTGTTCTGGGCAGCTCTTCCAATGCACCCTGCCTCACACACGTGTCCAATGACACAACACAGGAACTGGTAGAAAAGCAATGGAGTGCTGCTTCTTAAGACATATAAAAAAATACCTTCACGTTGACTGTTTAGTAAACAAATGCTGCATCTACAAAGAGCAGAATTCTGTACATGTGATGATTCAGAAATATTTTCTAAAAGCTAGTCCTCTGTATTTCCAGACAAAGGAAGTATTACCCAGCTGCTTTCTGCTTCTGCTCTTGCTTAATATACATTCTCCATCTGAGTTTTCTCTTAAATATTTCTGGGAAAATGATAACATGAATTCAACTTGATATTAACATTGCAATTTTTATTACATATGACCAAAGTCTGTTGGCTTGAGGCACTGCACTGTAATTCAGGACATCTCAGACTATTTCCAGACTCTGTAACATATTTCTTGCATGATCCAGAAGAATCCACAATCTCTTTAAGCCTGCCTTTCCATCCATAAAATAATGACAACAACATCCCCTTGTCTTCTCTGTGTTGACCTTTTTTGGAGTGATTATACAGCACCTTTTGTAACAGGTCTCAGGTGTGGTAGTTAGGGCTTCTCTAGTGGATAACAGCTACACAAACCACAAATAAAATCCTTCCAAATGGCCTTTTGTAGATATTTCTCTCTATGGTATTTGAAAAAAAATATAGAACAAGTCAATGCTTTATGTTTTACTAAGCTAAATTGACAATGCTGAAACTCACTCATTAAAAGGACATGCAGATGTTTTTGAATACTCATCCAAAACTACACTGTTAGAAAATTCTGCATTGTAAATACTGATCAGGGCTGAACTTGTTTTCCAGTTCCACAAAGAAAGCAGATAAGATACAGCAGATAAAAAGACTGAAACTGCAGAGAGAATATTGATTTTGAAACATAGGAAGAAACAAGAGAAAATGCGATATACTACCCTAGCAAGACAGCAAAGACATAGGTATCTCTACACTTTCCTAAAGAAGAGAGTAGAAGTTGGTTTGTATAGATTCATTCAGGCTTCCCAATATCCCCTTAGTGTTTCACAAGGGCTGTGTGTTTCAGTACCTGAACTCTTACAGTTGGTGTATGCATAGAATCCTCAAGGTGACATCCATCCATAATGGAATGCATTAAGTTATTATATTTGCACTTAAAATACTCCACTTTCAGTGTTATCTGGACACAGTCAAACTACACACTTTCACAAACAATTACAGCTCTACTGAATGTTCGGACAAAATACCGAGGTCATTTCAACAAGCATCTTCAATTTACAGTGACAACTTGCAGGGACACGGTTCTACCACCTCCATCCAGTCATGCAGACCTGCTGCTTTTAACTTACTTAGGATATTTACCAAATTCTTTAAGCCCAACTCTCTTGTCTTTCTCTCATACAGAAACAATTTAAAAATAACAAATCCAGCTATACCATTGGCTAAAACAGTTTTCAGACTGAAATAGTTCAAATGATGTGATACTTCCACTTAATTTAGCTCCCATCCTATTTTTAGGTAAACCACTTCATACAATATTCAAAACAAATTGGAAAGCTAAGCACACTATGTGGGAAGCCAGAAATCATGGATTACATCATCAGGTGACATTTATTTCTGTCTCCTTTCCTACTCAGTCATTCTTACTGTCTTCTACAGGGGTACATTTTGCAAAAGAAGTACTTACTGACCAAAACATGAAACAAGAAGTAACAATAATGCCACCTGATTAAAAGAAATAAAATTAATGTCAATATTATTAAATTAATTAAGTATAGAGATGGGCAGAGGGATCTAATCAGAACATCCAGTTCCATCAAAGTTAAGTAACTTCCAAATTTACACTGATTTTACTCTGATTTTATCTGAATGTTTTGTTTTGAAACAACTACATTTTGAATGGTCTTGTGTTATAGAACACAGTAACACAAGTCTGTGCACCTGTCAGGATCTTTTTCCCTTTTTACTTCTTCCTTGCTCAACACAGCAATACTAACTCAGAGGCCATCTTAAGCTTGTAAGCACAGGTTCTTGTCTTGACTGCCAGACTCTCTCGTTATTCAACTCTGTAAACACAGTTCTGCTGGCCAGTGCGAACTTGAATCCAAAAGACCTATCAGACTTTTCCCACTCCTTCTTTGTATGGTTACTACCCTGCAACTCTATTCATGTCTTAAGCCTTCCTTTTGTCTGCCTGCTCCACTTCTCCACACCTCCTGGGACAAGCAGTGCATCAACTCTACTCCACTCTTCGTCAATAACCAAAGCAGTAGGTAAAGCTATGTATTCCTCAGCTCTCTTTTAAGAATGGGCCAAAAAAGGCAGGAAAAATGACCTCTTCTGTCGCTGACCTTGCTAAGTCTGGAGACAAAACCCAAAGTCAGAGACAAGCACGAAGGACAGAACTGGCCAATGGTTGTAGGCTCCAGGAAGGAAGGGTTTAGGGGGAAAGCCTTCCTGACCTGCAGAGTGAAAACAGTGTGTGGTTTTTTGAAGAGGTGGATGTTAGAAAAGCGACACTAGAACAGGTCAAAGGGCAGAGCTGAGAAAGGGGCTGCGATAGAACTAGTAGGGGGAAACTGTCCCAAGTGTTGGGGCTGTGCACATGTGATGTAATGCCCACAGGAACAGGTCTGACTTGGACTTTGGAAAGCAGCATCATTCAGATCAGCAGATATAACAGATGAGAGCAGTTGCTGCACCTCAGGACCACCTCTCAAGCTATCTGAAAATATTAACAGTATGTCTCTGGTACACTAGAAAGAGCATCAGAAATCTGAAACTTCAAAGAAAGGAATAAGAACTCAGCATTTTTCCAGAAAAACAGATGATTGTTTTGGAACATCCAATTGGAGATTTTTAACCTCTTGAGGCTGGCAATACCAAGAACATACCCTTCTGGCCAGTCATTTACCTAGTATCAACTACCTGCTTCTTGGTATTTTCACAGCTTTGTAGTTTCTGCTTTCTTCTTCTCTACAGGACTTTCCTCAATCCCATCAATATTGGCATTTTCAAGCCCAGCTGGGGAGCTCTGATCTTCTGCTATGTCCCTGAAAGCAGTCACTCATTCCATGAAGATCAAGCCTTTTTTTTTTCTCCCCCAAAAGAAAATGCAACACATTTTTCTTCCCGAAGAAGTCACAGTCAAAGGAGAAGAGACAGAATTCACCTCACTATGCAACTAAGTCTAATTTCAAACCACAAAGAGGTAATTTCCCATTATCACATAAATCTAAGCAGCAAAGGAGACCTGAAAGGAGGCTGCTTTAAGAAGGAGAGACAGGAAACTGCAACCAGAAGCAAAGAGGCCTTTCAGCTGGTGATGTAAAGTACAAAAAGACAGACATACAACGTATGATCCAGAGCCTGCTGGAATCAGTCTTTCCAACATCTGTCAACTTTGGACTCAGCATACCCAAACATTCTTTGCCAAAGTGAATCATGCTGCAGTGTTTTACAAAATGATGAAAAAAGCAACTAGACATGGTGGTTGTAAGAGATAAAGAAAAGATAATGGCAATTAACCACACAGAAAAGATCAGCTTCTGTGGATAAAACAGAACCAGGATTGGCAGTCGCTTGCTCAGAAATGGGCTACAGATGTACTTCAGCATCAGGCTACTGGCATTCTGTCACAATTGGCTTTTTGGAAATAAAACAAATCAATAACTAAAAAATTACACTCCACATCAGGTTTAGGGGAATTTCTTTCCCTGTGTGGAGGACGGATATACAATCATCTCATGCTGGGTTGGGATTTCTAAACACAGAGTGAAATGCCACTCATATCATAATGCTTACATAGTGGAATTAGTGTTTAGTGTCATTTTAGAGCACATGATGATGGCATTAACAAGACAGCTATTACAACTGGCTAAGCTCCACTTGAAGTTTTTATTTTCAACTGTCTAATGCTGGCATATTATTTCATACTCATTAGCAGCATTAACCAAATGACAATCTATGGAACAGGTTCAGGATAGGTGTGGGTCTGAAAATAAACAGCTTTATGTGCAACCAGCAGTCATTACATACACAAGATCACCCCCCAAACCATAATAACATACCAAATTTTCAGAAGGAAAAGCAGAGATGCAATTGTCACTTATGGATAAATGTGTGTTGGTTTTAAAGGAGACTGAATGATGGTAAGGGATTATGTCAAATCACATTGCAGCTGTAATATTTAAAAAGCTCTAGCTGCAATGTTCTAGATTATAAATTACATTTGATTTCATTTTTGTCATTCTGAATGGATTATGATTGAAATGAGTATGCAACGTAATTGCCCATGCATGCCATGCGCCACCCTCCCCCGCCCCCAGAATCTCTTGTAAACAAAACAAGGTAACTCAAGGGAATATTCAGAGAAGAAAAGTCAATAAATGAAAACTACGTCCTTTTGTCAGTGTCTGTAATTTTTCTGTATTCTTTTGCAGCCAGTATCTGCAGTATCTTTCATTAGCAGAGCAGTCAGTGTCTGCAGCTATGGGTTGCAGAATAATTATTGTTTCTCCAATAAAAACTTCTGTTCTAAAGAAATTCATTCAATTGCCACCTATTTTGTACTGATTTACTCTCGTCTTCATTTTCAGAGGAATCTGCAATGCTCAGTAAATACACAGATATATTCATGAAATCCACCTGCTCTCTTTACTTCACAATAGAACTGATTTGGCGTGTGTTTTCTCTTCTCTTTGAAGGTGCCACCGTGCTCCACACATTTCACGATAAACACTGTCAAGA
Organism: Dromococcyx pavoninus; assembly: GCA_033558185.1. Taxonomy (NCBI): domain Eukaryota; kingdom Metazoa; phylum Chordata; class Aves; order Cuculiformes; family Neomorphidae; genus Dromococcyx; species Dromococcyx pavoninus. Next base: position 200,954 of record JAUMJL010001634.1, read on the forward strand.
CTGTGTGGCTTTCTGTTTGCTTTGTTTGAGGAGGAAGAGAGAGGGCTCAGCACTCAGATGAGAGCTCGGCTGATCGACAGTGTAATAAAATATCCCAATCTTCCTTTGTAATCTCACGCAAAATAATGTAAGTTAGCAACGCTTCAACAAAATGAAATCCGCAGCTCTTGACCCTGTGGTCACTGCTGTCACGTGCAGGCAGCGTACTCTGGGTCTGTGAGGTCTAGCACTCGCCAGCACGCCTCTGGTTTGCTAAAATAGGATTTATATAGGTACAAATATGAATATCAATAATAGTATTTACTAATAACATCAGAGGGAAAAAAGCACAGCAGAGAAAGAATGCTTAGTCATTAGGCTATAGCCTGACTACTTAACACCAATTCTAAGCATGAAAAGACAAGGCAACCTCCTGGAAGAAGGGTCTGGTACCTGTGAGACAGTGTTAGTGAGGCACCTGTCACTCATTTAAATACCCAGTGCAACATGCATGGGAGCATCACAGGGGAGTGTGGGGTTTTAAAAGGAATGAATTCAAGTTTAAAGAGATGGCAGCAACCTTTTCAGCAGATGCTTAGATTGTTCTCTGAGTGATTGCCTCCATATTCTTGAGCCCCTTTTGGTCAGCTTTTAGGTACCCCAATCACTGTTCACCTCAAACCAGCTGTCACTACAGGAGCTCATGGCTGTGCTGCATACGGCTGTGTCTTCTTCACATCAGCAAAGTCAAGTAAAACATTTGGTGGATGAAGGCACCATGATTTTTCCCTGCAGTCAGAGAGCCAATGGGACATCTCTGTACCTGGGAATGTCATAGCTGGGGGCCAAAAGAGCAAGCACAAAAGGGAGGTCGCTCACAGGGCATGTTGTTAAGAGATAGTCTGTGATTTTAAAAAACCTGAAAAGCTGTGGGCTGAATATTCTAGCATCCAATTTCCTTGATAAAGAGATATACATTTTAAGGTCCTCAAACTTGATAATAAGGAAAGAACAACCTTTTCCTGCTTCCCCTTTTCTACATCAATCATGGGAGTCCTACACATGACCAAAGCACTGCCAACTTCATTGGAAATACCAACATTGCGCACACACACTTGAAACCAAGAAGCTCTGACATTCTCAAGAAGACTCTCACAGCTGTCTACAAGTTAGTGCTTTGTAATGCTTAACAGAACTTACATGGATAAGATGCTTATTTCTGGTAAAGCAAGCAACAAAAATTTAAAAATTAATTCCATAGCTAAAAGAGGTTTTTTTGATGTAAAATTGCTGTTACATACATTTGTGCCCTGCTGTGTAGGTATGCTTCCATGATGCGTATTTGTTTTGATGCTATGGTTTAACATACTGTTTTGATCATATCTCAAGCCATGCAATCCGACATGTGTATAGTGATTAACAGAAAGAACCTTGAGATGGAACAAGTATGAACATGTTAACAGAATAGATGGAATGATCTATGGATACATGAGAAAAATATGATTTACATGATGTAAGAGACATTTTCTTGGCCTCAGGAATTTTCAGAGAGAAAAAGGAACTAAGATTTTCATGGCACTTCTTATTTTCTAATTGTTAGAACTCCCATTTTGAATGCTTGTCCACTTACAGCTATTTCAGAGAACGATAGTTCTCCCAATAAGACCCCCTTCTGTATAAAATATGGCCCAAACCATGGAAAATAGATATTATTATCTACTAATACTATAGATAGCAAAGCTAACATCAGCTCTATATACTTATACAATGCATACAAGCAGACAATCAATAACCATGTCAAGCACCACATGCCCAAATTTCATTTAAAACATAGCAGCTTTTTTGGATGCTCAAAAACTCCTTTCAAGAACCTGACAGCCCCCCATCTAATTAATGTGATAGACAAATTTGTGTTCAAAGAGTGGCTTCAAAGAGAGGAGATGGATGTTCTTGTGCGAAGAGGTCATTTTGATGTTCAAACTCCCTGTACAGCAGCAGACAAGTCACCTGAGGTATAACACATATCGAGAACAGTCCTTCCATGGACTTCAAGCAAGTTTTGAACCAGTCACTAAATTCATCCATGTTTCAATTGTCTCTCCGTGAATTTCGTATACAAGAAATTCCCACCATACATGTTAAGATTGTGTAGGAATCAAACCCATAGAAGGACACCTTCCAGGTCAACCTTGGCTAAGCATAAGGCCATGCTGTTCACAAGCCACTGAATAACAAGTGGAAAAGCACACACGTTTTAGGTTGTCTGTATTAACAACAGTTTAAGCTGGTATTAGTGACACTTAGAATGCATTCTTATTTTTTCCTTCCCGATATATTTCTTGCTGTGACAATATCCATCTAAATCTCACATAAATGCACAGTTGCACTTCTTTATTATGGCTTTACTCTCACTGAGAATGGTCTTAATGTCAAGTGGCTTATGCTGCAAAACTGACACTTCTGCTATGACAACACACCACGAAGAGGCAGTGGTGCAAGGCAGCCCAAGGAGACAGAGGCAGTGATCTAGTTCTCTGTAAAATTAAGAGTGCAATGGTGTGAGAAGTTTCCTGATTGGGAGGCAGAATCATCGTGGGAGTTGCTCTCATAAAACAACAAGTTACATATACTACAGCACAAAGTGGAAGACACTCCTTTTTTGGTGTGTGTGTAAAATTATCCCCTTCTTCATTGTTAAAATTGACTGTTAAGACTTAGATATCACTGAATTATTTTCCTTAGCAGTAGGCTTAATTTTTGGTTATTCTATTCCCTGCTGTGCTCAGTTTGGATGCCCTTTGATGACTGATCTAATATGTCTCTATATCAGAGTTTCTCATCAATAGATTTTAGCACTAGGAGGAGGCCATGAAAACTATTGGGAATGAGGTGAAGGAGACTGTGAGGCATGTTCGCTTTTGTCAGAATTTAAATTAAAGAAAACCTTGCTCTCTTACATCCTCACATAGCTTCATCCTTCATGCTGCAACCACTTTCCAAATACACACCAATAAAGATACAGATTCAGTACAGCTTCTATTGATTAAAAAAAATAGTAATAATGAAAGTAAGGCAGAGGCAGAAATCACGTTCACTTCACACAGCCCTGAGGATCCTGTTCTCTGCTGACACTGTGACTGAGGAGCAGCAACGCATCTGTTTACTTTCCATACTTCTGTAGTTGCCTCCCAGCACAGAATCTGAGTATATGATGGGCTTACAGTATGCCTGTGAGGCAGGAATATCCTGTTCTCTCCACTTTCCAGACAGAATCAAAAGAGTAAGTGATTTTCTCAAAGTCACATGGGAAATCTGTGAGGAACAAGCAATTAACCCCAAAGCTCTTCATTCTTACTTCATCTCAGACTGCATTCTTGTACGCTACAGAGGGAGGCACAAACGGGTTAACAGCACATTGACTTAAACTGTCTCTGGTCTTCAATAAAAGTGTTTTAGCAAAGTATTTCCTACAGGTTCTAAATAAATGACCTCTCTCATTCTCTAACAATCTAATAAAAGGAATCTTATTAGTTACTGATGCCATCAGGTTTATGTCATTTAGGGAGGAAACTGAGCACTGAAAATGATGGGGAATTTCAGCAACATCAGAATAAAAAACTTCAACTTTGATTTGCCTTTGAACCAAAGTGCAAAACCAAGTTCAAACATAACAGAGATGCGAGTTTAAACATGCTTGGTAAGCCACTTACACATGTCAGCATTTCTGCTTCAACTGCAACCGTTCCGTTATGGAAGATGCCTGCCTTCTGTTGCTGACGATGTTGTCTGAATACTAAAAATGCAGAACTAGATGATCTGAAACAGCCCATTCTTGCGACATTCACATTTCATCCAGATAATACTACTCCTTCCACTGATGTGGTAGCTTCTAACAGCAATGGCAAGGAAAGGTACACAATATCAGCTCAAGAGGTGAGTCAGATAACTGCCATTTCTGTTGTACAAAGGACTGCCTTGAACACAAATCTAAGAAGCACAAAAGCAGCACATCACAGGCTTGACTTCTATAAGCTAGGTGAGGCCAGACTAGGAGGCCAGCAACAGCATCACTTAAACTGATTGTGAAACTCAAATCTCAGAGAGTTTCTCAGTTTATTCTAAAGGCTTCTTGTCTTCTCCACTAAATTAATCATAATTTCTCATAAGAAGAATGTATATGAATTATCGTAGCTAACTTAGAGACAAAGGCATAGATCACAGAAATTGTAGTAATTTATGACTGTGCATATAAATTGGCTGTCCTGATTCTCATACAGTCAGCGAAGAATCAGCTGAGACTCAGACAGAGGGATGGGGCTGATGCTGGCAGATTTCCAACAGCTTCATATTTTCTAATATCTCTGGATCTGCCAACTGACTCCATCTCCAGTGTGAGTGCTGGATCATGCAGGAATTCTACACTACTCTAGAAAGAGGAATGGTAAATCCACAAATAAAAGTTTGCATCTCTTTTAATTGTAGGAATAAACCAGAAAAACAATAGGCTCAGGCAGCTACTCCTGGCCAGCCTGCCAATGCCTCATACCCAAAGAGAGGGCTTACGAAAGAAAGTATTTCTTCTTGGAGACAGTACTGTCAGTGTAAATAGGGACTCTGAAAAAAAATATCTTTTGAATAAAAATCTCACTGTGAGGCTGAAATAAGTTATAATATTGAAATGTATTAAAAATACACCAGTATTTTAGAGTGTGCTTGTGTGCACGCACCAAGTCGTGTTCTGATTTTTTACAGTAAAAGTCTCTCAGATTTTCTGTAATTGTCAAAAAGTTTGCTCAGAGCTGCTCTAAAACTGCCTGGTTGGACTGTGCCGAGTCATCCACCTTGAAATATTTCACAGTCATAAATTCAACACAGTTTTCATGACAACAAAGGAGGTTTTGAGTTCTGTCAGAAGCCTGTCCAGCCTCCTGCCCATCTATGTGCTCTGCCACGCAGCAGCACAGCAAACGGCCTTCTGGGATTGCCAGGACTCTTAACTCCTCATCAACCACTCCAGCATCTCCAAAGAAGGTGAATGTCTCTCATTGACAGCAGCAGTCAAGAACCCAGACCAAGAAGATGGAATTCAATGTACAAAAAGTAATGAGATCTGGTGATGGTTCAAGCTTGTCTTTCAGAAAGCGGAAGCGGCCAAAGTCAGCAAGAAGAGTCAAGGAGAGTACGCAGTAATTTGATTATCTAAAATACCTCACAGTAATAAAATGCTGTGCTTCTCATAATTTTCAGAAGAAAACAAACTCAATATCATTATATGAAAAAATACTGCAAGTAGTTAAGAACAGTCATAATTTATGATGTCCATAGAACAGAGGTATTTGCCAAATTTTACCTGCATGTGCATTTTGACTTAGTTGAATATCTTTTAATACCTATCAACATATGACAATATGTTTTACACTGAAAACAAAAATCAAAGTAAACACTTGGTATATAATAAACCACCAAAAAATCTTTAAAAAGCCTTGACAAAAACAGTTATATCAGGTTATAAAAAAAATCATAGTCTCGTCAAAAAAGATATTGATATTCCCACTGTACAAGCCAAAATTAACCATAGTGCTACTGCAGTTAATAAAGAGAAGTTATTATTCATTGCTATTGATTAAATACAAAATGACTTTATTACAGCTCTATTAGGCAGGCTCTGACAACCATAAATGCAGCATTATCTGCTAAGTAGAAACCTTATTAGAAGAGTTTACTACAAACAGTCCTAAGGGTAAATTTAATTTTCCTTCAATTATCTTAGGTATGAAGTTGAGAGTTCAGAGAGTTTTTCAATGGGAAACATTGCTTAAAATTCTCCAGCAATTCTAGACATGTATTAATTTTAAAATGGCTGTTTTCACTGTGTTTGCCTTCAAATTATTTTATCCTTCTTTGCCTAACTAAGAGACTCTTCATGAGTGTTTTTCTTAATTTGGAATTCTATTTTGAATTGAAAAGATATTTTCAGGAGTTTATTGTCCTTTATTTAGAAAGACTGTATTTGTAGTAGTATGCTTACATCCTATGCTTACATCCTACTACTACTACTACTAAAACTCCTGTTTTACACACACCCTCCCAATTGTGTCATGTATTTAACTATAAAAATAAATGTCAAAAATTACATTCAGTAATAAGGAATGTGTATCTACATGTTTCCTTTTGACAAGGCTTGTTGCAGGTTTGTTTCTCCATTTTTAAGACTGATTACTCTATGTTCATGATATCAAAGCGGAGTCAAAGAAGCATCCGCAGCTTTCCCAACCAGCCATCTCTCCACTCCCCAGAGCTTACAGGAATGTGACTGTTACAGCTTCTTCCACGATGGTCCTGTAGTACACAGGGTATCTGCTTTCCCTGAATAAAGAATCCTCAACGATTTTAAGTATGAGCTGTTCTAAGAGATCAAAATGGCTTTTAATCTGCTTTCACCATTAATGGCTATTTTGCCTGCACATATGTGCGTACCTAACACACGTGTATATCTTTGTGTATACAATGCATATATATACATAAAACATCTACAAATCACACATCCCATAACCCACACATACATACATATTACAGCAGCTACAAGGAAGCTCAGAAAGTCAGCTCCAGGTAGGCTGGTGGGTTGCCTGAGAACTGCGTTTGGTGTGATGTTTGTCCCAAACCAAAAGAGGAGAGACTGATCGATCCGTTACCATTCTCCACCACTCTGAGCTGACCTGTGTTTGAAGCACTGAAAAGCATTTTGGGAATGTCATTCTTTCAGCTTGGACAGTCCAGATTCAACACAGAAAGAAATTTGCCATCCCAGAGCCACAGAGAGGGGAGGAGAGGAACAGGGTGGGCAGCAGGAGGCACCCAAGCCAAGGGACTCAGTGGCACTCGGGTGGGTGAAGGCACCAAGAATGCACAGGTTCAAGGGGTCAGACAGAAGAAGCCACAGTTTCATCCTGACAGAAACATCAGCTCACAGCACAATGAGAGGTAACAGCTCAGAAGATTCAGTTATTGCAACAAAATGGAAAATGATAAAATGTTCTTGGGGATGGCTGACTTGTAAAACACCAGAGAGTCACAAAGAGACTTCCAGCTGTCCAAGGAAGACTTTTGTCAAGGGCTTTATGTTAAGAAGAGGAGGAAAAGAAAAAAAACAATGTGAAAGATGAAGGTATACAAATTCAGATTAGAAATAAGGCACATGCTATTAACAGTGAGATTAATTAATTATGGGACAAGCTTAGCCATGTTGTGGTGGATTTCCCTACACTGGATAATTTAAAAAACAACATGCACTGTTTTTCTAAAGCATATGGTCTCATTCCAACAATAAGCAAAGTTAGTGGGTACAAAGCAAAACAGAAGGGAGCTGTATGACCTGTGTTATGTAGGAGATTAAACTTGCTGATTCAAGCAGCCATTCTTAATTTAAGCTTTGTGGGAAAAGGGATGGTTTCACAGTGTGCAATTAATCAACATCTATTTACCAAATTGACACGAAAGCTTTCTATACAAGATGCCATATAATAATGTTACTGAATTAGGCTCCTTGCTTTCCACAAAGGAAATATCTTTTACAGAAAGGTATTGGATATTTTTTTCATGAAGCTTGGAAGAAACTGCAGAAAAGTTCAAAAAGCAAGAAAATTCTTCATTAAGAGATAAATTTTCAGCAGGACAATATAACACATTTAAGAAACTTGAGATAATTTCTTTTACAAAGAAACTTACATTTTACCAGGAAAAAAATATGAATGAATAACGGAACAATATTTGATTAAATCTATTGGAATAAAATATATGCAATAGAATGGGTAGAATACACAGGACGAGAGCATCTGTATGCCAAACATTAAAGGGGCAGCGGAAGTGAGTGAAGAAATGTGAAAGACAATCAGGGATAGACTTTTTTTTTAAAAGAGTTATAGTACGTATAAAACAGCAGCTTTCCTGGAGGACAGAAGAGATTAAGACCGAAGTTATATGCCCAGAGAAATCACAAAAAGCAAGAGGCACGATTGGCAGGAAAGGCTGCAGCCTAAGTGCTTAAGACAGGTGAGATGTTATCGAGCAGATAAAGCAAAAGAGATGGGTGAAAGGCATGACAAGACATCAGAGATTGACAGCATCATTTGCTGCAGGGGTTGGTAACATGAAAAGAGGCAGCAAGCCTACCACTATATTACTATGTACTAATGTTTAGTGTGTTTGTTTGCTTTGGGAGAGGAAGAAAATAGGGTTTTAACAATTAATTTTGCATTATACCAATCAAAGAACAAAGTCCACAGAAAGGTAATTTGATAGATCTTTCAATAACACTTGGCCATCCTGAGTCAGCACCTTCCTGCAGGCGCATCCCCACTGCTTTTCACAAGGCTGTCACAAAACACCAAAGAAGGAGGACAAGTCAGTCACCAGTTTGGGGTTGCTCTACTCAGCTGGCAACCACAGCTGTGGAGGGGGAGTACAGGGTATGCACCCAAAAGTGTCCTATTGCAAATTATTCTGCAATGTAGAAAACAAAGTTTCCTCTCATCTTCTAAGCTGGCTGCCCAGAAGAAAACGCACCACTTCATAAAGAAGGGATGAAGTATTTTAATTCTCCCCTGGGAAAAATGAAGGAATCAGGATTTAATCCTGCGCCTGGAGCAGCACTTATACTGGGACAGATTGTAAAGTTACAGCCTGATCCCACCCAGTGGCAAATGAAATTGTTTTCTCATGAAAAAGAGATACTTGCTCAATTTTTTTTGCTTCTGATTAAATATAGTCCACTTGTCAGAACAATAAAATTCAGTAAGCTACCACTAACCACGTTATCTGAACAGTTTAATTTTATGCCATAAAAAACACTTGCGTTGCCTGATTAAGATCTGCTATTGCCACTTAGCACCCCATGACAAAAGTTACCTGGAGCTAGAAGAGAGGCAGAGAATTTCTTTTAATAAAATATTAATATGAATTAATTCAGTGGTAGTAGTAATTGTTACTGAGTTCATTCTTCACAATTCCAATTTTAATTCACCATCCCAGTGCTTTATTACTGACATTTTACAGGCCTTGTGAAACGAATTACAGCAAAAATCTCTGCAAGACAAAAAGATGTGCTGTGTGAATTACCTCTCTTCATTGCAAAAATGTGAAATGCTGTTCACAAAACTGTACCTGATGCTTCAGTGTGTCATCTAAAAGCCAAGTACATCTGCACTGTAGTTTAAAATAAGATTTTCTATTTTAATGCAAATATCAGTAGCAATCAGTAAACACTGCAGTTTTGTATAATTAAAAGTAAAGAAACTATATAGTAACTCAGGGTTTTTTAAGTATTTTACAGATAGCACTAACCTCCTTGAGACAGCAAAAGCCTTGTCCTTAACACTCATTCACTTCTCCATCTCTTCCTTTCTCCCAATATCCAGTTACACAGACACACAGAAAGGGTGGCAGAGGACAGTTTCTATGAGGAAAGGTGATTCAGTGACTGGGACACCAGTTCTAAACCCCCACACAGGCAGGTGGCTGGGAGCAGCAGCCAGCTTTGGCCAGCAAGAGCTTCTGCTGTTAACGAGTCCCAGCTGAAGTGAGGTGGAGCAAGGGTGACCAGACTGGTGCATTTCAATGATCTGCATCTGTGTTGTGTTTGGTGTTATGTCTGTGAAGTCCTGAGCCATGGCTTTTTCTCAGTCTATCTCATCAGCACTGGTGGTTTCTTTTATCATTTCTGTCACTGAATGATTATCTGACTGTGGGAAATTCATTTAGTTTTGTCTGCACTTCAGTTTTCTCAAATGCAAAGTAGCAAAACTCCCTTATATAGATGAACACAGTTTTACAACTTGAAGAGGCTTTTTAGCATGTTTTGCATGTGGAGATCCTAGCATCAGCATTTTAAAAGGAATGCAGCATTTTAAACTTCTTGGCACAAATTTCCATATACTGAAAATACATCCCATAGCTGCAGTCTGACCTTTCAAAAGCTTCACCAGATTCTAAGCTAAAGGAAAGGTTATTTAAACATTAGTTCCCCCTCATCCTATCACTACTTGCCCTTGCAGAAAGTCCCTCCCCAGCCTTCCTGCAGCCCCTTCAGGTACTGTAAGGCCACTATGAGGTCTTGCAGAGCCTTCTCTTCTCCAGGCTGAACAACTCCAACTCTCTCAGCCTGTCCCCATAGCAGAGATGCTCCAGCCCTCAGATCATCTCCGTGGCCTCCTCTGGACCCACTCCAAAAGTTCCATATCCTTCTTATGTTGGGGATTCCAGAACTGGACACAGGGCTCCAGGTGGTGTCTCACCATCATTTAGTAGGCGAATTAAGATTATCACTGGCTATTTCTTCTTTTCAAAAGGTAATTAACCCTTTTATTCAGACTAAATGTTTTATCCATCAGCTGTGCTTTTTTTTTTTTGAACTCATAGAAGAGGTTGGAGAACAGTTGCTGCCTTAAACAACCTTTCCTCAAGAAAACATAGGAGAATACTTTAGAGGCAGTGTTTCTAAACTAATTGATCTAATAACAGCTTCCCAGTTTTTACATTATATTTCTTGCATGTCACCTCTGAGGACAATTATTATGTGTTACACATGCATTTGGTGGAGAGAAACTTGATAAGACATTAAAAAATTCTAGGCATTCCTTGCAACTTAAATTATTCTATGAAACTGAATTTAAAGTCAATTAGAAACCAGTTTTGAAAAGTCACTAATTAATGGTCCTGAGAAAGCCTGATAGCCAGGCAAATACTCAGATAATACTTGCCTAATCTATTTTATTTATTTGGTTATATACATGGCAGCAATTAACCCTGACATCATTAATCTTGAAGGAATGAGGAAATGTTTAATTTTCATTATTTTGCTTTCAGTATTTGCTTCTGCTTCTACAAACACCCTGAGACATTTAGCATCTTGCAAATGCTTTGGGAAATAATTTGTTGCTAATGACTCAAATTTTTTTGTTCATCTCCATTAATGAACACGAACATTGAAACTAGAAAACAAGGGCATCTTTTCAATGTCACTGTCAGTGCTGTGACCTAAACCACCTTCCATCTGAGCTGACATTTGGAGAACTCATCACACCCAGACATCCTTGAGGAAATACTGCAATCCCACAAGTACTCTGTGAAACACACCCATTCCAGCTAAAAAGGTGGTGTTTTCTGGTAAATTGTACCACCAGGTACCTTTATCAGACACTCAGAACAGTTACACAGTACCTGAACAACCTTTGAGCCTTCCATGACAGCTGATTTCCGTTGGCCTTTGGCTTCTGCCCAATATTTTTTTCTGATGAGTATTACTTCACATTCTATACTGAGTATGATAAAGGTTGCTGCGTGAAGTGAGGGGTTTGCCCACTGCTCTCAATAGGCTTGATGAAAATCCCACTGAAGTCAATGAAGAAATTTCCATTGACTCTATACTGGATGAAGGCCAGGAAAAGTGTTTTGTGCTGTTATTTTTGGTTACTGTCCATATTGTTTCACCTTTTATTGAACTGTGTATTATTCATTCACCCAGGAACTTTAACTACAGAATTCAGTCTCACAAACAATTCCAGGTGTCTACGAAATGCAAAGACAAGAACTGACACCCTGACTTTTCACACAAACTTGTACAAGATAGTAAACTGCTTACAATAAAATAAACCACAGATGCAGCAAACTTTCAGCTCTGAAGTTTTCATGAGAGCCTGTTGTTGACATGTGTATTCCCTAATTGCACTGGGACTCACCTTCCTGGTGTAGCAGTAACAAAAAAAAATCTGTCAAGTAAGGAATGCAGCTTGCAGAAATACTGCCTCATGGGACAGGTGGATAAAGGAGAAGCTGGAGTCTACATACACACAGAGAAAGAGGAAAAGAGAAAAGAATAAAAAAGCAAAGCTGGAGTAGGTGGGCTGGAAATGATGAATAGACAAATATGAGAGAGAAGGTAGGCACTGAATATGAATGAGTCAAAGGTACCTATAAGAATAAATAGACTATTACTCAATTTGACCTTCATCCAAACCCATTTTCTCCCCCTCCTCACAACTCACTAATAGGGCTAAGCTTTGTGAAGCCAATCTTGTCATTCTAGGCAGGCTGGGAGTAGTTCAGTTGTTATATCTTCCTGATAGAGCTCACACACAGCTGTGTTTGGGTCCCAACTGCATTGGATTCAGACATGTTCAGCAGACCTGCCAGCTCTCCCTGCTTACAGCAGGAAATCTCTCTCTCTGCTGCTTTGAGCAGCAACTGAATAGAGTTATCCAAATGCTGGACGCCTGGATATCCTGAACAAATGGCCATTTCACAAGAATGCTGAACCACATATGCAGGAGACTGCTGCACCAACTACACTGCCATACGCTGCAGAGTCTGTGTGCAAACGGGCAGTGTGTCTGACCCAGCTGGGATGTGTCAGATTTGCTCTGCGTGGACACATCAGCTGTGCAGAAACCGTTGCTGCACTGAATGCTTTTGGACCTGCCAGCGTTGGTAGGTTCATCTACGCCTTGCTCAGCCTAAAGGGGCTCCAGCACTGCTTTTACCTTGGTGTTTCTGTAGCATGTGACATTCCTCTCCTGGTTATGCTTTCATCTGGCTGACAAACTCTCCCTTTCTTTTGCTGTCCTTTCTAAGCAAGCATTTTCCCTCTTTTTCAGCTGGTCCTACAGCTAAAACAACCCTACCTATCCATGAGGTAAAGTCCTCTGTGTCTGCTCTCCTTCTCAGAGATTATCTGCATTTCTACCTAGAAGGCTCCTGTGGTACTGAAGACTGAGTCTTAGTAGTCTTTTAATCCAGTTTCCAGGGAAATAACCACCTTCTAAATAGCTGAGGACAAGCCTGACAGTCATGTTTATCTAATGATCAGCTATTGCTCCGTCCATTGCTCAGATTGGAACAGGTTCTAATGTTTACCAACTCTCCAATATCACCAGCCTGTAAAATGCATAGCTTGTGGATGATTTCACATCCACTGGGGAACATATTATCAGATGGTAGCTTCATAACCTTGCAAAGGCAAATGCAATGTTGAAAATATCATGTTATCATTATATAAAACACCAATGTCAGATTATCATTGCCCTATTACAATAATTCCTCCTGGCATGGAAACTGATCTTGTCCCACTTAAGCCAATTTGAGTTTTGCTATTGAATTCAATGAGTGGAAGATAAAAAACAGAGTGAGAACTGAATAAAAGAAGGAAGACAATTAACCACTGAACAGAGTAAACCCTTAGTATTATTTCTGTTCATATGTAAATGATCAGGAGAGGTATTCAGAAAACCTGTATGACCTCAGTGAACTTCGAGACTCTCTGGGTGCCAGAAGGATGCTGGTAACCCAAGTGGAACATCCCGACTGCTCTGTGGATGTTTGCAGCAGTTCTGTTCCAGCCTTCTCACATTCCCTTCAAGACTCATCTGTCTCTGACATTAGCAACAAGGGAGACAGAGCAGCTGAGGAATCAATTGGGACAAGCTGAAAGTTATTTACAGATGTTAGCTGAGAAATGGGAAACCCGCAGAGCAGGGTAGCGACGCAACTCTGTACCTCAGAGTAAGTGCTCTCCTATAATTAGAACAAGAATTGTTTTCTAAAAATTGTCAGCTTTTGCTGTAAGCAACAGCACCAAATCTCAGCAATTGCTGCCCAAACATTCTCATATTTGTGACACAGAGATATGAAAATTTGTAAAGAAAAAGAAAGGACGAAGCGCTATGGCAGAATTTCAGTTATCTGCAGAGACAAAATCTACAGCATTTTCTGCACATTGCTTTGTCACAGCACCACAACAATGGTTTCAGATGAACGCAGGATGTTTATGGAGATTGGAAGAGGGCAACGGAGTTACATCCGTCTTAATGCCTGAAGAGGTTGCCCAGGGTGGTAGTGAAGGCCTCATCCCTGGGAGCATTCAAGGTCAGGTTGGATGGGGCTCTGAGCAACCTGATCAAGTTAAAGATGTCCCTGCCCCTGCAGGAAGGTTGGACTAAGTGACCTGTAAAGGTCTCTTCCAACCCAAAGCATTCTATGATTCTGTGCTTTAATGACATCTTCAGTAATCTCAACTGAATCCATATTTTTTTTTAAATTTACCGATGAGTCTGTCTCACACCTCTCCTTGCTTCACCCACTTCACTGGACTCCAGCCAGTCTGTGATCATTTAACCTCCCCAGAAATAAATAAGTAAAACTGAATCCTAATTACACCAACCGTCATTACTACCATCCAATCTCTGATGTCAGGTTTGGGAGTACAACACACCAATACCATCCACAGATGTCCGTTTGTTCCTAAACTTATAATTTAAATTGATCCCCTGAGTAAAATTACACAAGAACATATTGTACTTGCAGGATGAAAGAAGCACTCACAAATCCATGAATACTATATTCTCGACAAATTGCCTATCAATTAGATTTGTAACATCACACTTCTTACTACAGCCCATAATTGAATTCACACTTTGGAAAAACACTCCCTGTTATCCAGTTCACAAAACCCAGTGTAGTTTCTATTTTAATAATTCTTCTCCTGCTCCTTGAAAATAATTAACTCAAAAAATTACGACTTAATTCCTCAGACAGGTTGAAACAGATCGACTTTTAAATTTATCCCCCAACTATTTGGTGGTACATTCCAAATGCAGTTTATTAATATACACCATAAATCCACACTAGTTTCATAATGACCAATCTGAAGAACAATTTTGACTAAAGCAGACAGTAAAAATATGGAAATGTGTCAGAAAAAAAACCCTGGACTTCATATTTACGTAGAGATAGACCTAATTTTTAAGAAAATTGGGTATAAAACTCATGTGACTAACAGATCTTAACACACAAAGTAAAATTCAAGTATTAATTGTAAGTCAAAAATCTACCTGGCCTCTGGCAGACCCCTTTCCTATGTATATGTGGGTGCATAACTCCATGCTAGATTTCTGCACCAGCATTTTCACATCATTAAAAAAAAGAAGGGTTAAGAGTTCTGAGTTCTGTGTCCAAAACTTCCCTTAATCAGCCCTGCGATGCCTTCACAGCAGGTTCTCACTCTCAGTCTTCTATTAAGGTTATAAGTAATTCTGCAGTTCTAAATGTTCCGTAGCTATAATTTATTTATGGGTCCAACATTTTCCTCACATCTGAAATTAGATTTTCAGCTCTTTAGTTTTTCCTAAATCTTCCTTCCCTTGATCCTTCTCAGTATACACAGCTACTACATTTAGTGCTTCCATCTCCCTGACATCTTCAGCAAAGGCCTCTGGTAGGGTACTTTCCTAGTTACGTGCATTGTGATAGTGTTAGCCAGAGTAAAGGTCTGTACTAGTTAGTTGCTCTGAAAGGCTGACTCACTGCCATCATTCACCTTTCCTTGTTTTAACTTGTCTTGAACAACACAATAATATTTCTGTTACCACCAGATACCATTCATCTTCATTAGTATCTTTTCTAAAATTTAGAAAACACTGTTAGAAGTGCACATCATGCCTTCTTGAGCTTTCTAAGCAAGGGAAAACCAAAACCTCAATATTAAAAAAATCAGTAAATAATCACTGAGATGTAATAGATTTGTTTATTACAGACAGTATATAAACAAACCAATCATAGCAAGCTGTGTGGGACTTCATACACGCTCACAAAAAGCCAACAATCCCAACCAAGCTATCCATACAGACACCCCAACACAGCTCAAAGGCAGTGCTGCAGCCCTCACTGCTAACCAGGATACTCACAGTGTAATAATCCCCTCTGATAATCTACCAACAGAATCAGCCTTCACCATTTCATTTTTAATTTAAGAGTGTGTATTATCTATTAGCATCTAAAAAATACTTATTTATCAAACAGTTCTAAAGCTGTAAGCACAGGAACAAAGTACTTTTCAGATGTTCATTTCTGCAGCCACTGTTTCCATGCAGAGACAGAATGGTCCAAGCGAGACATGAGCTGAAAAGCCTGCTTTCTCTTTTCGGTTCTGCCCCTGGCATGTTGTGTGAAACAGTGAGTTTTATTTCAGCTTGGTCGTTTGCGCAGTGCCTGGCACAATTACAGCTCAAGACCCTGGTAACTGTTCTTATCTTATTGGCTGTATAAATTTCTATGGTCCGCCCAGCAAACGCTGCATGTATCCCGCATTCCTCTGACAGGTACAGGAATGCTGATCCATTACTGCCTGGTCAGTGCAGTTGGTGCTGGGAAGCTGCAACTACGCCAGCTGAAGGGACAGAGCGAGCAACATCATGACTTTTTTATTTCCCCCAGTAATAGCGATTATGCAGCTCCACCTGAAGCATTTCTTTAGAAGTCTCTCTGTTACCTCTGTACATGCTTTCTCTATTCCAAGATGGAGAACAGCATCTCCTCTGGTGTTCTACTCTACTTACAAAACATCCATGCAGAACACTTGTATAAGTGCAGCTTCTGTTTCAAGGGTGGGGAAAGGAGATCCAGTATGCCAGTGCCTGGCTGTCAGAACACCTCTCATCCTCCCCAGCTACTGAAGAAATGATCCTCTGTGTCTTTACATATTATGTCACGGCACAACTGACAATATTATGGGAATTACGTATGTAGTGTAACAAGAGTTATGTTTGCTGATCATGTGTTAAGAAAACAGGAAAGTCACTTGGTTCAGTTTCAAGTGTGTAGGCAACCAAAAACTGACTACGAACTGTCAAGCAACCATATCATAAGCAGTCTGCCACAGTAACAAAACCATGCAATGCCACAGTGATCCGGAGCCTCCTTTCCAGGTTTATGTCACATTTATTCTCTCAGCTCAGAAACACATTTGCTTCAGAAAAAAAAATACAAGGAATGGCTTTAAATGACTCATTTATACCTCATCCAAATTGTGCTGCTCTGCAATGCACTGAAATGTTTCTTTTTCCTAAAACAGCCGCTTCATTTAACTCAGAGCCTCTTTTCTTCATGGCCCTGCTACAGCTATTTTCCTCCACGAGAGCAGAGCTCCTGGAGAACATTTGCATATTCAATCTGAGCAGACGTTTCCATCATGAGAGAGCCCAGTAAAGGCGTGGGAGTAGTAGGTGGGTGTCAAGGAAAACCAGAGCTATCTTGAATGCACACTGAGGACAGGAAATGGAGTTGGCTCTTCCTCAGTTATGAGACCCTGTTCATGACACAGCAGTGAGAAAGAAATTAAATGAGAGTGTCAGAGGGAAAGAAACGTAGTACTGGGACCCAAAATTAAATTATGTTATTGGAAATTCCACTAAGTGAATGGGATCAAGAAATCAACACACAGCAGTCTCTGAGGAATCAGGGACAGGGTGATTCAGCTAGCAAGACAGTAAAAAAAGCCTCCAAGACAAACTGAAAGGAGAACAGGCAGAGTGGTTAATAGTCTCTTGATGCCTGTGTGTACCACATGTAGTGGTATCAATGAAAACTTTGAGCGCTTTGAAATGCTGATTCATGTGTGATGATGAAGGCCAGAGTCTCACACTACTTATTTCAAACAGAAATAGAAAAGGAAGAACTAATTAAAAAAAATAGAACTGGACTATGGGTAAATATTGGCTTCAAATAAATTATTCTGTTAACAGTTTTAGAGAGGGAATCACATCTAAAAAGATAAAAACGCCCTTGAGTTCAGCCTTGGTTTAGGAAATTTTAGACAACTGCACTGTGGTTTCTAGATACTTATCGGATTTGTGCTCAAGCGTCTAGGCTCTCCCAACCAAATCTCTCTGCAACTCCAGCACCTGAGGCAGGTGAGTTCCTACAGAACAGAAGGAAAAAGGGAATAATATTTCCATTTTATTCATTTATTGCTGCCTTACTCAGTTCTTCAAACATCTGTGATCAGAACTCCTCAAAATCGCTTAAATTCAGGCAGCAAGAAAATATGATTCTTCTGATTAGAAAACTGAACTGAAATATAATGAAATTAATTAAATGTGAAAAAATGTATTAACTATCATTATTTTTATATGGGAAAAATCAGTGCCACCTGACAACTAGTGTATCCAGCCATTCAAAAGGCGTCATTTCTCCAAGCCAGGAATGTCAAAAATAATATCCCCACATACTCAGCTACACAGACTTTTACATAAATCACTGAAGATATCACCCTAAGGGAACTGAGGACGAGTTGCCAATTTCATTCCATAGGCTCATAACAAAACTCTCTCAAAACCCATTTTGTCAAATCAGAAGATCAAGGGATGTTTTGAAAAAGCAGAGTATTTTGCTGTATTCTTCTCTTTCTACTTGTGCCAAAAGAGATTTCCAGAGCTGACAAGATAGATAAATAGTTGCACCTGAATTGATTACTAATGCCAAAGCCTGCTGAATTAATCCAACCCATGACAACTACATCAAGTAATTTTGCTATCCACACAGAGTGACAGGTGCATGGACTGAATCAGGAACCAGATTATCCAGTGAAAAACCATGCTATCAAATCAAAGCAAACAGTTTTCAACACATCCACTCTAAGAAAAGCCAAAATACTTCAGCTAACAAGTGATAAAGAGCTGGTTTTCAGGATGCAGAGTAACAGGTTAACACCAGAATAAGCAACCTAAGAGTAACCCAACAAACCAAAGAACAGCAGAACAGGGGAATTTACCACAGTGCATCACTGAGCAAGGAGCAAGCACTCAGCAAAGACTCCCAAACAAATGCCACTGAACCTTCAAACAAATCTGCTCTGACTGCATTGCAACCTTCTGTGATTGCTTTCCATGAATATTGTATCAAATGAAGATTGCTCTCTGGAACACTGAATTTCAAAGGAATGTTGCACCATATCTGAGGAAAGTGAATTATGAATTTTTAATTTAAGTACGCACATCAGAAACAAGTCTCTAAAAGTTTTCAGTCTTCCAATCAGATAGGCATTTGGTGGGACCTATGACTGCAAGCAATACAACTTTAATTTCCAATGTCAAATAAGAACAAAGAATCCTGACGAGCATCAGACCAAGAATTAATAAGACACAACTTGCATTTTTCCCTAAATGAAAATATTGGAATTATAATTTTAATGGCATAGTATTTTTTAATATTTTTATTTAGTTTTCAGAAGACAAAAATACAAAGGTAATTAAAATTTTATCTTCCACTGTCATCCACATGTAGCAATTTATGAAACTCCAACCCACTCTAACTCCTACTTACACCAAAAGAAGTTGATCCAGCTGATTCAAGCCAGCTGACTGAAGAGGAGGGGGATCCAGCTCCATTCTTGGAGAAATAACAGAACTGCAGCTCCTTAGCTAAATCCAGCAACAACGATTTTTCTCATTCTGTTAAGCCACAAATGGTGTCCAAACTTCAGTAGGCCTTAATAATCCTACCATGTCATAAACTTATATGACTTCAAGTCTATGAATTTGTCCCCATTATGAACTCTGCAAGTTATTTTTGCAACAGAAAGTTATTGTGTATTACAGACTACAAAAAAAAATTAACCAGATGTTGCTTAGTACTTCCCAAACAACTCACATTTTAGCTTATACCATGTAGAAGTTCTTTCAGCTGAAGATGGATTTGATAACAAATGCTACGTATCTAAAATCAAGGAGCTATTACAAAAGCTTCAATGAGACACCAAAGACAGTCAAACTGAAAATAATTACGAGAACATGTGTGGAGAATGTAATGGTATTTCCATATATTGTACAATTAATGCAAAAACATATCACAAGCTCGATATCACCTCTGTTAGTAACAATGGTTTACTATTTTTTCATGTAGAAACAAGACCAGTAGGTGACTGTACAGCTCATAGAAAGTGCCCTTCTCCAAAGTCAAGATGAGAGTAAAAAGAGAAAGCGCTAAGTGATTTATTTGAACAAGAGAAGTCAGAGCAGAGAAAAAGGAATTCCTCTTTTTTGTGTCTTTATTTTATTAACTGATTTTTGCTCTCTACATTTAACTACTGAGTAGGTTTCCATGTAATGGGAGGGGAGCAGGAATCCCATTACAGCCACTGGGAACTTATTGATGAGCTCAGATGAATCTTAGTCCCATCATACATTGGTATCATTGGTGGCAGCTGTAGTTAAGGGCAGCTTACAAGGATGCACACAGACAAGTACAAGCAGCCTCTGCTTGTGCTCTGATGAGATCAGACATGAGCTTTCCTGATGAAGCCATGGAGCTGCTCCTGCTGAGGTTATGTGGAGCTGGTAAGCCTTACTCCACATCAATCTAGAGAAGTGATTCTTAGTGATGCAGAACAGCGCATTTTAAATAAAGCATGGGGCCAAGTTTAATTTCTGTTAGCTTTTTGCAGCTCTACTCCAAATGAACACTCTCTGCAGACAAGTGGCATGGCAAGGGGAGGCGGGAGAGTTAACAGCAACTCCAGCTAAACAGAGTTGAAGCCAGGAATCTGTAGAAACCCAAGGGGGCATCAGCCACAAAAATGACCAAAAACCACTGTGACAAAATGTTTGGAAAATCTAGGCCAGAATGAGGGAGGAAATGACTTATCCATGTGCTGATACTCCTAAGCTCAGCCCATTCCTCAAGTCTGGGCTCCTACAGGCACTAGGAAATTAAACAACAGCTATTACATGTTCTAGTGATTAAAAAATTAGCTGGATTGTCAGTGGCTGGACACGAATCAATCGGTCCAAAAGCATCAAGAAAAAAATCCTGGTGAAAATCTCATATTCTGCCAGGCTTCAGAATTATTTAACATACCAAGACATATGTCATAGGCTTCCAGATTAAAGCTTTCGTGACCTTTGCTAAATATCATCTTTCATTCTCTTCCTTTATTTATGTGGTGACCCATGAAAACATCAAATCTTTCTTTCGTAAATAGCAAGTGCATAATACCTGCTTTCCATTGCCACGGGTGTCTTCTTTCACTGTCACTCTTAAATAAATAAATGAATCATCTTTCTCTTCCTCAAGCCCCTACAATATATACCCTGAAAAAATGTTTGCTAAGAGCTACAATAGTCAGAGCCATTTCATGCTAATATTTCATGCTCTGATTATCTTTTTTTCCAATGCATTACCTTTAAAAAAAAAAAAACCAACCCTGTTCAACAGTACTATATACTGTTCATTTCTGTCCTGTGAATGTTTTATGCTTATTCATGATACTGCTCTTTATTTCTTTGGTTGATGACACTGTCATCTGTCACCTCATCTGTCATTTACATCTCATTAATACCAATTGTGCCCTCGGGGATCAGCTTTATCATCAGAAAATGGCACAAAGGGTCTGCAAATGGAAGAAATACCAAGAATCCACGCCAAAAATAGTAAACGGACACCTCACCTCTCTTTCTCAAGACCCCACAGATGCTCCTGTATATAATCACAGCACACTGACATTGTTCTAGTCATTAAGGTATAAGGAAGTTGTATTTAATGATCATGCTGTTTTTATTGGAATATTAGCTAACTAGCAGAACAGCAAGCTGGCACTGACTGCAACCCACAGTTCGCTACTGCTCAGGACTTTGCCTACATTGAAATAGCAGCTATTACAGACAAGGCTTGATAATTCAGACTGGGAGAGAAGCACTAGAACAGAACCACTGGGGCTACTTTGTAGGTCTTCCTTTCTCAAGAAAAGCTGAGTGGCATGTAATGTAGGTACATTCTTATGAGGTCAATAAGGGTAAGCAGAAATACACACTTCTCATTTTTATGAACCGTGAAAGTCTCTACATGGTTACACAGCGATGCTTTTTGGAAAGAAACTAAGAAGTACCCCTCTGAACACATCATGACAGCAGTGCTACCAACCCTACACACTGGAAAAAGTATGAGACAGACTGCCAGGATCACTGGACTGGCTTAAGTCTCATGACAGATACCTGATGGGTTGAACACTGGAAGTTTTTCTACAGAAGAACTTCACTAACTTTTCTGCAGATGAAAGCTGTGGGATTTGTACAACCTTGGAAGATGAGGATTTAAGAAAACACCGTGAAACACCTGATAAAACTTTGCAGCCTGCTGGGTTGTGATACTCGCATGCTCTTCAGTGTACTCCACTGTGCAGCAGTAGATGTATCAACACAGCTCATTCTTTCTGCTGAGTTCTATTATTGAAACACAGATCACAGATGACTTTCTGTTTCTCTCCAACCCTCTTCCTGAGAGCAAGGCATTCTTCTCTTTTTAAGCAATCACCAGTCGCCTTTGTTGTAGTTAAAAGCTCATTCACCACATGTACTTAAAATTCAATCAGCTTCCACACACATAAGACATTTTTTACAAATTACACGCTGAGGTTCATTATATGGGCATTCTAAAAGTTCTAATACTATTTACTTGTTCTTTGCAGACAGCTGATTCCCCAGTGAATGTCCATAATTGTGGCACTTGTAGGCCCCCATGAAAATCACAGCTCTAATGGCAAAATTTTATGTTCTATCAAAGCTACTGTAATGCCACTCTCATTTCATGTCGGACAGTGCTGCACTCATTATAGCCACATAATAAACCAACTTTTAAACTATTTACAAGCTCAGTTAATTTGCTGGCAATTGTATTTAGCAAAATATCTCATACTGTTAGCTGCTCAGTCACTTGCCTCAGCACTGGGGGGATCCCCCACTGATTCACAAGAAGCAGTCTGTACAGACACCTGCCTAACTGCATAACGATGAACTTACAGCCTATTTTATTGCAAATAATGTCTACTGGATTTTAGAAGAGGTATGTATTTCATACATCCTCCGCTACACTCACCTACACCCCCAAAACCTTTATCCTAATTTCACTCGTCAGCTTCTGATATCTTTCTATATCCCATTAGCATCTACTCTGCCTCATCTTTTCCACTTCAGTGGCCCTGTATCTCATTGCACCGTTGCAGTTTATCCATGAGACCCACACCTTCCATGCTGCAACATCAAGATGACCACTCATCCAGATAATCCTGGTCAGTGCTGTCACAGCTCTGACAACAGACGACTGTACCTGTCACATTAGATAAGCTATTCCATTTGCTTCACGTTAAGCAGCAGGGCAATACATAGATATCATCTGTCACATGAGAAGCCTTGGTGAAAAGACAGCTCTATCACACACAAATCCATGAAGAAGAGAAAAAGCCCAGCGGCTGGAGGAACTGTATTTTAATATTTAAAAGATTCCTCCTCTGAATGAAAATCAATTACAAGGCAAAATCACACACATGCATACAGACAAAGTGACTTTATTAAGAGATGGCCTATTCTTACCCTCAATCAGGATCAGCATCTTCTTCCCATCAGAAATGCTCTTAATATAATAAGAAGTTAAAAAAATTCAAGGAATTAGATGCAAATCTTCAACCAAATGACAGGCTGTGCTCCTTACACTGGTTTTAACAGAAAATGGAATGATAAGGGTTTGAAAGGGAAATCAGGGGAAAGATGCATGAGAAGCACTCTCTGAAATATGAACAGTGTTCATGTTAAGGCTCTCTTTATTCACCTTTGCAGGAAAGAATTGTATGGCAGTCACACCATTTATGATGTTGTACTCAAACAGCCTGATGTGAATGGCCTATGTGTAAATTGTCCTCAAATTGCAGCTTTTCATTACCTAAGCAGACAGGATCCTCTTACCCCGGACACTGGAAATACAGGAGCTCTTCCAGAAAAAGTCATTGCAGTAGGTGCTTGACATAAACAGGCAAAGGCAAACAGGTAGGGTGGTGGTCAGCTTGTGAAACAATGAGCATGTGTACAGCAATAACAACTCCTCCACGGAACTTCACTGACTTAACTTTGGTTTTGTTTTGATATTTTAAATCTGATTTACGGCATAACATATATGGATCATTTTATCAAATTCCAAATGAGATGTAAAAAACATTCCTTGTGTGCAAGCAGCAGTGAATTTAGGATATGTATTCTACACCTGTGAGACCTTAGTGTATAAAGTCACCTACTCTACTATGTGATCAGTTCCTGTGAAGGGTCAGATAAGGGAAGTTTACAGTCAATTAGTAAGGACAGTGATTATTAAGGTCTTACGTTAGAAAGGTCCTCTTGGTAGAAAGTCTAGAAATCAAGTTCTCTTTCAGAGAGCAAAACTTGCAAAGGTTTCACCATGGCCATGAATTTTTTCAGAACTCCTCTGAGTGAATCTGACCTGTAGTCCACAGCTGAGTCCACCCCAGCTCTCTGCATGAGAGCTGCAGGATCGGGTCAGGATCTCAGATTTTGAGACTGGTCCAAAACTGCATTTATCAGTTTACCTGGCTGATAATACCATGTGAAGTTATAGCTCAGAATATTAAGTTAGAATGTAACAGAACTCGTAACTTCTCTGTCTCTCTACCTGGATCACTAAAAATGTACACTTTTTGACAAAAAAAAAGACAACTCTCAAGTTATTTCCTTAATTTTATGTATTTTGATTATTTTGATGCAATTATTTTACTGAATTACAAACTTAAAATTTTGACTCAGTAAAAAATTCATTTTTATATCTAGAAAAGTTTTCGATGTAAACTTTTCAAGAACTTCTAAGGTTAAGTCTATATTCACTCCTAATGAGAATAAAGCAACCCAAAAAGCCCTAGGAGAATGATAGCCTAAGTTTAAGAAGAAAGTGCAATCTTCCACCCAGATCGCAACAGCTCACCTCAAACCAGATTGGAGTTACTGGCTTAATTGAAGTTCTGTGTTACTACATCTGAAATGCTTTTCCATTCATGCTACGCAGATTATTAGCAACCATGTATTTCACTGGAGTGTGTGCATACACAAAGCCACTTAGCTTTTAACCCGAGCAGTAAAACCATCTCAGCAGGAAGCTGGGAGGATGGAAATGTTGCAGTGTCCATATATTACAGCAGCAAAAGTAAGACAAGATTTTTAGTAGAATTTTCTGCCTACCACCAAGGTACTTACCCACTAACTCTGGAAATGCAGTCAGCCCCACAGGTGCAGGGCAGCATTTTCAAAACAAGTGGTTTAGAAATTCCCACAGGATTTGGGCTGAGTCACTAAACGGTGTTAAAAATGGCATAGAAAGAAATTAGTCCAGGAGTTTGTTTCCCATAAGAAGAACTTCAGGTGGGTTCCAGCCCAGAAAACACAGAGGGACAGGAGTATATCTTCTGGGAGGGAAGTGATGTCTCTCAGAAGAGAAGGGCTTAGATTAACAAAAAGATACTTTTGCTCAACTCAAGAATGAGCAGAGAGGCAGTTGGTGTATTCAGCTGCATTGTCCTGCTTGGCTAACACAGTCCTTGCTGCAGTGGCCTCAGTGCTCGTTGGTTTTCAGTGCCCTGAGGAATTATCAGCTGATGTAGCCGCTCCTGTAACAGCTCTTTAAAATGGGTCTGTTATTTCCTTGGTGCAAATACCACAATCATGCATACGTATCATGACTCTAGGTGTGCTAATGACCAGCTAGGGACTAATAACTGTGATCAGTCGTAAGCGGAGTAGAAAACTAGGTCTCGATGGTGGAATTCACAGCTGAAAGTGAATATCTGAACAAGAATTTTTTGCTTTGACTTGATATTTCACTTAATCTTAAGAGATTAGTGTCCCCTTCTGTGAACTGGGGATGTTCTGGGATATATCTGGAATGGTTGTTATTAGCTGCTTTACAGGAGAACTGTCAGATTTAATCAGTTTATACTTAAATATTCTAGTGATGGAAATTCTATGTCAGGCCAAAGTACTACTATTGCTTAAGCACTATAAAGCAGGTGCAGCATTTCAAATCTCAGGTGACTAGAAAAGAGCTACTGTATAAAGCATAACACAAACATTTCATGGTTGGAACTTCTGCTGCTACGCTGTTGTTTCTTTCATTCATTTAAATTCAGCGTTGATAAAAAGTTCACACTGAAAATTACTGCTTAATATTTTGTGAACTTCACATTTTTTCTCTTTATTTTTCTTCCTTTGTTTATGTACTAACTGGTTGCTTTTCAAAAGGAAGGATTCTTTTAAAATATGAATCATCCAGTAATCTTACAAGGAAGAAGAAGAATTAGTCATAAAAACAATTGTGTTTTTAAGCACAGAAGAATGCACAGAGCATGACAGTGGGGTGTGGGACGCTGAGATAGACACAAAGCTGCCATAGCTATTTTAATCAGCAAAAATAATATCGTAGTGGGAAAAAAAGAAATGCTAAGCCAGCTTCACAGCCAGCAGAGGGAGCCAGGAAAAACCCTTCATATCCAGAATTAGAGAATAAAGACGAACTAAAACAAATGCATCTTTTTTCACATCTTTTCTCCCATCTTCATCTCTTTGTTGAAAAAGTGACACACTCTTGGATTCCCAATACATATTATCGATTTCCACTTCTGCAGAGGCATTCTCAATGCAATGAAGTAGCTTTAAATGTTTCAGCCTTATTTTCAGTAGGAGACCAAGAGGATTTACACAATTTTTTGAGAAAATGCAGAGCTCTGCTTGGACTTGGATGACTTGGCTGCTGTGCACTTCACTCCTGGTATCAGAGACAAAAATTCTCTTTCAGTATTCTGCAGAGCTGAGCCACCAAGAGGATGCATGCACTGATCCACGGTTGTGCTTCTCCCAGAATACCCATCCACAGATCACTAACCCTGAATCAAGTAATCAAGACACTGATACTGCACCTGAGCAGAGAATTGACCAATACTGGATTAGCAGCAGACTCAGACATTGCCGTTACTCATCAAACAGGACAGCAGACAATTTGAAGCCTTATTCAACCAACAACACAAATGACTGGAAGAGTCGCTGGATAGATTAATAATATCACATAAATCAGCTCTTTTTCTAAGCAAACAGACAAGACCACCACCAGCTGTAGGAAAATTGAGCCACACTTTTTTCATTGCAAGTTGTCTAATTTACACAAGCTTGAAAATCTGACCCAGAACTGGGCAAATGCTCCTTTACAATACAATCCAGAAAACTTCACTGGGTGGAAGGGAGATTCCTTATGCTTCATCAACCCAACATTTCTTGTGTGCTCATTTTGGGCTCTGCTCTTCAGCTACAAAATCACACAGATAACTTTATTGAAGTGTATAATCCAGAGTGTGAATGGTTTGGTCTTTCAAAGAAGTGCATCAGCACTTTCTGCAGGTAGGAAGCAGGACTGAATTCGGGCAAATGGTACATAACTTCTTTTCTCCCCATAAGCAAAATGCTTATTCCAGAACATCTTAATTTTCATATAGACCATCAGAGTAGCTCCCCTAGTTCCACTCTGACAGTTGCTTTATCTTGGCTGGTCAAAGAGGTAAGGTTTTGCAGGGAATAAGTGATGTCGCAGACGTTCTTCAAATTAAGTTTTCCAGGGTTTATAAAAACAGGACTTGGTCTAATGCTGACAGAAAGCTACATTCACATTCATAACCCTACACGTTTACAAAAACAATTTGAAACATACCATGACGTTCAGGGTAGCATCCCCTGACCTGTCCCATCTGAAGGACTGACCAACATTACACACTCACAACGCATTGGCTACAGCGAGCCATGTACCAGGATTTTTTGGGAAACTATAATCTTGTAAACAATTCTGAAGTGCAGCCAGAATCAAGGAAATGTAAGTCTATTCATGAAGAGGCTGTAAACAGAAAAAGTTAAAATATGATTAATAAAACCCAGCTCTTCCTAAACCAACAATGTTCTTCTGTGTCCTTTGGACTGCCAGAAAAAGAGTAGAAACAGGCATGTAAAAAAGTCTGTAACTTGATTATGAGTGCACTTAGGACAAAAATGATTTACTGAAACTTACGTCATGTGCTATTATTTTCCATTATGACACAGAATCATAGTTGTTCATCCCATAACAGTGATATGCAAACATCTTCTGTCCCAAGCATTTGCTCTGTGGCAAAGAATACAAAGCACATTATGTTCTCAACTCCCAGAACAATGACAGGGGAGTGTTCTACTGGCTGAGTAGAAAAGAAAGGAAGAAAACTATCTTCAGTAGCTTGTATTTATATAGAGTCTTCTTCTGTAATGATACAGATGTAGCACGTTCAGCTGCACACTTTGGATTGCAAATGCTGCTTGATCTACCAGACTTATTCTGAATGCAAACATATTTCACTTAGTCCTTGCTATCACATATTATTATTTCCCTTTGTTTTTTTCCTGAATATTACCTAAAAGTCTTGTAAGAATATTTTACAATGCTGTAAAAATGGTGATAAAACAGGTCTGAACTTTTTTTTTACAAATTCAGTGATTATAGAGTTCTAGTATTTTTCGCCTTTGCAAAGTGTTTACCTGTTCTTAAGAAATACTGAGATGTGTGCCTTACCAATGTCTTCATCTTAAAAATAGCAATAGTAGCCACAAAATTTAGCAGTTGCTTTGGTAACTGATTTTTCCCTTTTTAAAGGCTGAATAAATAGTTGTGTAAGACACATGTAAATGATCAGTGAGTATGTGACTGCATTGGGGCTGAAACAACTTTTATACCATAATCTTTTCTGCATTGCCATGAATATGCATAAATGCTGAGGTATGACATGCTTAGTAAGTAAATAACTTGTGTTAACATGGCATGTTGTGATTAAAGGAGAGTATTTGAAAACTATCATTTCAAGCAGAAACTGCAAAATTAACAAGTATTGTGGGAAATAAAACTTCAACTAGTTTCACTCTATTGATAATCTTCACCTTAATGAAAATCCCAACTCAGCAGGAACTTGGGGGATGAAATCTCTATATCATCTGTATTTTGAGCTGATTTCAGTAACAGAATCTAAGCCTCTTGCTTTGTGATTTTGGGGTAAAGCAACAAAAAGAGTCAAACTTATTAAACATTACAAATTATTCACATCTGGCCTGCAGTCCACTTACATTACAGACTACTCAGACTTATCTGTAAGAGCAGCCATAGCTCCTAGCAGAGCAATCCTGCACTGCACCAGGGATATAGGATATTTACACTGCAATATCCTAAAAAAGCAAATTAATCTCCCTGCAGTCATAAGATCCGGTGCAAATACAGGGAAAAACAAATCAAGGGTCAAGTAATTCGAACTGACTTCGTTACCAAAGTCCAACTGATCTCAGTTAGAGGAAGGAAGACACAGTATGACTCCTGGAAAAACTGCACACGTGGCACTCAACATTTGTGAGTAATTTAGAAATGCAAATTATTTTCACATATGCATGGACATAGTTAGATATAGCTGGATATAGTACAGAAAAAGTGATAAACCATGCCACTGTGCTATACCTCGAAACAAGATCATTTCTTCCTCCTGGAATAAGTACAAATATATTTAATCTTAACTATTATAATGGTATCTGTTGGAGGGACAACACAGCTGGGCATGAACAGTTCAGCAGGTTCCTAAGTGTGTTGATGACAACTTCCTTCTCCAAGAGATACATGACTCATTGAGGAAGGGTGCTATACTGGACCTTGTTCTCACCAACAAGGAAGGGCTGGTGAGAAATGCGAAGCTCAAGGGAAGCCTTGGCTGCAGTGACAATGAAATGTTAGAGCTCAAGATCCTTAACGGCAGTGAGGAGGGTGAGCAGCAGGGTGTGCAGGCATAGGACAAGGGGAAATGGTTTTAAGCTGAAAGAGGGAAGAATTAGACTAGATAGTAGAAACAAATATTTTCCTGTGAGAGTGGTGAGGCACTGGCACAGGTTGCCCAGAGAAGCTGTGGCTGCCCCATCCCTGGAGGTGTTCAAGGCCAGGCTGGATGAGGTTTTGAGCAGCCTGATCCAGTGGAAGGTGTCTCTGCCCATGGCAGGGGGTTTGAACTGGATGATCCCTTCCAACCCAAACCATTCTATGATTTTATGATAACATCCTTCTAGTGACTTACTTAAAATAAAATACTATTTTATTATCTAGAGGATTAAAATACCATGTTTATATAGCAGAGTTAACTATGATTCAGATTATAATAGTACTATAGTACTTCAATACTGAAGCATTTCTTTTTGTTATAAATTAAAAAGCATATATTAGCACCAATGCATGTGTCAGGAATATACTATGGTATCACCCCTGTGAATTAAGTGCACATTAGAGCAGATGACCACATTGCTACTGAATGCCAAACTACCAAGAGAAGGAATGAGCAAGACTAAGCATTTTCTAAGAATGATTCCTTACAAGGAGGTACTCAACAGATATGAAGTTTCTAAAAGCAGATGCAAGGGCCACCAACAGCAATTGAATTGCTCCCATGAATTTTGGCATTAGGTCCTAAGAAAAGCAGTGGTCCTGCCTTAAATGTTTTAGGAATAGAAGGACAATGGGTGAAGCAGCAGCTTCAAGGTCTCAGAGGTCCTTCGAGGGTGACAACGTGGTAAAAAAACCCAAAACAAACCATAAAACAGGCACAAAATCAAATATAAAGAGGTATATAAAAATACTCTACCTTATCAAAGTCATTAGCAATTTTGACACAAGTACAGCTGATGCAGCTGACAGGAGAGACTTTCTGCAGCAACTCCAGAACATTTCTGCAGTGTCCAGTACTAAGGATTGACTTTTTTTTCTTCAGTCTCTGAAAAAGATTGCTCTATTGCCACCTGAAAGGGTGATACTTCAGAACAGTTTACTGTCTCCAAGTGCATAATCAGATACTGTCAAACATCATCTTTATCATGGTCACTTCAGAGGAAATATGCAAATTGTTTTTCAAGGTGCTTAATTTTCGACTTACAGGTCCATACTGACACCTTGGCCTGCATAGGAATTTAGAAAGAATGTTACTCACTGTCATCAATTATTTCTCTGTTTGTGACAGTGCAGAGATCTAAACCATCTTTGTTTAATTGGTTTCACACTTCCAGGCACCTCCAATAAAGATTCTGATGTTTTCAAACAGCCATTTCATGTCATCTGATGTCTGGTGGGACCTGTGCTCATTTAATGCTTGTTACATGTGATTGTCATGTCTTTTCTGCTCTTGTTTCTAACATTCCAAACTAATTTAAAACACACAGTGTCATTAAACTGCTCTGATGCCTTCACATTAACCAGCAGTTTTACCAAGTGAAGCACTTCCCTTTTATCACTATAGGCAGTGAGTTTCATGTGATCTTATTTTCAACAGCAAATTACTTCCTGTTGTGAGTTCAACTGTTTGAAACACTCTGCAAAGAATCCTACACTGCAGGAAATAGTCCTGTTCTATTTAAATATTTGCTAGTTATACAAATTACTTCCTTTTCAAATTGCATTTCTTTTTTTACTTTTTAAATTGTTCAGTTTAATTACCAAACTGCTTTCAAGTACAGGGTAGCTTGGGGTTTTTTCAAAGTACTATTAGTTTTAAGTTATTTCTGTAACTAATACATGTTTTTACTATATGCTTTTCAACTCCTACAAAAGTAATTTGAAAATAACTACAGCATCAGAAAAGTAACCCTGGGATATTTAAAGGATAAAGTTTAAGTGACAACTAAGCAGTGATTTTTCCATTCTGATGAAGACAAACCTTTTCATTTCAACCCTTAAAATATCAAAATAGCTAAATATTTCCTTCCTTGTTTTTCATGCCAAAGCCAAAGCATTTTATGATTTTATTTTAAATCATGTTAGATTAAGAGCATCAAATGAGTACTGGGGATATTTGATTAAACATTTTGGAGGTAAATGCGCAATGACATGAGCCTAATAAACTACCAACAGCTCTGATTTGATCCAAATGACCCCACTTTCAGGTTATTTAGAAAGGTCACTATAAAAATAACAGTGCATTTTTAGGATTAGCTCAGTAGATCAGCACACATCAAGCAATGACAAAACCAGTTTTATGAAAGTTGAGTACTCGCGGCTTAACTCTGTCGTTTACATCAGGATCTAATTATAGAAGGCTGGGTCACGCCGCTGGCTCTGCCGGCTTCCTCCAGCACACCAGCCCGTGCAGATCTCAGTGCAGCCAAGAGGGGGGCAAGTCTGCCACTGGTACAGGCTCTCCACCTGGCAGAGGACACCTGGTCAGAAAATGAGATACATCCATCTCTGACTGTAACTGTTAACATTTCTAAAACACCCCCGCTCCCCCCCCAAAAAGTGGAAAACAAGGGTTGGAGGTGTAACAATCATTCTGCATTATTTTAATTTTTACATATTCAATGTCCCAAACACAGCCTTTGCCCACAAATACGTTTAAAGAAATGCAATTAAATGTGTGAAATAAAGAGTTCCTAGAGTTGCTGGGTTTTTAACACTATCTACTTGATCAACTCATTACGAGTTAAGGGAAAAGTCCATGAAAAATTTTCATCCACAAAAAGTGAAATCTTCACAGGGGCTGAAAGTTCAGATGTCAAGGCTGTTTTCTAAATTACACCAAAGCCCTGCATTATTTGTCAATTTACAGGAAATTTGTCCGCTGTGCAATACAATTGTGAAACAACTACATTGTGTAGGAGGAGGACAGCATTTTGTAAAAGAGGAGGCTGGCTCTCAAAATTAATATGGAAACCTGCATTTAACAATTTTAACTCCTAAAATATTAAATTATAGCTTCTTTAGCAGCCAGTGCCCAAAATGTAATTATTACTAGTGTCAATACAATTCACCCTCTATTTTTTATTTGTTAAGCTTCAAAAATTTTGTCTATTCCTGTTAGCTGATCTTTTAACTTCAGTGCATTTACCCCATTTTAATCTCACAAAGGCAACAGAGAGAAAGGTCTGGTGAAATGAATTTCTACAAAAAGGCTGGTAATTCTTGACAGCAAAAGTACTGTGCAGTTTTGGTATGTTTTTTTATAGGCATCACCACTAACCTTTCCCAAGATTATTTATTCCTGACTTATGGTCTTTTGGTCCTGGGACTTTTACAATCATGTTAAATGTTGCTTTTTTATAGCTGTCAGTTACTGATTAATAATTGAAACAGTTTTCAGATGGAATTGGAAGCCAATTTTTCCTTAAGAAAGTATGCAATCATATCCAGAGGAACGAAGTGTAATGAATTTATAAAATCCATGTTTACTGATGAGTGAGCCCTAGTTCTGACTGTAATGAACAATTTCAGTCTGAAAGAACAGGATGGGTTACTAAACAGCATAGACTGCAGTGTGAAAGAAAACACGGTATCTTCATTTAACAAACTAAGGAAGGAGAGGGTCCTGAAATTTAAGCAGAAGGCCAAGTGCTTACATTTTTCCTTTTAATTAAGGTGATAATTTTATATTACTGTACTAAAACAAAAGAAGGTGCCTAGTCATTGCTGAGAAAATACTGCTTGAAGGTCAAACTTCTCTGCAGCTGCATAGAGGTCACTTGCATTTCACATAAAGGGCAGAACTGGCCCTGTGGTAGGAAAATACTTCTAACATTTAATCTGATATTTCCCCAGCTTCTAGATACTTAGTACATGATTATACTGAAGTTATACTGAAATTATTCCATAAATTTATAAATCTGAAGGGCTCAGTCTCTGAATAGATGGACTTCCAGAAGAACTAATACTAAGCATAAAAAGCAGCAGGCATTTAGAAACATTAGCAAGCTTTGCCTATGCAGACATTTTCTGGCAAGCAAAATTACTTCATTATTTTACAGTCTGATGAAGTTAAACAATAGCAAAAGCCATGAGATACCTCAAATAAACAATGATTCTCCATATGTTCAGTGCAGGATATCATTCCGGCATCAGCCAGGTCTCATGGTGCTGCCAAATTCTCATAGGTTAGCATTTACAACAGCAAAGAGCCATGCAAAAGGATACATCTTCTACTGGCATAAATCACTCCTTCAAGTGATTCTGTTGATACTGGGCTGAAATGAAGTCCGATACTTCTAATAAAGAATATTAAAATAAGCTTTGCATCTTTACCATCTTAATAACGCAGTCAGAAATTTTAAAGCATGTTTACCTGAGGAAACTGACAGCTTAATACAGGTTGGAAGATTCACATTAATGATGCTGTTCACAAAATGAGTCCCAGAGAACCTACACCAGTGAAGGAAGGAATTTTTATTTGCTTTAAAAAATATAGCAACTGAGTATTTAATAACTAATGACTCTTTAATTCTATGAGTTGCTAAGTGTCTAACTGAGGAACAGTTTGAAAACCATCCTACCTTGCTGTTTATAATTAACTACGACTCAAAAAATTCTCCAAAAAAATACTATATCAATTCGTCTTTCTGGGAAGAAGAATGACAAGCTGACTGGACATCAATATTATTAACAGATAACGCAACACAATTTAGAAATCTCATTTATCTAGAAAGTTGCTGAAATTAAATATTTAGACAAACATTTCCATCATCAGTACAAACAGCAGAAACTAGTCTTGCTTTAATATTTCTAGATATCAGTTTTCATGCACTGAATACAAAGTTCACCTTTGGGGCTTTGTCACATGCTTCCATATTGCAACTTCACTATTATGTACACTTTCAGGACAATGTCACTGTCTCCTTCCTGCTCAAGGATCCCATAATTCAGCCACAAACAGCTGGATCCTTATTTTGTTAGCAGCCACATCCAGTGGACGGGATTCTGGAGCAGGAGGGTGGCCATGGCAGTGCACCCAAACAGGGCACTGTACCACCTCGCAACGGGCTGTTGGTGTTGGCCTTCCCCACACTGCCACCCGGCATCGTCAGCGCTGGTCATGACGTGATTAAGCGCTGCTGTCACATAACCCAGTGGGCTGACACCCTGGGATCCACAACTGCTGCATGGTCTGACATGCGAATTGTCATCATTCCAGTGGGGACACTGAATTCTGGTTCCTTAACAGATCTGGGCTTTGTGCCAAGTTCTTAATAAATCATAATTAGGAGCTCAGATGTCAGGAATTGGTATGGTGATCAGATCCAAGCAGGGAATTTCCTTCCAATCCCCTCACTTCACCATGCAACTAGAAGAATGACCACCCAGCACTGAGAAAAGCTCTACCTAGCAATGCATATTGCTGAGTTTAACAAAGTGAATTGCATTTAATAATCTTCCACTCTCAGAGCTATCTGTCTCCTGAACAATTTTACTTCATCACAGCGGACTAGTTCAAGAAGAAATTATTTTAACCTTGGCATTAGAATTCTGGATAAGGTATTTAATACTCACAACTGGACAAAGAAATAAGGTCATAGGAGACACACTCTTCTGAAACCTGCTCTACCTTTTTTATAGATTTGCAGCCGTACTTGAGACCTAGAAACACAGTAAGGAAACTATTAGACAGAAAGTGATCCTCTCCTTCATTAGAGCTCAACTCAGTGCAGAAGACAGAGCAGATATTAGTAAGGATAGAGCTCCTGGGCTGAGGTCCAGCTTTGAAGCCCCAGCAGGGCGTCCTTCTACAGAACAGGATTTCTCTGCCATCCAGCTGTGGCCAAACCCTGTGCCCTTTGTACAATGGAACATAAGAGACCAGAATGTCACAATCCACTCCAAGAATTGTGCCAGATAGCAGTTAACAAGAAGACTCATTTTTACGTTTTATAAATGCTGACGGCATTTATATGAAGCTTTGGGCATTTTTGGAGAATGAGTATGAAAGAGCCTACTTTACTTCCTCCACTGTGGTTGATTTTCTAGTTCCAAGTAGCAGGACTGCAGCAGAGTCAAGACAAAGGAGCAGGTTGTGCATAATTAAATATTAATTTCTACCAAGTTTTTAGAAATGACAATAATATTATTCTCAGTATGTGTGAGAACTTGACTACTTCACACTTTTCTCAAGTGCTTTACTTCTACAAACCTATTAGTGGTATTTTCAATAATTTAAATTTATTTTCACCTTTGATAATTAATATATTATCCACTGAAGTTATTATTTTTATTAAGCTGAATAATTTTGCTCACAAAGTTAGTCTAATATTAGAAGTAGTTTTATACTGACTGCATATTTTGAGGGAGTTATCATTTTCTCTTGGTAACTTTTTGAAGGAATGCTGTGTTTGGATGCATTCTGCTAACACTGAAGTCGGTGTGCATTCTACCACCAACTTAGAGCAAATTAAACCAAACCCAATATTTTTGGCAAATGCCATTCTCGGTGCTTGGTTTTGAGCAGGCATCTCATTTTGTTATCGGTTATAAATAGATGTCCTATCCAGCAAAATTGCATTCCTTGTTGTTAGCCAGCTCTTTAACAGCAAAATATTTGTCCACTGCAACATTTTTCTACTGGAGTAGTTAATGGAAACCTTAGTATAGTTCCTATTATGTATTCAAACTGTTTGCCAATTTCCTCTCAGCATGTGAAAACCCTTATTTGTGTGTGAGCAATGTTCTTCATATACTGGGAGTATCCCAAAGAAGGCAATTACTGCATAAACCGTGGTTACGGTGTAACGTTCTCCAAAGTATAAAAGCATCAGGCAAAACAGATGAGAACAGCTTTTACTGCTACCAGAGCCTGTAAAGTAAGAGCTGCCCTCTACAGCCAACTGTACCACAGGCTGACCTTTCTTGAAGTAACTCACTCACATTCCAGTTGGCAACACAGTGATTATATCAAAACACCTTCTGATTTCATAATGAACCTCATTAATTTTTGTGAATTTGCTTTAAGTTGAAACCTAAATGCAGGTGTAGCTTCTCTTTTGGGAGACTATGGAATCACTTATGCTTTAAGGTAGAAAAGTTAAGGAACAGATCTGCACACATCAGTGATGCCTCTCTAAGTTTTATGGACATGTATTTTTCTTAAAATACCTAGCAGATGGCTCATAAGTTTCCAGACATGATCACAAAAGTCAGGCTTAGAGGTCAAACCATCGTCTCTGAATATTAACAATAGAAGTAGCTGTTATTTAAAAACAAAAAAACCAGAGCCTTATTGAAGTACTACAATATAAAAATAACATGGACAAATTAAAATGCACGAACACCCCCTCAGAATTCAAACTGATCAGAGAAAGAGTGGAAAAATCCAACTATCATAGCAAGGGAAAGGAAAAGATGATGAGGATTATACAAAAGTAGTTCATGAACAGTTGTTCAAACGCCTTTAAAAGTAAGGATATGGAACAAAACAGGAAATAAAATTCATGCTTTAAAATATAGTGTGTTAGCAAAATTCATCTCATGAGCAATGTCTGTGTGCAAAACTCAGGAGATGAAACTTAAAAAGATGCATTTATGATTCCTGTAACACCAAAAATGCAGTTTAAATCAAGCCACATATTAACAGTCATTTCTAAAAAAATACTGAAAGGAAGATACTAGAAGTCAGGATGCAAATGACCCTTGATGTTTCGAAACTGTTTTGGATGATCACACTCTGTAATTCACTTATAGAAACAACTTCACAAAGCTTCTCAGTTCATCACAATATATGCTTGGATGTAAGGTCAGAGGCAGTTTTCCACACCCAGCTGTGTGATTCATCCCAGCTCCAACAGGCAATAGAAAGTTTTTTGGTTTGCTTTCTTATTCACGTCTTCAGTGCCTCCCGGATCACAATGTGCAATATATGCTCAGCGAGAGAGCAGTGATCCTTTATTGTACCAGACTTCAGCTGAGGGGTGGAACACTGATGACTAAACACCACTTCACTGGTGGAACCTGCACTAGAAACTGCCCCAGCAGAGGAAGATACAGACGTTTTTCCACATTTCTTTGGAGATGACTCTTTCTAGGTAAGTGACTTTCTCACAGCACAGCTCTTTCTTTTTCTATTGAAATCTTACTCCATGAACAGCTTCTAAATTAAATGCCCCAATCGTAAGTAAAGGACGGACTGGGGAATGGAATCTTCCTCTGTACCGGGAAATATCTCAAACACAAGTGATAAGCATCAAAACGTTTTTCTGAGAGCTCAGCTGAAGCCAGAAGTTCGTTCAGCCTTTCCAGCTGGCCACAAGGTGTGGCACCCATTCTAAACTAGGTGGCAATGCTTGGAATGTAAAAATAACTGACGCAGACTAAGAGACGCTGTATTCTACCTGGGTTTTTTCCATTATAGATCTGACATCTTAATGATAGCTTAGAGTCAGATATTCCTGTATGGAAACACTCTTTTGGAAATTAAGAAATGATAGTCTTCTGATGCTTTGAGAGTCTTTCCCGCCAAAATCCTACATAATTTTCTATAAAGTTATATCACAGCTACACAATTTTATGAGCTATTTCAGATGTCTATCTAAGATATCACTTACTATTCAGTTATGGGGTAATTTTAAAATTTTCCATGGGACCTTATTAAAAATCCTACTATTCTTGTTCCCATTAAATTCCATAGCATTTTTCCACAGGGGTTGCACGGTCTGTTAAAGCAGAAGCCTGGAGTCAGGATAATCTTATTCGGACACTGAAGAATGAATATAAAGAGAAAAAATTGAGTCACCATTAATTCATAATGCATTGCCAGAACTAACAACAGTAAATACTGATCACCGCAGTTTTGGAAATACCTATCACAAAGCTTGTGCTCCAAGTCTTTGGCTTGCTAACACAAATAAGCAATCTCAACAGTTCTGTGCTGATGTCAGCTAGGTATTTGCGATGGATCCTAAACCCTTATTCTTGAAAAGATAATTTTAGAAATCCAAATAATTTAGTTTCTTCTCTCAGATATTCTGATAGAAAAAAAACAAGCAAAGAGAATATAAGTTTGCTGTTGTTGAACTGGAAAGCAGAGACTATAGTCTGAAACAAATACATTTTATGACTATCCAGGATGAACAAACAAATTGGGGCAGAGAGCTAATAAGTTATGCCAGCATTGCTGCACGCATCAAGGATCTTATATGCTCATGGGAGGGCATTACAGAAATTAGACTAATGTAGCAGAAAGAATGAGTTTGATCTTCTGTTACAGCATTATTCTATCACTGTTGCTCTGCAGTGAATTTCAGGCAATTCACAATGAACATCTCAAAGAGTGAAAAAAGCATATCCTGCTGGTTGGAATTCACGGCGCTTACGTTGGACTCTGAGACTTTAGGAAAATACGTAGCAGATGAGAAAAGTTGTATTTCCCTCTGTGTTTGCTCCCTTTCATGCAGATGGTTGTATATTTGATGCAAGTATTTAAAATCTTTTCCAGCCTCTTTGATCAAGTTGTTAATTGTTGTTTAATCACCTCCATCCCTGCCTCAAGAGTATTTATAGGAGTCTCTTCTCCAGAACGACCATCATAAAGGGACTGACCCAAGAGGTTATGAAAGTCAACACAGGATTAATATTTTGAATTAGCTTCTTCAGGAAGTGAAGAGAAAATTCATATACATTAATTATGATTACTATTAACAGTAAAGTAATTAGATAAAGCCCAACTTACAGGCATTATATGTAATCTGCTTTGCAGCGATCACAGAATGACAGCCACCTTCAGCAAAACAACCCACGAATGCCACCACATGTAGTATAAATGACAGAGGTTTGGTGCTGAACATACATATTCAACACTTCCAATACGAATCTATATGAAAACATGATGAAGGTGACTGCTGATTTATGGAATTCTTCCTCAGATATCAGGATCATGCATTCCAAAGGTGGTAAGAAATCAAAACAAGAAGCGGACTGCAATGTAAATATTTTACTGAAGTTACTACACTCAGAGCAGGTCATATCCCATATCCCTGGACAAATAACACCATCTGCAGAAGTCTACTGGAATATGAGGCATTAGCGTTTTGTAGGAGATGCTGCAGTAGAAACTGTCCTGCAAAGTATGGCCTTTTACAACACAAAACTAGGAAAGACTTCAAGAAACTGCCCACTGAAATCAACATAAGTCTTTTAGTGACTCCTTGTTTCTTTCAGTAACTTCTAACCTACATGAAAATAAAAATATTTACTGCAAAATAATGAGCAATGGCAAACTGGAGGAAATTCTGTTACCGAAAAATCCCATATGGATTCAGCTTTCCATTTCACAAGAGAAGTTCACTGGCTGACCAGGCACTTCACAATACTTTTCTAGATTTTTACATATGTATATACATCAATACATAATAAAAGCAACTTCTCACATATATGATACAGAAGTGAATGTAACAATTTGGTACTTCATACATTTTCTCCATTCAATGTATATTTTGTGGACAAACTTCTGAGGTACAACAGTTAGCATAACAACAGTATATTAATAACATCAATGACACAATAAAACAATAATAGCTTAAGGAACAGCTATATTTTGTCACTCATGTATCTCCCATGAAAGAGAATATGAATATAAATGTCACTGATAAAAGCATGACTTCATTCTTCTGCCACACACAAAATATAACTACCTTATAATTAATGCCAGCAAACTCACAGGCTGTAGTCATGCATTGCTTTTATCCCCCTTGGATGGGAATAATTCCAATGGTTTTCATCATATGTGAGTCAGTTTTGCTATGACTCTTTTCAATCCAAAAAGAAAAGCATTGTTTAAAAATTCATTAAATATCATATTTTCAGTCCAAACTCCTGTACACAAAAGGAAGAGATTCACCGTAAGGGGAGGAGAGCTCCTATGCCAAAGGGACCCTTGCCTTTGATTGATTTGCCGTTGTTCTCTGAGTGACTGAATTCACACTATCACTTCCTTTGGCTGATGGACTGCTGCTGTTTACCAAGGCCCTAAAAAGTGTCTTCCAGCAACATCAGTTGTTTCATTAGATTGTAAGTCAGTGGAAAATAAAAATATTTACTGCCAAGAAATAAGTAATTGCAAGTTTTGTTACTGACTATCCAGCTACTGTAGGTAATACAGGGCTAATTTCTGTTATCAATTAGGCCACGTGTTGCAAAAGCTCAATCTGGCACATCCAGTGATGCAATCTTACCAGAACGATGAGAACTGAGGTGAGTCATTACAGCGAGATGGGACACGCAAGGGCACTGATGCAACAGCAGGGGGGTGTCAGTTTTTAAATTAATGCTGTAGTACCGTAACAGGTCTCAATACTGTGAGCTTTGGTACATCAGACTCACAGTTGTGAGCCTTTCACTTGGAAGAGGCAGTTTTCATCCAGACCCACTTTTTAGTGATGCTTCTTCCTCCCCTCAAAAGTGACTTGGGCAGTGAAGTGGGGTCCACTGAAAGCCAGTGCCATTGTCAAGATTTATGAAGAAATCAGTCCAGATATCTGTGAAATCTGAGAGATGTGGCACTTCTCCAGAACAAGATTCTGTTTTTCAGAATTCCTAGTTCCAAGAAATGGTGATGGGCAGAACAACATCCTGTTATTTCCTTCCTCCCAATGACACAAAACAGCAGGAAAGCCCAGTCACACAATGGGCAACTGCTGGGTCCTGGGGATCTGGATTTTGCTACAAATTCTGTCTCTCTAAGAGTGGAGAGAAGGGTCATGAACTATAATATACACAACTGGATATATGTTTGTACATGCATATTGTATATTTATTAGACAAGAGAGTAAAAAAAAATCATATATTGCAACAGTGCTGGAGGTGAAAAAAAGGAAAGGAATGCACTGCTACTCAAAGACTCCAGTTTAATGTGCATGCAACAGCTACGCACAATCATTCATGGAGACTGACATGGGAGTCTACATAAAAAACCCTTTGAAGAGGATTTTTAAAACTGTAACTCCCAAACTTCTAGAAAGAAAATCTCCTTCACGTATATCTCCAGGAAAACATCTGACTTCTTAAAAAAGATGCTTGGGAAAGTGTGGAAATCCAACTAGAAGTCTAGAACATCATTACAACTGAATTCTTGTACTTGGCCTGCACATTGGACAGCTGATACACAAGCATAAAGATCTTTTCATAAATAAATTCTAGTTTTCTCTCTCTCCTTCCATTTTCATTTGTATGTGGAATTTAAAGCTTCAACAGTAAAAAAAAATGCAAAATACAAAAATATTGTGTTCGGTGAAACAAAAAATTGCAACAAGTATCTTGAATAATAACACTTTTTTTCCTATTAATACAGCAATATCAACTGCTGTTTCTTCTTCATTTGCTAATTTATTTAAATGTCTTTTCTCCCCAGAACTGGATATAAATCGTAGATTCAAGTTTTCCTGCTGTTTCTCTACCTATCTCTTTCAATATTTAACAGACTCAGAATTAGCCAAATTCAGCTATTCTGCGATAGACCGTGCAATTCAAAGTCGGATGGTCTGGTATAAATAAGCACTTCTAATCAGTTTA
The DNA here is from genome assembly GCA_033558185.1 of Dromococcyx pavoninus. NCBI lineage: Eukaryota > Metazoa > Chordata > Aves > Cuculiformes > Neomorphidae > Dromococcyx > Dromococcyx pavoninus. The sequence goes on from JAUMJL010001634.1 coordinate 242,918, forward strand.
CTTATATTGTATTTCTCACAGGCTGTGGAAAGGAGATTGATATTGCATTTTTGAGTCATCAAGGAAGCGTGACAAAATCAGCTCATGATAAAAATTATATTTAACAATCAAACGCTGCTTCTGAATGCAAGGTCATAGCATTTAAAAGCTCTGGCTTCACACTAAAGCAGATGTGTTTGTTAAGGTATCTTCCATGATTCATTATCAATTCAAGAAAACAGCTTGTTCCCTGAATAGAACAGCATTGTTATTCTTTGGTTTTTACTTCAAAAGACCTTGCTGCTGTTTGCATACGAGCAAGTCCTGCTTCTTAATGAAAGGAAAGAAGCAAAAAAAGTATGTAGCATTGTTATTGTCCACACCAGCCCCAACCTTCTTTGCTGGGTACAAGGCCTTATAAAAGAGATCTTGAAAAGCTGAATCATTCTTTGTGTTCATCTGCACAGGTAAGGCCACACATCAACAGTCCCACGTCACAATGTCATTTGCTGCAAGAAAAACCACAGAAGAATATGGGAAACTTAAAACTCCATGATAAATGTGAAAAATCTTCAAGTCAAAGAAGAATTAAATGCAAGCTGCTGCAGCCTCCAAACTCTCCAGCAAAGCTCTGTTCTAACAGCATGAAAAGAAGAGGTGGAGCAGTAGACAAATAATGGTAAACTGAATGAAGGAGGAGATTAAAAGGGAAAAAAAAAGGTAGTGTGTCCTCTGGAAGTAAAATTGCAGGAAAACACCAGAAAGTTGGAAACTGCAAACAGAAGTGGAATGCAACCTTTATACGCTGTGTGAATCACCATTTGGCTGGAAACCAGGAAATAATTGCTGGAACAGGCAAACAGTGAGAAGCCATTATAAGACCCTCGGCAGGAAACAAGCAGGATGACTTGGGAGAAGCTGCTGCACTGGCTCCAGACAATTCTATTGGTGATGCAGGTTAAGAGAAAACAGTGAAAACAGGAATTAAGGAACAGACTCCTGCTGACTGAGAGATGTAATACGACAATGGTCTGATCCGATCAGCTACTGAAAACGCTGCATCTAAGAATCACAAATTAACTTGGTAAGAATGCATCTGCCTATGTCAAGGGGTGACATTAAAATATCTAGAAGGGAAGCAAAAGATTTCTTTCCTCCATCCTTACATAAAGTGGATGGCTACATCTGCTTTTAAAAAAAGTAAAAGTTTTTTCCACTAAAAGAAGAAAGTTTTCCATGAAGTGCTGGCTTTCCTTGGAAAAACGCTGACTCACTTAAAAAAAAAACACCACCCAACAACTTATCACTGAGAAATACCCAGAGGCTTTAAGTTTTATTACAGTTCTGGATCAGAGATGTAGTGTAACAGTCTTGTACTTCCATGAGAGGAAAACTGAGGGGTAACTCTAAGATGGCAATATTAGAAGTAAGGTACCCTGCAAGCATTTCCAAATTCAGAACTTGAGGTTTTAAAACAAAAAAATTTGACTGAGCATTTTTGGGTTTTCACTGTTTACTTTTTATTTTTTTATAAAATAAAATCAAAAAGTATTCTCATTAGCTTTAAAGGCAAACTTTTAGAATAGCTGTCTTCAAACAGAAGTAGATATTTACTTAGCTTGATAATTATAAGCGTAAGGAGGATCAGATTCAATTATACTGGGTTTAGTTAAAAAAAATGCTATTGTCTCTCACGATATTATCAAGAGGTTAAAGCCGAAGACACTGCTCCATTATATTTACAAAAGCATAAGGCATAAAAAATTGCTGAAAATATCATTTTTGTGAGGTTAGATATCAGGTTAGTGGTAGGAAAATGATGTGATTAGGAAATAGTGCAATGAGAATGAGCAAGGCAGTGCTTCTGCCCAGCCTCAGACTGTGCTTCGAGTGAGCTCCTTCTTTGAAAGCACTGGGTGATCAAAGGTATAAGTGACCACTTGTGCAATTAATAAAAATATTCAGTCCTCACTCTTGGCAAGTCTGACTTCTGGGTGGTCATTAAATGTTGCAACATTCAGCCTTTGTAACACCCATGAGGACATACACAAGTGAAGGAGAATTTAGCCCTCAGCCATTAACTTAATTAACTTTTATTCTGTTTTTTTCAGGCCAACTCAGAACACAAACAGCTCGTACAACTTTTCCATTTATTATGGATGACACAGTTCTGAGCAAATGGAAGCATCTCAGAAAAACACACATCTGGTGGAAATACACACTTCTTGTGCCTACTATAGTTTCACCCTCTTAAGAGATAATAGTGGTCTTTATTTTCTCCTGATGTAAATTAGAAGGACCCTTATTAACTTAATAAAATAGTATTGGTGAAAGAGAACAAGTAGCAGGCTCATTATACTCTTGCATTGTGTAAAAATTGCATTCTTCAATACAACTTTTCACCGTGACTGGTCTCTAGAAATTAGAGCTCTAAGAAGAAATAATATTTACACAGGATTTCAAGATTTTGAAATTTAACTTCACTCTGAATTAAAAACAAAAGCCTTTAAAAACTGTGCACTCCTTCACACAAAGAGAGCAAAGAACAAGGAAAGTAGGGAATATTTCCTTAGAGTACTCTTTCAGTCACCTAAGCCAGAGATCATGTCCCTTATTAAATTGAATTATTTTTCTTTCATAAATATGTGTAGTTGCTTTTTGAACTTAGAAAAACTTTTGCTATCCACAGAATTCTATGGCAGAGCGTTCCACAGCTGATTCCCACAGGTTTAAAAGCACATCTTCTTTTGCTTTTCTGAACGTGCCTGCTGCTACCTCCTTTCATGCCCCAGATCTTGTTGGAAGACACAATGAGCAATCTCCTCCTCACTTTCTCCACGACACTCTGATTTTATGCATTTCTATTGTATGCATCATCTACAGGCTAAAACGTCATAGAATCATAGAACAGTTTGAGTTGGAAAGGAGTTCTACTGAATTTCATTTGAAGCCCAGAACCAAAACTTCATTTATAGTGCTACGGATTGAAGTGCACAACATACAATGACATTTCAGTGCTTTCTCTTTTGTTTATATTTTTTCCTGATTTTTCTCAATATCCAATTTTCTATTTTTTTTTTCTTTGGACTACTGCTGAGTATTAAGCTGACATGGAGCTGACTGATATTCAGCTGAGTGATATTCTGACCCTGCTTTCAGCAGAGGGGTTGGATCATAATTCTCCAGACGTCTCTTCCAATTTCAGCAATTCGGTGGGTCTGTGATTCAGCTTAGAGTACAACAGATGAAATATTTCTATTTCACCACTGTAAAAGATTCTGGAATCACTCCTGTCCCAGATGTTATGCACAGTCTTAGAAACCCCCATTCAAGAAAAATGAAGGCAAACTGGATCAAGCACAAAATAAATCATTACTAAGACAAATGGGAAAGGCAGAGCTTATCTTCCACAAGAAAACTAAATGAACTTAGGTTCAGCCCAGCAGACTGAAGCCCGAAAAGGTTTATGATTGATGTCTGAACTACATTAGAGAGTTAAATACAGTGAATGTCTATTTAAGCTATATGACAGCACTGAATTAACAGCAGACTGTCCAGGTGTATTAACCATTTCTGAAAAATATTCAAGCTAGAAAATAGGAGAAAGATTCTATGAAGGTTTTAAACAACATTTCCATCTGCCAGTAATTCTGACAGTACTAAAGCCAAAAACTCATTATATTTCACATGGAGTTTACTGAGTTTTGACATTTCTGTGAGTTTTTCTTTCCTGAAACTAAATGACGGGGAAGACAATGCAATTTTTCAATGTGCTTTAGCTTTCATGGAATTTCACACTGTAATGGAACATGACGCTTTTGAAATTCCTCTATCCATGTCTATCTCAAATGCAATATATGCAGTTTGAAACTATTAGCTATAGCGACAAGTAAGAGATAGGCTTTCCACCAACTCCAGAAAAAACTCTCAAGAATTTAACAAGGAAAAACTTCAAAACTCTCAGAACTGCCTATGCTGAAAAACAAAAGCAAGAAAGAAATCTCTTAGAAAAACAAAAGCAAGAAACAAATCTCTTAGAAAAAGCGATTAATGACTTACTTAGAAATTACAGTTACTGCATCTTTCTAAGGAGATGTGAAAAATGTTTGCAGTGCTACAGCAGCAATTGTTCTATTACCTCACATAAAGTCCCCTATTAATGATTGGAAATACCAACAAATTGCTTGTTTACAAGGTCAGAAAAGTCAAGACAAAAGCTTGTATTTTGCAATCAAATTAATCACACTAAACAGGCTTTTTAACTAAACTTTACTTTAAACAAAACTTGCTTTTTAAAAATTCCTGTTCCCTGACCTCCCCATTCGTTATGCATTTAATCTATACAAAGGTGGAGCAGAGTCTGGAAAGCCACTGGTCTCAGCCCTGGAGAGATGTTCAGCTGCTGCTATGTCAGAAGACCCAGCATGTCAGATTTTATTTCAGCTGCAAAAGTCAATCTGGTAATTAGGAAATACAGATCATGGGACATTATACACCCCATAAACTCTTTTAGCATGAGTGTTCTACACAAAATCTTTGGAGTCATTGACTTTTCCAGGACTTGTTAAGTGGATTGCTGCTGCAGGGAAAGGTCTGCTGCTCCATTCAGATGGCTTGTGCCCACTCACAAACAGCTCTGTGTGACAGCTCCTCTTTGTCCCAGGCACAGTGCCATGTACACAACGTTTTGTGGAGCATCAAGAGCCACGTAGGTTAAGGTGAGAGAGCTGTTTCCTTTCTGAAGAAAAAGCATCAGAGTCTCTGCAGCATTTCACAACTGAAAAAAGTTCTTTAATTTTAAACAGGGAAAACCAAATTGTTTTCCATTTCTAAGAAAATATCTGTGTCTCTGAGGATCATTTTACTCTTCCTTTCACAGAGCAACGGTTACTACATCATCTCTGGAGAGGATACACACATACTCCCTGCAATTCAACTTTAATTCTGACTTTAATCACTCTCTCTTACCAAGTCTTCACCTCACTAAGGTTATGGGGCATATGTCATTGGCCTCAGGGGAGTCAGTTTGAGACACTTTTTCGTACATAAATTATTGCTAGAATATGTATGTATGACATATAAAAATGTGAAACATTTAAACCTTTAATTACTCTTTTTGCAAATGATAGGAATCTCTCTCTTATTAAAATGGTGAACTTCTGGCAGGCTTTACAGAAATTAGTCTTGTGTGGTGGAACAGATCACATCTAGCAACAGCCAGTCCAGTAAATCACCTTTCTGCCTAAGGAGCAACTGCAATGGCAGCTTCTGGGGAACAGAAAATGAATGAACAGGTTCAAGACAGGCTCAGTTGTCAGTGTTTGCTTATGGATCTTTTTTATTGTTTTAATTATATTGCTCAACAGATTTTCTTCGAGAATCTTTTGGATACCTGAGCTGATTTAACAGGATAATTAACTCATTAAGACTTCAGTTTTCAGATCAAAGATTTTAATTTGAAGGTGAATACATTTATCTGCCCAAGTATATTCCCATGCCTTTTTTCTATATAATTCTTCTGTCACTTACTGAAATTTTACTGCTTGAAGAATACACTTAAATATTTCAGCTGAAGGATCTGGACCAATCTCATCTCATTTGATGGGAAGTCTTTCAAAGACTTTGCCGGAAGTGGATGTTTTCCTAACGGTTCTCTGCACTAAGACCAGCTCTAAGGGGCAGCCACGGGGATGCCAATTTGCTGGCAGTTCATTTTTCACAAATATTTAGCCAAGTACCACTACATGTTTTATATTCTTCCCCACTGTCAGCAAACCCTGAATATTTAATAACTTTCTATGAATGTACATAAGTTTAGTATAAGTTAAAGAAAACTTTCTTGGAGTTTCCTGGAATTCTGGATGGGGTGCAGACGAAGACCTCAGCTCCAGCTTCACTATACTGCCATTTTAGCCATCCATTTTCTTTAGCTCAAAGATTTATGATGATCAGAAATGACTCAAAGATCAGAGCTGTAATGCACACATAACTCTTAGTAGCATTTATTTAATAATATAAATATGATTAATGTTAATTAGCTTAGATTCTGCAATTTTAATATTCTGCAGCTAAGATTTACTGACATCTTGCAACCATTAACTGGCACTGCTTGTACTATCCTGTATGGAACAACAAAGACAAATGACACATTAGCCTTGCCTCTGCGATGTACAAGAACTTCCCATTATACATAAATGGAATCTTCTGGGACTGCATCGTCCTCAATACTAAAATAAATGTGGAACTACCACTATCATCAAAACGTAACTCTACATTTGTCTGTGTCAGTATGTGCCATAGACTACTTAGAATAAACAGCTCTTCTCTTATCATGAGCCACCTATAAAGTTCTGGTTTCAGATGAAACAAGCTTATTTCAAAGTTACAAATAACGGAGTATAACTTTACAAAGTTAGGTTTTCAGTTTTTCTGTAACTTCCCAAGTTTACTTAAGCATTAATGTATTAAAGTGTGACTATGGTTAGATAATTGATCTAAACATACTTTACCTAAAGATTGCTTTCATATTAGTACAGAATTTTAACAAAGTTCTCATTCAACTGATCAGAAGTCACAGGACTACAGCTGATGCTGCATCAATCCGCTATTTTAGCATCATCATTTCAGTTTATAGTACCAGTCACATCACTTAAGGTCAAACTGCATTAAACACAACGGAGGATCAATTCTATATAATATGGACCGCCGTAACACAATTTAGACTTACTCTGATGCAATATTGTAAATTACTTTCATTTTATATGTTTAAATAATAAAATTCATGTAGCTTATAATAGGGTTTGATATTATTATTCTTATTTTAATACAATATTGAACACACTAAAACACAACAGGACGCAAAGAATCTAACTTGTACCGCTTCACTTCAGTGGAATTAAGATCTTTGTAGCCAACAGGCAGATCAAACCCAAACCATAAATTTTACTATCTACATAGTTTAGAAACGTTAGACAGCAATAAGTTCAGTAGGGCAAAATAGTATAAAGTAAATTTAGTACTAAAATACATTTTCCGTAGCACAAACTGACATTCCTTTGAAGATCTGCAAAAGGCACTTTATGACCCATTAGGAATCTAATGTAATATCTGTGGCACAAGTGCATGTACCGTAACATTTATTGAGCCTATTTATCTGAGATAAAACACATAGGATACAAAATGTGAAAGCTATTGCAATATTTCGTCCCCACTTATTTACCTGGCCAGGATACACGATTGAATGTCTCAACTCATTTATGACTGAGTCATAGGAATACAGCAATTGCATAAATAACACCCCAAGTCAAAATGCAAAGCTGTAGCCATTGAAAAAGTACAATTGCTTTTTATAGCACTTCTTAATCTGCTCTTTCCTCACACGGAAATACAACACATTAACCATTTATTGATCTTGATGTCATCATGTGACCTTTAAAATGAAAAGGCGTGGACTTAAACAAAAACTCTGTTCTGTAATAGATTAATGTAGTTGGCCTTTCTTGTGACATTGTTATAGCTTAGAGAGCAAGTGTTTGTGATGTTGGATGCCAAGTATTATAATTGCTGCAAGCGCTATAGGAAAGAGAGGTACTGTGGATCAGAATCATTGGCTTAGCCTGCACAATGAGAATGACCCTAAATAGAAAATACTAGGATACATCTGAAATAAATTCCACTTTTGTTGGAATCAATTATTAAAATACATGAAATCAGTTATGAAATTAGTTTTCAACTTCCAACTCGGCCATACCCAGATTGTATACACCACATACAAATATATTCCAGTACACACACATTTCATAGCCAAATCACTTCAAGCTCGGAGTGCTGGAACCTCCACGCACAACTGATTAAACTGACAGGCATGAAATCCATTTGGGTGCATGGGTCTTCCTGTCTTGTGCAGACAAATGAACAATGATGCTCACAAATACATGACTGATATTGGTTTGTGAGAGATTATGAGTGTGAACACGGTTGAGCTGTTTGGCAGAAATCAGTGCTGCAGGAAGCGTGACTGGGGGTACAAGATGGCAGACTGCGGTCACAGATTCAGTGTGGCGAGATTGGAGCCAGGAACATCCAAATAATTGATGCCTCTTGGCATTTTGTGAGTGAAGAGGAGGTAACAACTGATAGATGCCATTTTGCCTGCTCTGAGGAAATGAGTGCTAATAATGAAGCTGTACACTCTCTTTTCTGATGCCTTTTCTTGTTAATAATTGCACCACATATGCTAGAATACCCCTAATCAAACAAACTGCTGAGTCATTTAGGATGCACTGCTGACTCATGGCTCTCTCAATTTAGTTGTGCGAACGAAAGACCTGACAGAAATTGTTTTGGTTAAGTAGCTGACACTGAATTAAAATTTTCTATCCCAGTGCTGCTCACACAAAAGTAATAATATCAAAGTGCACACCTACCTTCTTGCCTGCTCAAAAGCTCAAGGAGAGATTTACTTGCTAACAGGAAAAAAAAAAAGGAAAGGTATTCAAAATATTCTCAAACAACAGTCTTCTAAAACAGAAAAGGTGAGATAGATAACACTTCCCTTTGTGAAACCGTGATAAGTTTTGTATCAGGAAACAACCAACATCTACCATGTATTTGGTCTCAGAATTTTACTACCACGTGGAAAGCTGGAGCAAGAAATTTTGAGAGCTGTTCTTCAGGTTCTAGCATTTCTTCCAGATGCCTCCCAGGCCATTGTGCTCTCCCCCAACAACTGTACTGGATGTTCTACATCTTACTTGATATTTCCACAACAGAAGTAATAGGACATATGTTTGCCAGTTACAATAAGAACAGTATGTGGAGAAACAAGACTCTCAGACAATGCAGTGCCAAGTACTTCTCCGTTGCAACGATGTGGCCCCACTGACCTCAAGATGTGGCTTTGGGAATAAAAGAAAGGATGGAAATGCAACTACATCACAGGTCAGGTTTTGAATGAAGAGACAGAATACAGCGGAGTATAAGTAACATTAGGAGTAACACCTAATTATCTTTTAAGGTAGAACTATGAATCAAAATACTTATTAATGGAACCCCTGTATTTATTAATTTTGCTGAAGAGGTAAGCCACTAAACTGTCTTCGAAGTGGTGTTAATATAAAGGTCAGTCAGTCATTAGAAGCATAAATTATGCTCCTGCACTTTGAAGAATTCAAATATTTATTAATGGATGTTAAAAGACAAGACAGAGTTCTTTCAGCACATTTTAGCTGAAAATATTCTTCAAGAAACGTAACATACAAAAAAGTAACCTTTTCACTGTAGAAAATGCCAGTACTATGCTACAGAACAACAGAAACATTAAATTTCTATTACCTTCTTTAAAATGTGACTTTGTAAGTGTTGGCTAACACTGAGCAAGGATAGACACTCAGCAAATAGTACAAGTACTTTTTACCCCATTTATTGCAGCTGTAAGGGATTGAAAATTCTCACAGACAAACTCCACCTGTGAAAACCTAGCCAGTAGAGCAAAGGCAGCTGGAAACCTATATATTTTCTTTCAAGGAAAGTTTTAATTAGACAAAAATATTTTATGTAATTTTGGAAGGAGGTGTGTACAAAGCACATTTTTTTATTATCAGAATTGAGAACATTTGTACATTTTTAGATTGCAAGAAATATATTTACCAATAAAAGTTCTTCTTCCATCCCAAAGGTGCTATTTAATTGAAAAGTAATTTTCTTTCCAGCAAAATAGAAAAAGTTTCAATGAAATATGTCCTACTTGCAACTACTAGTTTTAATGTTCAGACCAAGAGTCGGGAAACCATTGACACTGATAAATTTGCTAGCTGTAGCAGAGCAATGCTGCAAGGTTCCTGCAATCTCCAGCTCCCTTCGGGGACCCAGAAATAGCTGCTGAAGCCCCAGAGTGAGTTTAGCTGATTCAAGAGAAATGCAATTAGGCCAGGAAGAACATGCACTGATTAGGTATTTCTCAGGTAGGTTTTGCTGCTAAGATTGCAGGTGAGAATTGCAATTTTGGAGAAGCTTTGGCTCATAGGAAACTCAGCCAAACTGATGAGGCAATACCAACTGTCCTCATTAACTGACTCCTAATCCACAAGTATAAAGTAATTTCTCTTCTGCTTGAGGGGATTAATCTAGGTCAAAGCCATAGTTTCTAGTGAGTCTGGTGCACAAGAAAATCCCCAATACTGGAAGAACAACTTGCAAACAAGAACATGGTTTAATACATATACTATAATCTCCCAGTTTTTACAGCTTTACTATAGAGTTCTACAGCATTTCCAATCAGTAACAAGCTGTATATGTCAATAAAGGAAGTTTGTGTAATAGGCATGGAAAATTTAATTCCTAAACCACTGGTTCAGACCCAGTAAACATAATAAAATTTCTCTGTAAAATACATGCCACATTTTTACCAGCAAATCAATTTCTTACAACTTCTTGTCCAATTATGTGTCTCCACTATGCTTCCGTACTGCCCATGTAACTACTACAGACCAGTCTTGGTACAGATAATTCACATTAGCACAATAATTTTCTCTTAAATGGATTACACCAGTCCTTTTCACTACACTTGACAAAAAATGGAGCTTGTGCTTCCTCCTCCCCTTGGTTCGGGGGAGAAAGTTTTAAAAAGGCATTAACATTAGTGCTATTGCCAGGTTCCAGGTTTAAAATGTCTAAAACCTCGCATTTTAAAATATTCTTACAACTACTTTGTCAACCCATTGTGGTTACTACAGGCTTTTGAAATGCAGAAGGCAGAACGCCCTTAAGCTAAAAAAGTGCCCTTTCTTTACCCCATTTAATTGTATTCAGGCTCAGTCCAGTTATAAATTGTTTTAAATTGCCATTTTCTTCTTTTCCTTGAATTGCTTAGGAAAATTTAGGAAGACGGGCCTGGAAGAGATCTCCTGAGTCATCAGATGAAGTCTATAGGCATCTTGTTATACAATCCTTTTCATAAAACTACTGAGCTCCACCTTAAAAGCAGCTGTTCTTTCTCTGAACCCACCACCTCATTTGTAGGCTGTTCCAGAACCTCATTTAATTAAAATGCTTTCTTCTGATTTCCAGCCAGAATACAGTCACAGCCAGTTTAGGCCCATTTTTTTCATAAGCAAATACTGTCCTTTAGCTTAAATAGCTCTTTTCCATGTCTTGTATTTATTCCCTCATGTATTTATATTGTCTCTCAGTTTTTCTCCTTCCGTACTGAACAAGCCAAGTCTTTTTTAAGTTTGTTATGCTAAAATAGGTCCCCCACTCCCTTAACAAGGTTCAGGAGCACAGCACCATGGGCATCCTACAGGGCCAGGTCTGCATTGCTGCAAAAGTAAAGGTACATGACACACTGGGAACCCATTACTAACCTAGAGCTGCCATGCCATTCCCTAACCCAGAGCATCGAGCTTTCAACAATAATTTCAGTCAAGAAAAGGACAAAGCAGAAGTCCTGCAGATGCACCTGGTTTTGGAGCTCAGCACCACCAGGGAACAGGAGGAGGACAGCACTGGTGCAAGCTTAGATTTGTTTTTCCCTCAGGTACTTTTGGAACTGATAACTCAAATGTCCAACAAAAAGCCACTGAAATCAGTCTGAATTTTCTAGAATCTGTCAAAAGGCTTTTAACCAAGTCCAATGGGGGCTTAGATTTTACAAGTCTGGTGACAGCCTATACAACAGAAGAAATGGGACATATGCCTATACAACATATTACACAAAGATTGGTGTAATTATACAGCCCACAGACTTCATGATGGATACAATAAACATACTTCTGCAAAAAGAAGTGGGAAAAATACAGCATCAGTGATGGGAAAGGAAAAAACAGGGAGTAAATAATCACATTTGGGGAGTCAATGTTGATTTTGATGCAAAAAACCCCACACAAGGAACATAAGCTTGAGTATCAGAAAAAGCTCTTTACTTGCTAGAGCCTGGAAACTGCAAAACAGTGAAATGCAGAACAGTCTGAAAGATAAAACCACAAAGTACTCGATGAATAAGCTAGTGTTAATCTGAGAGAAGGAATTTTAATTCTATATCTTTTCCATCTTTCAATTCTCAACGAGTCTGGGGTTGTTTGTTTGGGGCTTGGGTTTTTTTTTTTGTATTCTACCCAACAAACTTCCTTACAAATTATACTTTGAATTTCTATTTGTAAAGGAATTTTAAGATGATAGAACAGAAAGGCACCACATCTCTTTCTCATATAGTGAACACATCCGATGCCCTGGAGCAGGGAGAGGAGCCTCAGCATTATTCCACCATTTCTCATCTAAGTCCATTGCTGCGAAGCACTGAAGAAAGACAGTGAGATGAAGGGATACAGTGCATTCGCCAACTTTAACGGTGAATACTCGTCAACAGCATTTATGAATGATTTAGTATTCAGAGTGCACTTGGGACTCTCTTGTCATGTCATCTATCATGGACACACACAAAGAAAGACACAGAAAATTGAAAATTAATCCTTTATATCTAGCTTTATCAAGTACAATGTGTCACTGCTGTGGTACAGCCTAACCTTACAAAATACTTTCTGAAGACACCACAGGAGGACATCAGCAGTACATTTTACCTAGCAAGAGACTTGTTCCAGAGCCTGTCCTAGGTGAAGGATAAGGTTGGTACACCTCTTCAACACACACCTGCTTTTCCTTCCACCTTGGGTAGTTCTGAGATCTGCAGTAATGAACTACCTCTTAATAAAAAAATAGGAAAAGAGTAACCTCTATTGAAAAGAGAGCTGAGCAAATATTACAAAAATGTTTAGGGCCACCAGGTGTTACATAGTTTTTAAGACCAATCACAGGTCAAAGGAATAGTTGCTAAGGTAGCTTATTAGTCATTTGGTTTACAAGTCCTCCTGAGTTAGAAGTTTTATCCATTATCGCTCAGTTTTGCTGTAAGTTTGCTGCTGGTATCTGTAGTCTCTGTCCTCTGACAAGAAATACAAATTATTTTTGTAAATTTACATGTTCTCTGTCCACAGATGAAATTTCCTCCATGTTTGCTTTCAGTCATGAGATATTATTGAGAGAAAAGAAGATTCTTTGATTTGGATTTTCGAAAGGGAAATAGCTCAATATATTCACTACATTTGAAATTAGTCTTCCTCACTATATTTTTGCAGAAATAAGTTTTCTAAGTGTTAAGTGGAAATAAGGGTGTCACCTTCCAACACAATTAAAACCAGCAGCATATTCTCAGTGTTTTGTTAAAGCCAACTCATGAAGTGAGTTACTTTTATGCTATTAATCCAGTGAAAGCAGGGGCAAGGTTTGCCCTGTTAGGAATTTTAGTATTCAAGAAAGGTGAAACCTAACAACCATAAGGACTGAGGCACATTTGTGGATTTCTCAAGAGTAGACAGCTGATAGACATAACCTTCGTGCTAAGCAGACCACCGCTTAAGATAACAGAAAAGTTCTGGGTTTATATCCGCTGGTATTAGTCTTCTGAGACTGCCAGAAAAAGTGGCTGGTTTTGTGACATGGGTAACAGTTCATTTAGACTTCAAACTCAAGACTCCAAACATATTTCACAGGCATACTCTCCTTTTCTAGTTGGAAGTAGATTACTTTTTTATGAGCGTTCCTCCACGTTAACTGCTTTTTCAGTCTTTTGATTGATTGCATCAGTAGTCAGCAAGGAGGCAGCTACTGAGCACCACCGACTGCACCAGCAGGAGGCAAGGGCAGTTCTGTCTCTGCTGCTGTCACCACCATGTGACACCAGAACCACTGAAGCAATCACGAGTTAAGCAGAGTGCAGGGCCCAGCCTGTCCATGACCTCCAAGAAGCAGGCGACAGCAGCCAGCACCACACTCACACGCGCTGCAGGCCACGGTGAGACATAATGGTTGGGTCAACACAGGATTTACAGAGAGCAGCAAAAGAATGGTACTTGTGGACAGAAAAGGAGGTGTCTTGGGGCAGATGGTACATGCATGAAGAGATAACCATGTTCTGGCCATGGCTGCTGGACACTGCATAGCTGTGGCCCTGAGCCAGAACCCAAGCAGCACCTTTGCCATAGGTACAGCTGAATGAGTCCTGACTCTTGGCATCTGACCACACCCAGCCCTTGCGCAGATGCATGGGAAGATGGTACACGGTGTGGCACAGGCTGTGTGGGACAGTAAGTACAGCTCTCAGCTCAAGCACTGGCTCTGCTGCTTTGAGGAACCAAGGAAACCACTCCCTATAACAGGCCTCCATGAAACTCTTGTACAGATTGCAGCTGCAGCTACCCAAACAGCATCACGACTGCTAAGGCTGAAAGACTGAACAGGCATATTAGCCAACTCTACCGCTTTCTGAATGTCCGGTGTTGGCAGGTACACACGAGAATCATCAAGCAGCCACCAAACAATCATGTCCTTGGGTTACAGCACCCTTCAACAGACTTGATTGCTAACATTCCAGAAAAGTTCAAGTCAGACTTTGAAACAGCCAGAAACCTGAATATAAAGGCATATGAATGAACACAAAGATGTAGAAAACAGACTCTGTCCTCTTAAAAATGACAAATGCCCACCTGCTAGTGTGGCAGAACATCAGTATCCCAACAACCTATAAGCTGACTTGCTTCCTGCCTTCCTTCAGCTGAAGCTGCACTGGTACTTGTACACAACACAGTGAATAAAGGGTATACAGCAATGCAGATAGCAGGAGCTCTAGCACAGGATACATTCTGCTACCACCCTTTTTAATTACTATTTGCAGTTTAAGGCTGCACAGATTACCTCCACCCACACAAGGTAATTTGAACACTTTTATTTCGTCTAACTACCTACTGACATGATGTTAACAGTTGCAATTTCAAGTAGCAAAATCCTTAGAACTGCAGTGACAGATCAAGCAGAAAAATCTTGGCTCTTTCCCTCTGGTTTCATAGAATTACAGCACAGCTAAGGATGAAAAGGACCTCTGGAGGTCATCCAGTCCAATCTCTTTCTCAAAGAAGGGCTAATTTCAAAGTTTGATAAAGCAGCCCAGAACTTTTTCCAGTTGAGTCTTGAAAACCTCTGAAGACGGAGATTCCACAACCTCTCTGGGCAGCTGTTCCTTAACCTCTTATTATGTTTTTTTTCCTTCTGTCCAGCAAATGTTCCCCTCCTTGTAGTTTGTGACCATTGCCCCTCATCCTTTTGCTGTGCATCTCAGAAAAGTCTGGCATGTCCTCCCTATTTCCACCTCTTCGGATCACTATTAGATCCACCTTACACTTCTCTGGACTAAAAAAACCTTTGGCCCTCAGCCCCTTTTTCTGTGAGGTTCTCAGTCCCTCGGCCACCTTAATGGCCCAACTGCTATCACGCCCTATCCCTTAACAAGGGCACGCACTGTACTGTTTCCATCCAAGAGGCTGAAAGGGCTGAAAATTATCCCTACGTAGCACAGTACATCAGGTGTAAGGTCCCAGTCTCTACGTAAAGTGAATTTAAAACTTGCACTGCCCTCAGCGAGGCCAGGTGCTCACCTAAGACATCTGCCCTTGCTGCCAGAACAGAACACACATTCAGTTCAGGGGACTAACAGGGTGGAGAACACATGCCAAAGATTTGTGCATTAGAGAGGAAAAATTATCAGCAACCATGATAAAGAATCAGGTAGTCATTTTCACAGCGATATTTACTTGACACATGCTCTGAAACTGCGTTATTAAAACTAGAACAGAAAATTATATGTTTCGTTACACAGAATTAGAATAAGAATGGACTGTTTGGTGCACAAAAAAAAGTGTAACTGAGAGGCTGTCCAAGATAACAAAAAACAAACCAAGATTGTTATCTGATGATATCAGTACCAATACTCTGCACTGTCTTGTATGAAATATTATCTACATCCTATACTTACAAACAACATGTTGCATGAGCTCAGCAACAAACAAAACTTAGCTCTTACTTCCATACAGTAAGTTTAGATGGCTTTATTTGGTTTGGTCCAACTGTTCAACAGCAGAAGGAACACACAGTAACACAAGTCAATGAGAATTACAACTGACCAGAATGCCAAGCAGAAACAAAAACACAACTTCTGCTTTCAGGGAATTCTGAAACAGAAGTAACATGTTGCAAAGACAGTGGATGAAGAAGTAAAATTAATGCATTATTAGAGAACCAAAATAACACAGAGTATGGGTAAGTGGTGAGAGGTGAGCTGGGAGCTAGTCCTTTGGTTCCTACCAATATGTGATTTACCTCCAGTCAAGACTGCAGGCCAGAGTTTAAGGGAAGGTGAATTGCTGTTGCTATTCTGAAATCATTATTTCAAATTCACTCTAAGTCCAGCTTTCAGGTTGTGGCATTTCACATGCTCCAACCTGCCTTGTTCCAACTGGACTGTGTAGGAAATTTGAGTTTGAGGGTAGAGGTACAGAACTCTCTTACTCAGGTTTTATGTTCCCTGATTTTTCAAGAATTACTCTTAATTCACACTGCTAAATTAATTAGTCTTTCAAATTCAAACTAGGCTTTTTTTATTTACTTCTGTTAACTCTCACTCTAACTTGGTCCATTTCAGTTTAAGAAAGCCCCATTACAGAGACTGGGGAGCAGCCCATGCCTATCACAAGCGGGCTGGCTGCCATCTCCTCTGTACTGATACAATTTGTTAGAGACACTACAGAGACGTTAAATGGTTCATTATTTGTAAAATGGTTTCAAAATTTTTGAAAGCCACTATGGTGCAAAACCAGAGTTAAATTCTTGACAGTTCTAGAGTTGGGAATGTTTAATGTCTAAAAAGAAAAATGAGATTATAAAAAACAGAATAACGTCTAAGAACAAGACACCACCGTTTTGCAAGTTCTTTGTTAAAAAACTGTGTAAGTCTGCTTTTGAAGTGTACTTTTCCCACAACTAAATGCAATGCAAATACTAAGTCCCATAAGGCCTAGTTTATAGCCCTTACCCTAAAAAGTAGTCCTAAGGATTAGCATAGTTAAGTACGTAGTGTAATGTAGAGCCTGTTGTATATTCATTCACCGTGGGTATAATTCTCTTCTTAGAGACATTACCCAGCCCAGCAACAGCCCTTTTATGTAAATGGAGAGTACCACTAGCTTGTATTTAAAGGCATCTATAATAACAAATAATTAACATGCATGACATATTTACATATTTTTTAAAGTGCAGACTATACAACACGGCACCACATAACATATATTATTTCAAAACATAAAACATTTTAGCAAAATAAAAAAAAGAAGAATATTCCTTTAAAATTTAGCTTCCATGCTCCTGGATAAATTCCCTGTAAATACATACCATCTTTTAAAAAGTGTGCCATTAGTAACTCTAGCTAACAAGGCATAGAAAGAACTTCTGAATGCCCACCAGACAAAAATTGATGCTACTTCTCGCTGGACTACAATGGGCAATTCCGTCAAGATCTACAAGCTATTTGTTTTAAATTTCCAGGCAAAGAGTAGCTAATCCTTTACTAGCTCATAAAATACTTTGAGCTGGGTTATGATACTCAAATACAATATATATGCATTTTATTGAGTGAAATCTAACAATTTCTGAGCACCTGAGAATCCTATAACTACAGAAAGAAGTCTCTCCTTAAACAATGTAATGAGAAACAACGCAACACAATCCGACCAGTTGTTGGAAGAAGGGTCTGAGAGTTGGGATACGGATTTCATCCCTGACTACACAACTCACTATGATATTCTGAATTATCAGTCACAACACATTTCAATTTTCAGATCATCACGCTCAAGATCCCAATATAGTTCTAGCAAGTGTTTTGAAAACCTCATTAAAAATGAACTGGTTAAATTCAGCTTTGTAAAATCTGATTTAAATACCCATCTAAATGTAAGGAAAACTTTTTTACCATTAGGGCAGTTGAATGATGGAACAAGTTGCTCAAACAGATTGTAGAATCTACATCTTTGGAGATACTCAAAACCCAACTGGAGGTGATCAAGAGCAAAAGTGCTCTGGATGACTCTGCTTTGAGCTGCAAGGTTGGACTAGATGATCTAGAGAGGTCTTCTCCAACCACCACTATTCTGTGCTTTTCTAATAACTGTATGTATTCTAAAACACTTATGGAGTTTTTGCTTGTAAGCACAGAAAAATGCCCTTGGAGGCACCTGCTCACTTCAGGCTCTCCATCCTCACAAGTATTGTAACCCTTTCCATAAACAGATCAGGCTCCATACTGTCTCTCATCAGTAAGGAATGTCTTTTTAGTTTTCTGAGATGTTGTATGTCCTTCCATAATTTCAGAGTTGTTGTTACAATCATGCAGATACTCCTGTCCAGTGTGTGACCCTCGTCAGGAGCCAAGATATACAGAAGGCATTTTGTGAATGGCAAATACAGAGATACAAGCTGAGCCCATGATTAAGAATCACAAAACACAGCATTGCTTAACACATAAAATTATACACCTAGATGTTAAAACCCTAGATGTTTGTGCATTAGTCGGTATCACTAGTTTAGTGCAGTTTTTATAGAGCGAAGTTTCGGGGAAAAAAATCCATTAGCTTACTAATGTGCTGTAATACACTGTGATCACTCTGAATATTACATATATTCTAAGTGTAAACTCTACTGGATTTGTCAGAAGTCTTCCCTTAAGTGAATCTTTCAGTCAGCTAAATCTAACAGTGTTTCCTGTCATCTTGCTATTTATGGATTCTTTACAATGATTCTAATACATCTTGTCCAGATAGTACTAATAAAACTTCTCCTGATTTCCTTTAACCGGCACTGTGCAAGCTTCAAATCCCACGCTGCTTTACAACTTATAACACTCTTAGATGTTTAAGCACTGCCATTTGTTGCTTAACAGAAGAAACCACTTGAGCTATCCACTTCACACTTCTATTTCTACCCACATAAGAATAAGGCCATAAACCAAAGACTGATACAGGACTATTACCTGATCTTCAGGTTATGCAGGACTATAAGAAAATAATGCGTGCCATTTGCTCCTGCCTGATGTATATCAAGATTTCCTAAATCTGCCAAAAATTCAACTGTTGAGCCATCAATTTTGAAAGCTCTGTATACACAAGAGTTCCCATATGAATTTAACTTCTACATGATCTATGCTTTCCCTTTTTTTCGCTTTAGTCGAAAGTTAGCAAATCTTTCGACAGGAATGTTTTGGCACCTTTCTATTATCTATGACAACATGTCAGGTGGAAAAACGGCATTTGCAAACAAGAGGGAGCAGAGTATGGAAAGAAGTTATTTTTGGTGCCATTGGGAGGTACTGGCAAAAGAATCAATGTGTTCAGACAAAGACAAAGCTATCTTAATTTTTGTCATAAGCAAAGACACAATGATTAGCTTCGATCCTTGTTGCCAGACGTGGTTCTAGTTTCATAAAATATGATGGTGAGTGCTGTAACTGTATAGCAAGAGGAACCAGGAGAAGCAGAGCTGCACATGTGTGGAAGGCACTGAAATTCACAGAGGTTAAAAGAATACTTCCACTCATTTCCATGATTTTTGAATGAGGCCCTACATAATCATTTATGTTCCAGAACAAGCGTGTGTCCTGCTTAAGCATCTTCTACAATGGATGACGTATGGCTGTGATAACAATCCATGGAAAACATTCGTTGCTGACTCACAGCAGAAACCAATTCTGAGCCACTTCTATCGGATGCAAAGTCTTACTCACTACTAGGTTTCTTCAGTGACTGCTGTTACAGAACACTGCTTGTGCTGGTTTAGGGAAACACTGAAGTTTCTTCTAGCAGGATGATTTCTGTACTCTTTTTTTCTTGCAACATGTACACAATCTCTGTTTCCTTCTCCTATGACATACCATTCCCTGCTTTAATTACGGTATCTTTTTCTCCATCTCTTTCTCACACAATGTCAGTCTGTTAAAATGACTGCCATGAGTTGATCCCCACACTTGCATGAAGATCTCTAAAATCAACAGATCACATGAATGAGCTCACAGAATCAGGGCATGCATTATAGGTAATATATTTCCCATTGAAAGTAAGTAATAAGCAAATATGTGCTAAGCAATGGGACTTTCTTAATTTCTGTCTTGATCGATAATGAAAAGTATATAGAACTGCACCATACAGATTCCCATACGAAGTATTAACTTCCATACATCTTAATTGGCATCCATTTTTTAATGTATCCTTGGTCAAAGTTTCATTTTTCCCTTTTCCAAAATAAGGCAAAACTATATTGGCCATAATTAATAAAACAGAACAGAGTCATGAAGTTGTAAGAACTAAAGATGGTTTTCAGAACAGCTGCCATTTAAATATACTTTCAGCCCTAGAAAAGTCTCATTCCATGCTGTACACCAACAAATAAACATAACTCTGTTTTCTATATGTTATTGTTTATTTCATTACACTGTGGTATTTCCGATTCTATTTCAAATGCTTCCTCTTGATGATATGTAATTGCATGTTATAAGATCCAAAGAAGGGCTTGGCGGAAGACATTAATTTAGCATCAGAATCAAATGATCACAACTACTGTTTGCTTTCAAAGACCGCATAGCACAGGGCAAAGTATATTGGGCTTTCCCAAAATCTATTTCTTCTCATCACAAAATAATGTAAATCAATCATTGAAAAAAAAAAGTCACCTTCCTACTTCCCTTCATGTTCATCTGTCCTCTAATGTTTAGATGCAGTCTATGTGCTAAGGACATCCTCATCTTCTTTTGCAACTCCTATTTGACTTCAAGTCTTGGATAGCTTTTCTGAGAAGCTTCCAGAGGTACTTTATCTCTCTCTCAAATCTATCAGGTGAGGATATGACCATCATGGTACCAAGCCCTAGGAACCCCCTTATCCTGCCTATCACCCAGCCAGAACAGTGACATCATAAGTGACTCTCCTCTTCCTGCTGTAACTACTCACCATTTCCTCTCAACTTTCCCTTTATGAACTCACTACAACACTTTCTCTTATTTTCACACTCACTGACTTTTCCCATGTTCTCATCATCCTCCTTTCTTTGGTTAGAGACAGACATCTTCTTACCTGTTTTCACTTCCAATTGCTGCTTTGCCTCCCATATTTTTCACACAGCCAAGGCTTTGCATAGCTTTCTCCTTGCATTCACCTCTGATTTCTTGTTCTTCTCTCCTTCCTCTCACTAATGCCTTGTTTTCATCCTTTTCTCATTTAATTTTCATACCTTAGTACAGGAATTCTCTCAATTTCTCCTCTTATCCAATTATTCTCGCCCATCATCCAGCTTCCTCTTCAAGAGACAATGCAATCCTTCACAGTGACTTTCACAGAGCTTGCTGCCAAAATGCACTATTTGACTGCACACTCCTTGGGGGAACTGTGTCATTGACTGTGCAGGATCTACAGTATTTGCATAGCACTGGACAGACCGACTAAACAATCAATAATGAATCAATGGCACAACTATAACAACTGTATTTTAGCTTTCTGAAATATAACAGTTTCGTTTATTCAGTTTATTCAGCCTGAGAGATAATTCCTGTAATTAAAATAGTGGAAAACAGAGCATCCACTAAATCAAAAGAAGTGTTCAAATGTGACGTCTCGCATTTGGAATGCCTCCCTTGCTTGCACTGCTCTCTTGGGATGGGAAATAGGAGAAGGCGGCGAAACAATAAGAGTAATGAATAATCACAGATTTAGCAAAAACATTCAGTTTAGAGTTTGTGATTTGTACAAAAACCTGGGTTTTGCAGAAATTTCATTTCAGAGTAAAGATATTTCCATTTAAAGACAATTAAAATTAGAAAAATATGTATTTCCAGTAAATCTGTTATCAGAAACTTTAAAAAAAATTGTAATAAGTTTAAACACTTTTATTTTTTCCAAAAGACTCAGAGGTATGTCTTGACTAGTTACAATAGAAACCTCCTGGGAAAATGAAGGTCACGTGGATTTTTTAAAACTTACAACCTTTTTTCATGCTAAGTGACAGGGAAACATACTGAGACAATCAACTTTTCCTGGGTTTGACAATCGCAAAAGTCCTCTTTCTGCTCCTCACCATTGAGTCACACACCATTGCATCCCAAGGGACTGTGTACTCTAAAACACGGAATGAGTAATCAGGAAAAAGATGTTTCCCCTCTTCAAAGTATTCACTAAAGCATTCATCCTTTCAAAACTGCCAAACTAATATTTGTTTGGGTTGTAAATCTTACAACAATATTGACGGTGTTAATGTGATCTAAACACTGCACAATGTAAATGAAAGTTTCTAAAATATAGACCAGTTTATGGAAGTTTCTTCCAATATGGTGCAGTAGGGTGGGCTGCTCTAATTTATGCTGTCTGAGAGCAGAGCAACAGTGAAGACCAGAGAGAACAGCCCAGACCTGTCTCGAAAGAAAAGACATGTTCTTCTACAGGTTGGGAATGGTCATTTTTTAATTGAGTCAAGGCACCTTTGGAGGGAGTTGATACTATGAAGAAAGTTATCAGTGTCAGAGAAGGAATATTTCAGATTGCATCTGAAGAATGACTCACTGGATTTGACTGCCATTTTGTTTGCTGCTGTGGAAAGCAGCAAAGTAGTAGGTGTAATAAAGCAGACTTTGAAGAGAAATGCATTAAAATGTCTACTTACTGATGGAATATTCTGCTCATTGAGCATACCAAAGAGATGATTCGCTACTGTGAACAATAAAATTCACTTTACAATAAGAGACAATAATTGATTTACGAAGAAGAAAATATGGGGGTGTGATTATTAAGTAAGTAATGCATTTCTTGGGTATTTAAAATTTTTTGCTGCACTAATTACTAAAAGTGCTTAAGGCATGGGTAGTTTACAGGATTTCTTAATCCTTTCAACACTTTACTCTTCAAATATCAAATCCCCTCCAGTTGCTTCAGCTAAGACTAAAAAAAAAGTTAAGCTTTACGTAAGAGAGTGGCTTGTCCTTAGGAATTCAACATTATCACACCACCCAGCAGACCCCACAAACCATAAACATCTTTGCATTCCAAACTACCATAAGATAGTTTTTATTGAACTGTAAGTCAATACTAAGCTGGTTAGCTGGCAAGTTCATAATCACCAGAGGTAATATTCAAAGTTCAGGAGATGGGGGTCAACCAAGAGCCAGATGTGCATGTCTTATTTTCTACTTTTATGATAAAAGGTGACAATATTCAAAATACCAAATATTGGTATTTCGAACAGGAATCCTCTCAGTGAGAAAAGTCTTCGGCTTCACTCCACTTGGACTACGCCAGGTTTTTTGGTCATAAAGAAACTTAAGAAATAATTCAGCGCTGAATACCAGTGACATTTATTAACCATGCCCAGACTTACTGTATCATGCTCAATAACTGGCTCCGATTTGCTGCTCAGATAATAGTCTGGGCAGTGCCAAGTCCCACATTAACGTGGAGTGCAGCAGTACACAAAGGGCTTGAAATCAAGAGATGAAAAATGCCAACACAATGAAGATGAAAAAAAGCCATGACCACAGCAAAGCCAGATCGCACAACACTCGACGTCACTCCCAGACTCCGAAGGAATGACTACCAGAGGTTGGCTGTGA
This sequence comes from Dromococcyx pavoninus, assembly GCA_033558185.1. Lineage (NCBI taxonomy): Eukaryota > Metazoa > Chordata > Aves > Cuculiformes > Neomorphidae > Dromococcyx > Dromococcyx pavoninus. The sequence continues at coordinate 266,415 of JAUMJL010001634.1, forward strand.
GGTGAGAACACAGGGTATAAATACCAGTACTGACTGCAGAGGGTGAGCTACGAAGCCAAGGTGTGAAGAGCGTGTCAGAGTAAACCCTAAAGGCACACTTTCATGTCAAGAAAGACAATATCAAGAGGATGTGCAACACTTACCTGGAGAAGAAAATCCTTCACAGTATGAAGCTGCAGGAACACAACTTAATACTCAAGCCCTTTGTGTCGTGGTGGCTGTGGTGTCATGCTAAGGGCCCTTTGCTGTACACCGGCTCCTGTCTCTTCAAGACCCCATCATGCCTGGTGGAACGTAGGGCTTCCTTTCATGATGATCTACTTCATCTATATTTACAGTCAAGCTGGTGTGAGAAAACCACCTGAACCTGGAACTGCTGAGCAGGAGGTGTTCAGCTGTATTGGTGGATATGGGCAAGTGGGAAGGTGAGATTCTGCCCGGCTTGCTTTGCACCGTCTTCGCAAGAACCCCTCACTCAACTAAGCTGCTGTGAGGATGTTCCCTCACAGCAGGAGGTGTTTAAAAGACAGGTAGATGAGGAGCTCAGGGATATGGTTTAGCAGTGGACAAGTACGGTTGGACTCAACGGTCTTTTCCAACCAAGCCATTCTATGACTCTATGACTCTGACGTGGTGACGGCCGATGGCTTCGTGCTGCTCCACGTCCCACAGCCGCCTCACGATGCCGCCTGCCCGTGCCTCCACGTGAGGGCCAGGTGGCGGGAGGCCGCTGGCTTCCATTTCCCGGCGAGGACCGGCTAATTTGCAAAATGGCTGCAAGGGAGCGGGCGAGGCTCTCCTTGACTGGCGGGGGTGGGCGAGCGGTGGCCCCGACGCCCTCGCCTTGGCCGGGCTGCCCGTCCTGGGGGTCTCCCCGAGGGGACCCCGACACCTCCCTTTCCCAGCGATGCCCACGGGGCTGGGGGGGGGGGGGGGGGGGCGTTGGGCAGGGCCGCTCGAGCCCGGCAGCGGGGACCGGCCCCGCGCCCGCCTCTCCCTGCCGTGACCTTGGGCGGGCGGGCGGCCCTGCGGGCCGCTCCTCACCCCCCCCATTATATTTTTATTAATCTATTTAAATTTTATTTATTTATTTATTTATTTTGGACGCGGAAAAGAGTTTTTGAAGCGTTCCCGGCTGGGAGCTTGGGGGGGGGGGGTAGGGGGGGGATGTGGTGTGTGTGAGAAGAGGCCGCCCCCACCGGCCCAGCAGCCCCGGGACTCGCGGGGCGCAGGGGTCCCGTCCCGCTCCCCCCGGGGCGGGGGCGGGGCGGGGAGCTGAGCGGGGGGGAGAGCGCCGTCCCCTCCGCCGTGGGGGAGACGCGGCTGCCCGAGCCGCCGCCGCCGCTGCTGCTGCTGCTGCTGCTGGTGGTGGTGGTTACGCCAGCCCCGCCGCCTGCCTCGCTGCCTCTCCTCGCCTCCGATTCTGCGCACAGGCAGCCCCGGAGCCTGTCATTCTGCAAAACACAGTTTACTCAACAGAGAGCGAGCGAGTGGGGGAGCGGGAGAGGTGGAGAGAGGGAGACGGCGCCGAGGAGCTCGGTCCCGCACCCCAGCATGGCTTCAGGGGACCTTTACGAGGTAGCGGGGGCCGCGGGGCAAGGAAGGGGGGGATGAGGGGAGGAGGGGTGCTCCGTGCGGGGGGGGGCAGCGGGGGGGGGAGCCGCTCCCCGAGCCCTCGTAGTTGGCGAAGAGCGGGGGAAATGGGCGAGGGAAGGGCTGGGGCGGGGGGCAAAGGGCTGGCGTGTGCGGCCGGGGCGGGGGATGGAGCGGCTCCCTCCCTGCCCGCTGCCTCCCTCGGTCTCTCTCCCCCTGTACTTTCCCTCGGGCTGGCTCTCAGCAGGCCTTGCACGGGGGGGGGAAGGAGTGAAGGGGAGTGAGAGTTGGCGGTAGGATGGGGAGGCGATCGCGGCGTGATGAGCCCGCAGAGTGCAGAAAGTCCAGGTAAAAGTCGCAGGCGCTCTGGGCGTGCTGAATGTGCAGATCAGTGCGGAAAAATGCGCCTCGGCGCTGCCGGGAGGCGCAGGGATGGAGGCGGCTCCGCGCCCGCTGTGCAAAGTGCAGGAGCCGGCGCCAGGTTGCTTCACCTCGCGCCCCGGGGGCTGCGGGGGCGGCGGGGGGGGGGGCGGCACCGCGCGGGATGCGAAGTTCGGCGGGGCCCGGGCTCGGCGGGGCTCGGGGGGGCTGTCCCGATGCCCCCCGGCCGCCGCGGAGCTTCGCCCAGGGCCGCCCGGTTCCCGAGTCGGGGTGCAGAGGAGCGGGAGAGACCCCAAGGGTGGCCTGAGGCACCCAGTTGCGATGCCCGAATTGGGACCAAGTCTGGCTGCTCCGGAGAAGGAGGAGGGAGACAGCAGGAATTGAGAATCTGAAAGGCTGGTTACGAGTGTTCTCAACAGCCAGCTCCAGGGTAGAAGTCTACCATCCAAAAAACCACAGCAAGACTGGGCGTCCAACTCTGCTTGGGCTGGAGCCTCTCCTCAGGCTTCATGTTTCCTGGTGAAATGGCCATTTGTGTTGTGGTCATCTGGAGTTTCAGGGCTAGGACAGGAGTGATCACCTTCCAGTTGGAACCCTGTACCGATCATCAGGCTCTGCTCAACCATCAGGGCGTGCCTGGTTGTGAAATTACTGCTGCGAGTGGTTGGTTGGACCCATGGTTGGACTCTGTTTGATGATCTTGATGATCAGCTCTAAGGTCTTGAGTGCTAGAAGTGGAGGAGCTGGCTGGTTTCATGTAGACAGTTTTTACTTTGTCATGGTCTTCAAAGTCTTTAACAAAGGTCGTAGTTAAAGGATGGCATTGCTCTAATAGGACTTTATTTTGCTGAGTGGGACACAGACTTGTTTCAAGTGAACTGCAGTTGTGGTCTCCTATATGGCGTTAAATTATCAGAAGTACATGATGATCTAAGTAGTATGATTGACCTTTTCTCCACTATTTTGTGATCTCTGTCACATTACTTTGCAATTTGAAGGATATTTCATACAACTGTGTTGCTGTTGTGACTCCAGCATGGCCAGTGGGAGTTCTGTGGAGAACAACTTTGACCCAATAAAGTTGGTGATAAAATTTTGTGTTAGTAACGTCTGGGATGTGTAAAGGATCTTTGTCCAGTCTTGTCTAAGTGTTCTGTAGATATTTGGATTAGTTCTGAAAAGAATGAGAACTATTACTTCTTGGGCTAATGATAGCCATGCTGGTTTAGCTCCTGCTAATCATTATAAAATTCTGCTTTTTTATGATCTTTGCGTTGTTGTAAGAAGATGGCATTTGGCAGTTGGATGTGGGCTGTGCATTGAGTCCTGCTGAGTGGCCTGTGAGTGACGCTGCTCAAGGGGTAACATGGCACGGAGGTGTTCTGTGTGAAAGAAGACTTATAACCCAGTTTGCAGTCGGTTTTACGCTCAAGTCACTTTGGAGACATTTGCATAGATGAATGTGAACTGTTGGTACTGTGGTTCAGAGCCTCTGAATCACTTCCTTTTTTTGTTACTCCATTTGAACTACTTTTGCTTATCGTTTTATAAATATGGAAGATGTTCTGTATCTTCCCGAACAGGTAAGTGGAAGTTTGTCTATTCATTCCTTGGTGTGTGAGACGTTTGAAATATGACTTTCCCATCTGGTCGTGGTGAAAAATCTTCATCTACGTTTTGGACACGTGGGAAGAAGTATGTGCAGGGTCTTGGTTATCAGTCCGTCTACATTGCGCATCTCTACTGTGAAGTTCTGCATGACAAAGGTCAGATGAAATGTCTAGAAAGCTGAAGAGTTTATATCTCTAAGAGGTAGCAAGGATGTAGGTGGTGGTAGCTTTGTTTAAAAAATGACTCAGCTTTGCCTCCCTGCACCTTCCTGTCCCAGAAAACCAATCACATCAAAGAAAGAAGCTCTTACAGTTGTGATGCTCCACTCCAGTTTAGCACATGAGATGAAGTGCTTTGTGCCTTCAGAGCACACCTCTGTTCTTGCCTGCTTGCATCATTCTTTTCTGTCCTCTGGAACAAGTAAAACATTATGTGGATGGCAGGATGACCATTAAACAGTTTCAGGATTTTAGCTTTTGGTGTAAATAAATAATTTGGGGCTTATGCTAATGTTCTAAAGGCATGTTATGCTCCTGATTCACAGTATCACACAGTATCACAGTATCACAAGATTGGCAAGGACCTCTGAGATCATCAAGTCCAACCTATAACCCAACGCTAACACCAACCATCATCTAAACCATGGCACTCAGTGCCTCATCCAGTCTCCCCTTAAACACCTCCAGGGTCGGCGACTCCACCACTTCCCTGGGCAACGCATTCCAATGGCCAATCACCCTTTCAGTGAAGAACTTCTTCCTCACATCAAGCCTAAACTTTCCCTGACGAAGCTTGAGTCCATGCCCTCTAGTTCTGTCACTGGTCGCCTGAGAGAAGAGACCAACCCCTGCCCGACTACAACCTCCTTTTAGGTAGTTGTAGAGAGCAATGAGGTCTCCCCTGAGCCTCCTCTTCTTTAGACTAAACAGCCCCAACTCCCTCAGTCGCTCCTCGTAGGGCTTATGCTCCAGCCCCTTCACCATCTTCGTTGCCCTCCTCTGGACACATTCCAGTATCCTGACATCTTTCCCAAACTGGGGGGCCCAGAACTGTACACAATATTCAAGGTGAGGCCTGACCAGTGCCGAGTACAGGGGGACAATAACTTCTCTGGTTCTGCTGACTACACTATTCCTGATGCAGGCCAGAATGCCATTGGCCTTCCCCTTTGACTCCATAAGTAATATCAGAGTCCTTCAAGGATTCTTACTGAGCTTCAGCAAATAAGACTATAATTACCTTTGCAATTGAGCATGTTTAATATTGGCTGCAAAATTATTTTTGTTAAAGCCAGTCATGATCTAGGAGCCATGATAAAGCACATTAAGAAGTACAGGGTGTATTACCTATACTAACTTCTCATATTTTGGTGGCACTTGAGAAACTTAAGTATAAGATCTTAAGTTTTGGTAGTAGTTGTGCATATTTATCCTGTTAATTCACTCAATTTCTACTGTCATGTTATTTTAATTGCATATATTCAACCTTTTAAACTTCAAGAAAAATTCAATTAATATCTTAATATTGAAGCAAAATAAGATCACAGTCAAAATTACCTCAGTGTTTGGTTAAGTAGGTGCCTTTTTCTAGTTAGAAATGGCGTCAGTCAGCTGAAATATCTCATGTATTAATTTTGGGACTATAATGGGGTACCAATTTATTCTAAAGAACACCCATTGGGAATTTTGTTTACTGTTAGTTCTAGATTTCTTTATTAGAACCAAGACACCTTACATCAAGAGAGTTCCTTCCATAATGTGATAGAGGCAGGTGTTAGTTTTGAGGTTTTATTTTTAATGTATTTTCCTTGAAGAATAGGGAATGATGTATGTATTTTAGTGTAATTCTTAGGCTATATGAAATACTGCTTTGGCTTTGCTTGACTTCCACGTGCTTATGACTTCAAGCTTTTCTGAGTGGGTGAGAAAGTCATGGAATATTCCTTCTTGATTTTGGTTTGTTTTTTTTTTCCAGTTTCTCATAATTTATAACCTGTTAAATGTTAAAGGACTATAGTGCATATTCCTTGGAAATAACAAGCTGAAAATAAAGAATTGACAAAAGGCTATTCTCAGTGGCCATCAGTAAAGCAGCCCTGTTTTGCTTTATGATTCAAATCTACTGTTGCATGTGTTGATAGGAAATCCTTGTTAATTTTGGTAACAAATAAAAGGATAATGTAGTTACTCTTAAATACCAAGTTTGTTGATTCACATTACTGTTGTTGTCAGTAATTTGAAGTAATGTTTTGTAATTTCCTTGTACAATTTTGTTCTCACCATATCTGAAGCCAAATAGTTCTTTCACAAAGGCTCTCATATTAAAAGTGTGTGAGATAGCTTCAGAGGAGAAAAAAATCATTATGAAGAGTGCACCTAACTTTATTTTTCTAGCACAGAGCATCCTGTTTACTACAATACAATTCCACTGTATTGATGAATATATTAATCTGTTATAAGTATCGTAGAGTTCCTCATGAAGTTAACTTTGATGCTTTTTTCCTTTTTTATTTAATGTTTGGCGGGGTTTATGTGCAGTGATCAGAATTTGATGGTCAGGGATGCTGACTTTGAAATCTAAAGTCTTATTTTAACATTGTGTCAGATTATATTACAGCACCTTTGGTAAGTGATCTAAAGATTATAGCTATGTCTCTGAAGGGAAATCTCACATGCATATATTTCTGTATCACAATAATAAACTCAGTGTTTTTTGCATTAAAGTGTTGCTCTTCATGGAAAAGTGATGTTTGAAAGAGTGGCATCTTCTCACTGAAATGATGCTGCGCTCCTAGACAGGAGGCTTGTCCACCACATTGACTGGTTTCAATTAAATCCTAGCCTGTTTGTGGAGAATGAGCTGCAGTTTATTTTGGCTCACATGATCCATCAGAAAGATAATGTGTTGCCAGATGAGTTACAATATCTCCCATTCACACAGGCACTCAGGTACCAGCAAAGTCAAAACTTGAAGACAATAACGGCACTCTGCTGAATCCCTGTTACATGTGGAGACACGCAAATGGGAGAGAACACGGCTGAACTTTTGGATGCTAGGCTTGGTATGCAGATGCAGAGTTTAGAAAGTAATCTTTCTTCTACAAAGTGAGAAAATGCAAGTTTTTGAGCATTTTGTCTGTCTCTGTGGTGCCTCTCTTTCAACAAAGTAACTTCTTAGAAGACACACATACTTAAACCCGTTTATTGAACTGGAAAGCAGAAATTTATTTTCAAAGTATTTCACAAGTGTATCTTCTAAGACAGAGGTGACTTTCAAGAAGGTGGTGTATTTAAGAAGACTCTTTCTCAACTTAAATTAACCTCTTTATTGATATAACTGTTTCATGGTGAAGGAACGAGACTCCACAAGCAGAAAACTGTGATTTGAAGTAGGTTCTGAGGAATATAGAACAGAGTGAAGTACCTATTCCTTCTGTAGAAGGACAAGTTATGGGCTCAGTGTTGATTTCAGTAATACTGGGCTTGTTCCCATCAGTTAAACTTCTGGTCATCTGTAAGTAACACCTTACTTTTTTTTAGTGGAAAAGCATTAGTAATAACTATTTTGAAGAATCAGTTATTAACCTGTACATTGTTGTTGATCTGTTTTCAAAATCAGTATTTAGAAGACAGTTGTCCTCAAAAGAAGGTGACCTCCAAGCAGTATTACCCTCAGTCGGTGGAAGCCTAGAAGTCTTGTGTGATGGAATTTTTCAAGACTTTATTCCAAATTAGGTGTGATTTGCAGTCCAGACAGTATTCTTCAATCCTAAACTGGACACTCATCTGGACAGTAGATTAAACTCGCATATAAAGCCAATAACAAAGAGATAACCTGAGGTCCCTTCTGCTTGGGTTCTGTAGTTCTCTAAATTAAAGATACTCAGTGAGTTTCAAAAGCATAACTGGGTAATTGTGGCAATATTCGCTATCCTACTAAGAAATTCCAGTGTCAGGCCACATACGGAACGTTACAACGCACATAATGACTGTCTTGTTTACCTACACCATCACACTGTTACCACGACTCCCAGCTTCCTCATTGCATTGTAAACTGCTTGGTGTATCTTGGGATACTGAAAACCAATTGATTTCTTATGCATGTTCAGTTTTGTTACAATCTTGATGAAGTGTTTTATCTGGATCTGGTGTAGTTTATCTGAAGGTGCATGTCATAAGCATACTCCTGCTTGGAAAGGCTACTGAAAATACACTCTGTATCACTCTGGAAAGTCTAAACATATGCAGTGAAGATTTACCCACCACCAAAGACACTGAACTGAAAGTGCTTCCCTTCGTTTTCCAGGTTCAGTGTTCATACCTCTCCAAAGATTAAAATGACATAAATTTTTGTAATGCTTTCTGAATGATAAATCGAGTGTTCTACTTAAAGTTGGTCTTTGATTCAAAATTAAAATCCAGCAATAAACTCATTGTTTAGTAATTGTTGCTGAAAGTTAAAATATTTAGAGAGAGACAGTTCAAATAATGGCAAATTTTAAATGTGATCTAATATAGAAAGAAATTGGATGATTATTTTTTTTAATCAATGGAGTAATTGTGATGGCCCGCTATGCTGTAAATAGCTTTTCTTTGTCCATTCATTTGACTTTTAGCAGTATTACAGTTTCTTGGCTCTGTACATTTTCATCAGTGCAATCCCATTTTGTTGTTCCTCCTTACCCATATATTTTTCAGACAATTTCTGCAGCATGTTTTATAACACTGGCATCCTGACCTTGGCAAAAAAAGATTAATTAGATAGTTAACTGTTCCTGGTGTCTAAACTATTAGAACAATATAATATATCAAACATTTTAAAGCGAAGTATTTGCAATGTAGGGCAACTAGTAGTGGGGTATGTGAATGCTGGCTTGCTTTACATTCATGCAAATAATACTCTAGTTCTGACAGAAGGAAAATCATCCTTTTGGCCTTTTGAATAACAATGTCACACTCTTTGGTTATTATCATAACTTTAGACTGGTAATATTGCAAAGCTGAGGGGAAATACACTTCAATCTGTTTTCTTCTATTGCACAGAGGAAAAGTAGAGTCCAATACTATTTCAGTATATCTCATTATCAGTCATAATATAAAATATTGTTGCAAATCTATTAGGTCTCTAAAAACTTTCACAATAAGTTGATATGATTGACTTGTGTTGGAAAAAATGATTGTTGTTGTGGCTTACCAAAGGAGAGGAAATAGGTTGACTCTTGCAGAATCATAAACGGTAGCAGCTTGGTTGGTAGACTACGACAAAACACTAAAGCAAAAACAGTACTGAAAACATCTGTCAGAAAGACACTTTTCTTTGAAGACAGCAGTTGCTCCACTTGGGCTTTGTGAAATTTCTCACAGACCGTGCACAAAACTCGCAGCTCCTTCCTTCAGAGGGACCAAACAGGAACACTGAGGACATTTTCTTCCATAGGGCACTTCACTGCATTTATTTAGATTTTGTGGGGTTTATTTGAAATCATCTTACAATGATGCAATCACTTGCATTTGCTCAGTACCCAGTGGATTCAGAAGTGATACAAGGGACTACACACCACTAAGTCGGAGCTCCATTGCATGGGAATCAGTAGCACCTATAAAAAGAAATAGAATCAGCAGATATATGTGAACGTGCCTTGGTTTGGAGAAGAGTTAACATGAATTTTTAGAGGAAAGTCACATCTCGCAGAACTCTTCATCAATATATGGATAAGAATGGCTCTGGTTGGTGCAAATGGATTTTAAAAAAACTTTCTGGCAAGATCCCCTAGGAGTAGCTGCTGATGAAGTGAAGCTGTGATCCTGAAGGTTTGGACATCTCTTAGACTACCTGGCTGACAGAGAGGAAGCAATGAAGGGTGGTTATGGTAGAGTGTCCAAACATCTGCTGGGACCCATGATGTACAGAAGAATCATTTATTATTTGAAAAGAATTGCACTTACTGCTGATAACTTATAGATTATTATTAGCGTTGTCAAGAAAAAGGTTGACAGTGATGAGCTGGATGAGAGCAGCTGAAATACAGTGTTTATAAATGCAAGCTAATGATCAAAGGAAAGATAATCCTGACTGTACATGCATAGCAATGAGCCCTGAAGAAGCTGTTACTGTTCAGGAAAGATCTTGGAATCATTGTGGAAAGTTTTTGGGTGTGTCTACATTAGTATTTTGATTTGGATCAGGTGTGTGCTTTTGAAGTGAGTCTCCCTGTCATCCCCATTTATCTCACTTCCGTTTGCATCACAGAACTGTCTTGGAGAGCAGTGACAGCCCTCCCTGTGGATCAAACTAAACCAGAGAATGTGTTCCAGCTCCTAATGGGTGTCTGGTCCATGGAACCAGACTGCTGCTTATCAGTGGTAAACCTCAGCTAAAGAGAGTTGTTAGGTGATAATAAAAGAAGCAATTGAGGGCAAAACAGAAGACGATCACTGTCACGTCACTGGAGAAGACTATTGTGCTTCCACATCTGCTGCAAGAACAGAAATAATGCAAAGGAAGTCCAACAAGGTGTTGCATGGTATGGGATGGCTGTCAGTGAAAAGACGCATTGTGAAAACTCTCTGGCTGGCAGAAGAAGTAATCGAGGAAGATATGAGTCATCTGGAAAAGACAAATGGGGATGATAAGTTGATCCAGTGATTAATGCTATTTCTCATTGCACATGAAATGATTGGGCAAATGACTGAGACAGAGGATGCACTTTTTCACAGTATTGAAATCTTGGAACTCATTGCTGTGGGATGTTGTGGAAGCCAGAACTGCAAATTGTTTAAAAAAATGGTAAAAGGCTTCTTGTAGGTTGGATCCTTTTATGCCTTTCAGCACAAAAAGTCTTTAACTAATCACCAGCAGCTTGGAGGGAAGGGCAAGGGCAGCACTTACTCGACAGATGCTGTTTCCTAAGCATCCAGTACTAATTTCTATTAGAATAGACAAAATGTTGAGCTACGTGGACCTTTAGTCTGACCTCGTATGGCAGTTCTTAGTTTTGTACTTACTACAGTCATTAAACAAACATAGGTATTGACTAAGGTGTTGCTACGGTCTGCAGAGATCACAAACATACTTGCCTTACCAGTTGTATTTTGGTATTCTAATTGCTAATAATTGTCATTCAGTATCTCTGCAAATTAAAGGACAAAACAGAATAGCGGGTTCAGTTTCCAACACAGAAAAGGTCAGCTTCTGTTTTAGAGACCTCAACGCTGACTCCAACAAGATGCAACAGGTGGTAGAAGTAAACAAAAGAGTAGAAGAAGGGAGGAGATGATGAAGAAGCATTGAATCAAACATGTGTAATAAAAATGATGTTTGGCTCATTGCCATAGCACTGGCTAATAACTGGGGTAGAGGGAGAAGGATAAACTAGTAAACATTGGAGTAAATGCATGGAATGAGGCAAATTATGGAGTCTGTATTATTAGAAAGTTATATTAATGTAATAAAATGTTTCTAATTAACAAAACCATCTTTCTCCTACATCTAGGAGAAAAGCATTTCAGCATCTGAAAGGGCTTATCCACAACTTTTCTTTATTACAGTTTTGGATGGTTTAGGTTGGCTTCCCAGTGCTGCACAGCGTTAGTAATCCACATGTATCAAGCTTTAGAGGCCTTACCTGAATATATATTAAAAAGGCACTGACTTCTAACAAACCAATCGAGTTGCTGTCGTATTGGGGTTTTTTTCCTAGAAATGGTCATTACTAATATACCGAAACATAAACAGTCGAATTTTTTTTTGAAGACTACTTTGTAAAAGTTGTCTCACTATGCTAATGGGCTTCCCATTAAATGTTATGCAGTTGAAATTCGCCCTGATAATATTGTTGAAACCATTAAATAATTTCCTTTTTTGGAGAAGGGACTGTTTTGAAAAATATAAAATCACATTATCACATTAGTACACCTGATGACTTTGTCTTTTAGAAATCTTTTTGTGACAGTTTTCAGGTGGTTTAGCACAGGAAATCTGACAGGAAAGGTGCTGTGGAATCCTTGTTAAGTATGGTTCACATAGAAAGAAAATGCACAGTAATGCTTACTGGGCTCATAAAAGGATTCTAAGACTCTTAGACTATGAAGACATTGATCACAAAGTGTTTTGGTGATTAATGTAAGGGAGGAATAGCAGACTCCAGTGCAGGTGTGACTGCATGAATTTAGGATGACACAGCGTGAGAAGACCGTCTTTGATGAGAAGTGGTTGAACTTACCTTGGAGGAAGTAGCAACCTTTTAGGTTCAGCAATGGCACGATACAACAGCATAGCTGCACATTAAATAGGAACATGACTCAAGTGTCAAAATCCATACAAGGAGGAGGGTAGAAACTTTCTGGATGCCAAATGAAGTACTAGGAACTACAGGGAAAGCTACATTTATGTACTAAAATGCCTTCACATGACTCCAGGGGAAATAACATGGAAGTTCTTGAAGGAATAAATACTGACTAATGAGGGGCAATTAAAACTTTGCTATTTGACCGCCTTAACAAAGTGACACTGTAGTAGAGCTTGGTTTGTGCACTCAGACTTTTCACAATCCAGAGATGTGAGAAGTTGAAAAGCAGCTCCCACTCTTGTGTAATTAAACATTTCTGCTGGTTCATAATTTTCTTCTGTGCTGGAACGTCAGAGCCAATGCACTGTAACAGTCAGAAAGGAGATGGTAGAGGTGATGAGTATTTTGACAATGTTTTTTCCAGATAGTATTCTATACTCAATGCTGCTATGTGCTGCAAATTAATACATAATAGTATACAATGTTGGTATAGTCAGCAAAACACTCCGTGGAATGGGAACAGTGATAGAAGGAGACAGGTAACTGAAGGAAGTGGTAGGTGTTGGCTTCAGCAATCTGGCAGCAGCAGAGCTGGGGTTTTTCTTTTTTGTGTGTGTTTTTTTTTGTTTAGTTTTCAGGACAAATGCAAAATGGCCATTTTTCTGTCTTCATATATAAAAACAAAGTGTGTGACACAATTAAATAAAAAATAGACAATTAAGACTGCAAAATTTAGTAACAGTGAATCATCCCATTACTTACCTTTATGGCCTGATGACGTCTGATGTACAACAGAAGTCCTGATCATCTGTGCACTGGTGGCATGCAAAAGATGCAACAGAAACCCTCGAGAAAGCTATGTTTGATAATGTGTTTTTACATACACTGGGGAAACAGTGACTCTTCTGTTTTACACCCACAGGAATGCTCATGTTTCTTTATAAAATAAAAAGAGTGAGGCCCTTGGCCAGCTTTTATGGCCTTCTCACTGCTGCATTTTATTTACCTCTTGGTGTCAAGAACGGCAATTGTCAATTCACTGTGGGAGTTGTGGGTGTCTCGGAGCAAAACTGTTTGACATCACAGGGCTGAGCAATGCCTTCAGAGTCCAGGTGAACTTGGATCAGTTCCTTCCTCTGACTTTCTTTTGACTTAGAACCTGCTGTTTTGTACATACTACTGATGTGTTGGTACCTTTAGGGAAGTTGGAATACACATACGCCATCAGACTATGCAGCGGGCAAGCTGCCCGTGTGACCTGACAGCAGCTAAGGAGCATCAGATTGTTCTGCCCCTCCCATCTTCTCAGTCAGCAAAGACCATTCAGAGGCCTTTGGACAGAGAGTCATCCACTGCCCTCCTGTGCTCTTCTCACTGCCTTCTCACCAGCAGTGAATAATATCCAGAACCTTTCCCAAGCACTTCCATCAGGTGACAGGTCAAAGCAGGAGTGCCAAGGTGGCCTTGCATCTCTCCCTGCTGACTGAGGCCTATGCAAATTGTATGTTGTATGGCATTTATTAAATGGATCAAGAAAACAAAAACTCCAAGCTCCAAGGAGGAGACACTTTTTTACTTCCTTGTACACATTATTCTCACCAATCTTTCATTACACTGATTGATAGAAATCACTTTTGTCGAAGAACAACACAGCTCAACACATGGACTGTCTGTTGCAGTTCATAATCTTGTATGAACTATTGATCTTGCTGCCTCAGAAAGCTTCAAGCCTGAAGAACCAATTGAAGACTGCTGTTTCTCCCAACTGAATAATGCTCCCCTAGCTTTGCCATGAGCACCAAAAGGCTGCCACATTTTTTCCTGCATTGTTTGACCATCCTACGCTTTGACTTTCTAACATGACATTATTTATAGTATATCTAGTGAGTGCCAGTGGTACCACATTTCTCACTCTTAGAAATGGTATCAAATTTTGCAGTGTGTGCATGGTTACCACTTATTGACAAGCTACTGTGGGCTGTGATTTGCATTGTTCTGCAACCGCACTGCTATTATTTTTTGTGCTTCATCCACTCATATCAAATACCACTGACAACCTGCTGGGTTTAGAAGATGAAGGCAGGTCTCCTTTTAATGTGAACTGGACCTTCTGTGTGTCAGGAATGATGGTGTTTTCCTCCCTTGCTGTTAACTGCTGCTCTTGTGGCCTATTTAGTATACATTGAAAAAAGTCTTGCTTAGCCATCGATCAGGACATGTAAACTACACTTTTATTTTGTGTATGCAATCTGCAGATGATACAGCCCTTCATTTCTGCAGTCTGTTTCAAGATGTGTCCAAAGTACAGTTCACAAACCAAGGACAACATTCTTTAATGCTGTTTTATCCCCAAGCCACAAGGCAGAATTCCTTAGGTAACTGCAATAATTTCTGCCTTCTAGATTCCCTTATTAATTCTAGGGTTTTGAGCAACTCAGAACAACTCTAACAGAACTTTCCCTAAATATCTTCCTTACTTCCTGTCCAGCTGCTTTTGCTCCTATCCTCACCGAAAGGCAGCCATTTGAAGATCATAAGCATCTCAAATAATCAAAAGTTGCAGTCTAATGGCAGTTGATCTTTCAAAGAGCAGGGTTATGTACTGAGGAGAATGTTAATACTGAGAATAACAGAAATGTGTTTTGGATGTGTACTTAAATGCATTCACTTCTACAGGCATTGAGGGGTATCTGGGGATTGCCTACAGATATTTAGTATTTGATACATCACTTATTCAAGATTTGGAAAGTACTGGAGTAGTAAGCCTCAGGGTTAGCAGAAGAACTGCAGGATAAGCCTTAGATCTTACAAACTGATAGCAAGACCCACCTTTTCATTCCCCCTCTGATTATACAGTAGCGTAACAGGGCTTTGCAGTGACAAACACAAGTAACTGAGGGAGGCAGTGGGTGAACCAAAGCTGCTTTACAAGTAGTTTTGAGTTTCTTTCCTTTTGAAGTGACGTCTTCAGCTCCATTCCTCAGAAGGTTACTTGAACCTCTGACTCAAACAGAGATGCCTCTGAATGGGGTAAACCAGTAGCTGCAGCACTTCTGGGACAGAAACTGCAGACTGGTAGGAGCACGTTCCGCTTTGCAAACATGGTGGCAGATGCTTTCGATCTGTGGCCATTTGCTGCTATTGTGTGAGGGAATCACACTATCTGAGTTTCAAGAGCCTCAACAGACAGTAGGTAAAGCTGTGGCTCATTTAGGTCTGGGTGTTAATTTAATGACCTTAGTAAACAGGAATAAGAGTGTCTTTGGAAATCTGAGTCCTGCAAAGCAGGGCTCTCGGTCTAACCTTAGAGCCTCGTACACTAGAGCTCTAAAAACTGCAGCAGTTCTGTGCTGCACCAATTTCAGCAGCATCAGCAGCCCTCGTGTAAGTACCTCACCCACTTTAGCAGCTGTTTTCAGCATCAAGTTGATCAGACTTCTCTGAATGAAGCTTAAATGGCACCGTACCACAAATGGCTTCCACTGCCCCAGGTCACCGTGTTCATAAACGTCCAAGAGGTCTATACTCGTGTCGAAACAAGCCAGTTTGCTTTGTGAAGTAAGTACCCACAGAAGATAAGGAGCTGGCATTTTTGTTAACCAAACTCATCATGTGGTTGAAGCTGAAACATTCATGAATGTTAGTATTGTTCTTGTAAAACACGAATGGCAAGGATTTGTTTCATGTGCAGGATGGACACTGACTTTCAAAGGGCAAAATTCCTTGCAGCACTATTTATCTCACTTTTAGCAAAGCAGGATGGAGGAGCTCTCCTAACTTATTAATTCTACAGTCATGGCTATCAAGTCCTCATCACAGTCAGCCGTGTCATAAAATCACTGTCATGAAAAGAAATGGATGTCTGGATCAGACTGTCTTGCAATGAGCAGTGTTCTCACCTTCCCCTCCTAAAGTTAAAGGTTGCTTCTGGAAAAGATTTCTAACACCTATCTCCCATTGTGGTTAGGACTGAAAATGCACTAGAAGAAAGACTCAGCCAGCAAACTCTCGGGCCTCCTCTGCAGAAAAAACATTCACCACAGAAACCTAAAAATGACTCAGGGTGATGAAGTAGTGTCATTTTAAAGGAGAAGTACTATCAGATCTGTTTTCTGGCTACAGTACAGTTTTATTAATGGACATGTATTGTACATTTTATGTTTTTGGACAGTCTACTTAAGAACACTCAAAAACTAAAAAACACTTCTATATTATTCCAGTGTGCTTAAATACCAAAAGCTGAGAAATATGGTAGATAGACCAAGAAAATTAAAAGCCCTACAGCTAAATATTTTTACAGAAGTCATTTAAAAACCAGAACTTCAACTAACCAACTTGACCTTGCTTGTTACAGTGCTGGAGAGATTTGGTTGTGCATAGCTATGAGTATAACACTGTTTAAATAACATATCAGAATCCGCCAGTGGTGTAATGCTTTGTGACTTCTACTGAGACATGATCTATAGCTTTTGACTCAGATGATTAGGGAAATGTCTGATGTACTAGGTTCTACCATCACTTACAAGAACATAATTTAAGTATATTAAAAAAATACCACTGTGCTACTATTCGGTAAAGCTGTCTTTCGCTTGCTTTTTTATGAAGCCTTTTGAAAAGGGGCTCAGATATCTAAAACCAAAAAATACCTTTGGGTCTGGCCCTTAAGTGAAAATATTCACAACTTTCTAGAATGTTCGTGGCACAAAAGGTTGTGGCTCTCCTTCAGAAAAGTGAAGGCATCCTAGGAACACAACAGGACACAACAGTACCTTTCCTTGTGACAGACCTGTGCTGCTCACTTGTGTGGCTTAAGAAAGTCATAAATCTTGCATGTGACGTACGGATAAGGCAGGCATTTTCTTCACCAGCATGGACATACAAGTTAAGCAATATGTACAGTGATTTCAAGATCATTCCTAATCCCAAACCACTTGATCTGCTCTGAAGGCTCTAAGGCACTTCCTCTGTGCTTTTCCCATCCCATCTCATCCCATCCCTTTGTGCTGCTAGTGGAATTTCCCTGGATGTTGCTGGTCTCATGTTTGGGAAGTCATCAGGCAGGTCCCCAAACCCACTGTGCATCTCCATCTCTTTGGCCCCCACTGCCTCTCTGTGCTGCCTCCATCCATAGGAAAGCCTGGAAAGTAAGACAGGTTGTCCACAGCTGAGTCCACAGAAAACTTGGCTTCAAAATTATGCTTGATATGTACAGCTTTTCTGTCGGCTACAAAAGTCCTATAAGGACAGGGAAGTGTGGCTTATGTGCTTTCATCAGTGAATGAAAATCTCATTCTACTCAGCTGCCCTGGACCCGTGAGCTCATGTACCACTAATGCAAAGTACTGACTGAATTTACCCCGTGGAGTTCCCTGCTCTCTGAAATGCAGAACTGGGTTATTTCAGTAGAAATTGATTCACTGGTCATGAATTTCATTTGAGAAAATCATGTAGTTTTTGGTTCGCTGTCTGCTCTTTTACATACCCCAACAGTCTCAGCAAACTATTTAATATGTTTGAGGTTGAGAAGAAAATGCTGTTACTTCTTCATTTCTCACCACATGTTTTCTGTGCCTGGTGAGTGGTTTCTCAAGGCAGCAAAACCAACTCCTGTCTTATTTTTTGAGCACACATATACAAAGTATACTTAATCCTTTGCATAAAAAAACCTCGAATGTACTTTACTATGGTAAAAAATATACAAAGTAGCAAACTCAAAGTATTTAAACTCTTTCCTTATGTTTCATTAGTGCTTTATATGGCTGCTTTCAGAATGTTCTTAAAGTATTCTGTTTTAATTTGTTTAATTAGTATTTTTTATTTCATAGCATGTGTTTTTTTTAAAAAAGCAAACACTGAAAAATAATTTTTTAAAGGTAGATCATTAATTTTTTACAGCACATGTGACTTTCATACATGGCTTCTTTTTAAGATTTTGCACTTGCGCAGTGTTATGATTCTAAATAAATTTAAATAAATATTTAGCACTCGATTTTCTCACTAACAGATGAGAACGGTGTTGTCCTGTTCCAGAAGGGACAAGGAGTGCAGACTTATGTGGATGTAAAGCAGTTTGTAGGCAGGTGTGGGTTATTATAAAATTGTATGCAATGATCCAGTGCAGCAGAGGGGAAAGATGTTCTCTGTTCATACGGCTGAACACACAGGTACAGTTTTAAGACAATAAGTAGTAAACTTTTTTGCATAGGAAGAATAAAACTGGGGCACAGAAGTGAACACTGCACAGCCTCCGTTCATTTAATTTTTCCTTTTTCTTTAGTCAAAATTGTGCCATCTTTAAGAGATGCATTATTTTTCTAAGTAATAAAACAAAGACGATAAGTGAATGTATTGATCTAGTGAATGCCATTATTATAGTCATGCACTTAATGAAAATGTTCTCCCTCAAAATTACATGAAATATTGTGAATTTGAACTTCAGACTCAAGTGATGAACCATAACACTTATGATGAAGGTTTAGAGTATGGCTTCTGAAGCAGCTGCAAAATCTTAGACAGAGCCATCCATCACATTAGCACCCAAATTTCACAAAAGTTAAAGGAATATGGAGACCATCTGCTCAGTTCGTTGCAAACCACTTTGCAGGGTTTAAGGTTTGGAGATTGAAATTAGGTAATAGATATAAAAAGTGCCAGTGGCTGGAGATTTACCCTTTGTAAATTAGAAATGAGATGCACTTTTAAACATTAAGGTTATAGCATTTTATTTATAGCACATAGAAAGCAATGGTGTACTTGCTGTGAATCCCTTCAAATGAAGATGCAATGACTTTCTAATAGATGTGGTTTAACTAAATCAGAATTTGGGTCCTGAAGCACAACTGCTGAATAAAAAACATTCTTGTGTAACCCAAGACAGACAAGTTGGGTACAATTGTCCCTTCTGGCCTTGGACTCTGTGAATCTATGAGCCTGTGATAGACAAATAATCAAGTCTGGGCCATCATATTGAAAGGGAACATAGGTTCCTCATAAATGGACGTGGTGTTGGTACTTCTTCAGTGCCATGATACGTAAAACTTGTGCTAGGTCTCTATTCTAGTTTTTTTCAAAATGCTTTCAAGGACACTACATCCCCAAAAGTTTTATAACCACAGAACATTTGTCAATAAAACCCTAACTTTGATGATATTTAAAAAATATTTTGGTGACATGTGTCATGTGCTCTGGAAGGTCATTGTTAGTGTAGTACTATATTTTTCATTTTTAGACTGTACTACGCAATCAACAGCTAAAATGCTAGAAAGCTCATCTTCCACCATTATTATTAAAACATCTAATGAACAGGATATTATTATTTTTTGCTCTAAGCAGTGTTTAAAAACATATAATTTTAAGCAAATCACGGTGACCAACTGTTTGAGAATGAGTCCTAGTGTTTGAATAAAACTATGAAGTGCTTATCACTCATGTAGCATAAATTTTCAGAACTTTATGCTGTTACAAATAACAAACTATTTCAGATTAATTATTTAGAATTATATATTTCTTCACTGTATGTGCAGCATATGTAGAGTGTCACAAGGTGCCATTCATTGAACGGTGCCCTCAGTTACTTACACATTTAGATTTCATGTGTCTGACTTAGGTACTCCTGTAACTGGTCAGACACTAGACAGGGGAAAGAGTCTGGATCCTGAAATACAAACTCTGGCATACAAGAGAGCCCAGACATCTCTTTGCTCTTTACATACCTACCATAAAAATCTTGAAACCAAATAGATTTTTATGTTGAAGAAAAAATGCAATCGTGTTCCTTACACAACACTGAAGTGGTGTATTGATTAATTTGGACAGGGCTCTCTCTTGTTAATACCTATAGTGTTATAAAGGGTTTAAAGAAATAAGAAAGTACATCACCAAACAATTGAAAGTGGAAATATTTCAAACATTTTGATTATTTTGAATAAAAATGATTTCCTATTAGGTGGCCATCAGGGAATGTTATTAAATGCCTCAGAGTGCTCATCTGAGTAAGAAAAATTTCCAGCAAGATGTAGGAGATGAACAGGTGATTCCTATGCTTTATTCTCCCTTACTGTCACCTTAAGAAGAATCTCCAGCCATTTAATGAAACTGAAGAACATTCCCCACTCATTTTTCCCCAGTGGCTCTCATCTAATAGCATTTTCTTACACATGTTGTAACATAGCTCAGAGTCCCTTTAAAAGTCATTCACATTTGCAAAGTTGCCTCTTCAAACATACACTGACTGTTTGTAATTGTGTGCGTTAACAGACCAACAAGGCAGAAATCGTAAAGATAAGGGAGCAGAGGGTCCTGCCTGTGTTGTGTTTGCCTTGCACTGCACACTGCCTGTTCTGAATACTGCACGTGACACTCGGCAGCGGAGGGCAAGGTCTTTTCCAGAATAACACCAAATTTTAACACCGCCAAGCTAACATCTTTGTCTTTGGGGCACACTGAGCAATCATTAGCACTGATCTGACAGACACTCCACTAGGTTTTGTGATTTGCATATTCTGACCATTTAATTTTAAGAACAAGCAAAACGTTATGGCACACCACATATTAAAGGCAAGTGCTCACTGCTCGAAGCTCCACCTGCTATATTGTTAAATAATAGTAATGGTCTTTAGTATCCATTGAGTAGGATAGATTTGCATGGTGCTTTGTAACTATGAAAACAGCATTTAAGGGTAGTAATTAAGGAAACGTGTACCCTTCAGGGAAATTCTCTGCTTATTTAATTTTATAATTGTCAGTTTGTTCAAATCCTTTTTCAGTGACCACCCGAGGTTTCTTGTTTCCTTGGAATTAAACTAAAAACTTTAATCATGTGGGTATCATCTTGAAATCTTCAAAACATCAAAACATGAAATACTTTCTTTTTCTTATCTAGAAAGCAAATTTAGTTGCATTCTACATACCTTATCAAGTTTAGTTAATAGCCCTAAATAGGATGAAGTCTATATTCCTCCATTAAGCTGCAGTTGGCAAGCATAATAAAAGTAATACCTTCCCCAATATTTATCAGTATTTCTGTTGAAGTAGTAAGAATACTAACACTCCTCCATCATGTGTGTTACTGTGTATTTCTATGTTATTTTTTTCTATGTATGCCTTTATATACAGCTGCTCTTTGGAGAAAAAGACAGGCTCACGTGTAATCAGAAATTCTTGATGTAATTCCAGAGCCATCTAACCCAGGTGTATTCTTTTTCCCAGCAACAGGAAATGTGTATTCATCCTATGGGTTTCTTAAAGCTCCCGAGTATGCAAGGAAGCCCTGGTCTTGTCAGGACATTACACTACATGATCTACTACAAAACTGTTGAACACAAGCAGCAGCCAGCACAAATACTGAATGCAGATATTCAGCACAAGTTAATCTTGGGGGGGGGGGTCCCTATTTTTATATTGCTCACTAGGCTTAAAAACAGATTTGCTTCGTCAAAATTTTCATTTTGTAGACTGCTGTACATAAAAATCATTTCAAGGCACCTTTTCCATTTTCAGCACCAGGTCTGAAATCACTTTACGGAGGGGATGTTCTTTTCAGATAAGGCACACAAAAATGAAGAGAAAGCTGAGGTGATGAGGAGGAATAGAAAAAGGAACTCAGACTTTCAATCCCCATCTAAGCTCCTTGTCCTATGGAGCATTCTGTTACTGTCTCTGTGCAAACCTCAGGATAAGTGCAAGACTACAAGTGTATTTTTATTAGCATGTTTCCTTTTTATCTTTGTGGTAAATGTATGGTAACTTATCCCTCTTTAGTTCCTTCATATTGGATGAAGAGCAGATATGTAGCTGCTATCATGGAGGATGTTGTATGTTCACAGCCCAACGTAGCAGATTTCCTGTTCTGCTTATACCATAAATACTAAGTGTTCATACAGACACTGAAAATACACTAAAAATTACTTCCCAATGTATCTCAGTATTAAAAAAAACCCATTTTACAACTTAGAAAATCTTTTTAACCTTGTGACCAGCTGACCTTGGTCCTCCAACCCATCTCTCCCTCATACATCTCAGAGAGTAGATTGCTCTGAATTGTATGACCTGAAAGTGAACAAACCCTGATGGTATCAGGCCAAGGAAAGAAGGAAGTTCAGAGCTGCCTGTGGGAAACTCTCTTACAGCTGCCTGGTAAATCTAAACTGAGCTTAACCGAGTTAGTTCATACACCTTTCCACAGACTGCGTAGAACTATGTTTTCCAAACAGACCTGCTTTTCCAAGTGGAAAAAAGATTAATAAAGGATTATTAAATTATTTATGTATTGTAGAATCATGGACTAGTGTAGGTTGGAAGGGCGACTGAGGGAGCTGGGGTTGTTTAGCCTGGAGAAGAGGAGGCTCAGGGGAGACCTTATTGCTCTCTGTAACTACCTAAAAGAAGGTTGTAGGCAGGAAGGGATTGGTCCCTTCTCTCAGGCGACCAGTGACAGAACAAGAGGACATGGTCTCAGGCTTCATCAGGGGAGGTTTAGGCTTGATATTAGGAAAAAATTTTTCACCAAAAGGGTGATTGGTCATTGGACTGCACTGCCCAGGGAGGTGGTGGAGTCATCGTCCCTGCAGGTCTTTAAATGCCGATTGGATGAGGTGCTTAGTGCCATGGTTTAGATGATGAGTAGGTGTTGGTTCTAATTTGGAGAGAAAGCATGAAGTGGGTGTTTGATTTCCCTTTCTGACATCTCCTTGTCCCTGTCCAGCCATTAACATGACATGGACAGAGTTCTTTCCTTTCCTCTCCCTCCTGTCTCAATGATGGGGAGATAGGGTCATAGGTTGGACTGGATGATCTCAAAGGTCTTTTCCAACCTTGTGATACTTTTGGAGATCATCTGATCCAACCCCTTACTTAAAGGACCACCAACTTAATTAGGTTACTCAGTGTCTTAGTTCAGTTTTGAGTATCTCCAAGGATGGATATTCCACGGCCTCTCTGGACACCTATGCCAGAATTTGACTATGTGTATTGTTTGTGCTAGGGATGATGGCAGGACATCAGAAGATTATCATGGACTCATTAGAGTTAGAAAGCTAATTAGGTGCAAGATTTATAAGAGTCTCTAACAACTTATTAGTCATTTGTTAAAACTTCTTTTTGTAGTTCGTAAACCATTTGCAAGTGGAATCTTAGTATTAAATGTGACTCAGGTTTCTTACATTAAAGTGTGAGTTTAAGCTTCCATTCATGAAGTATTGGAGCACTCACGTGTGTTGGTCTCTGCACTAACCCTCAATTAATAGCAAGCAGACATCTGCAGCCTTCCACAGCTTCTGCTGGTGACTGGCGTAGTGCCACAGGGAGATCATACCCTGCCCTGTCCCAGTGAGACAAATGTAGGGAATAGCTCTCAGAAACCCTACATTTATCAAAATATAGTGCCTTATTCTACAGAGGCACATGGAACAAAACCCTTTGCCACATCATTGCTGTAAATGCATCCAGGAGCAGCTGAGGTATTAACACATTCACCAAGTTAGGAATCTGACTAACAAATACATGGAAAATTTCCTCAGTAATGTATTCACTGCTTACATATTCAATACTGCTTTGAGCGCAGACATTTCTAAATGGTTCCTCAGCTTCATCAAGAGTTCCAGAATCACCCTGACTCTGGAGATGTCTGCATCATCTATCAACAGAAAGAGAAGATAGCGGTCAGCATGGAAATGGGGCACGTGGCTCCCCAGTAACCCTCAGAGTGATCCAGCAGGTGTTTTGAGCAGGGTGGCAAGATCTGTACCTCTCCACCAGAGAAACCCCAGTGGTATTCCTGGGGAACTCCTGAAAGGAGTAGTGGATTCCAGTCTGTAGCAATCCCTGCAGCTGGTAGTACTGCCAACACCTGGCTGAAACCCAATTATTGGGAATAATGACGCTTTAAAAGAACTTGTCAATTAATGCTTTCTTAGTTTGTGTGAATTACAGGACTAAGGAGGGTCAAGGAGTGGTGACCATCTGTTGCCTAAGACATCTTTCAAGAAGATCTAGGGCCTGAGGACACCAGAAGGGTAGCCTGTGATTATCTCCTCCGCCACACACCACTCTGGTAGCAGCTCCCAGGGATCTCTGCCATTGCCAGAGGAGTTTCACGCAGCCAGAGCCTGCCAGGCAGTGCGGGGTAGTCACTCTGACTCATTGCAGACATTCGTACACGCACAGATGTGTTAATGCCTTTCATCCACGCTGTAAGCAAATGTCCTCCTCACAGAGTCCATGTAATTGCTCCAAAACACACTCTTAAATCAATGAATATGCTTTTATGCCTTTGCATCTCCGTGTCTGGAGCACGGTACCAACTTTTTAAATGCAGATTTCTAACTACCTGCACTCTGAGACCATTTAAAATGCATCCATGTGATGAACGCTGACAGCTTTCCTGACTGCCTTTACTGCTGTCCGTAAGATGGTTTATTCCTTCCCAGCACCAGTAGCAAGTTGGTTTTACACTGGACGGAATTCAAATCTTGAACACAAATTAAATCTGCAGTGAAAACCAATGCAATAATTGAGGCCAGAACCTGGCCTGCTGACCCTGCTCATCTGAATGCTGTTTCTGAGGAATAATGATGTATTATTCTTCCTTTTTTGACAATTACTCTTTCACAGATAATTTTTGAGATTTTATGTGCCATTTTTCTGTGATGTTGCAGTGGTATCCTGGATACTTACTTATAAAATTCTGTGCTCCTATCATTCCATTATAGTTGCCTAAAGCATGTTTCTTTATTCCTTTTTTCTACTCTACCTTTCTTTTCAGCTCGTTTCTATGTTCTGCCGTCACATTAACTTCATTTGTGTAACCAAGAAAATGGAGAATTCTACTGAATTCTGAAAGAAACCTTTGTGTTCCGTGACTCTTTTTCTCTTATCCTACTACTTTACCAACTGCTACTTCAGATTCTCATTCAAAGGATTGTCCCTCAGCCTTCTTCTGTAGCGTACAAAGTTATCTATTCTTAGCCCTTCCCTTCTAAAACCTCTACCTGCATGGTGTTATTCACAAATTTGGCTGTTACTTTGCTATAGGGATGCTCCAAACCAGTTGCCTCCCATTCTAATTTGGAGAGAAAGCATGAAGTGGGTGTTTGATTTCCCTTTCTGACATCTCCTTGTCCCTGTCCAGCCATTAACATGACATGGACAGAGTTCTTTCCTTTCCTCTCCCTCCTGTCTCAATGATGGGGAGAGATTACCGTCTTTCTTCACGCTCAGACCTGTAGGCTGGGCAATCTCTTTGAGTTGCTGCTCTGTCAAATATGTGCCGATCGTTGCAGAATTACTTGTCTCTCTGTGCATACAGTAGCTAGAAAACAGATCTTGTCTCTGGATATTCTATACGTCATACTCAAAAATTACTATTCCACATCCTGTATCCTGGAGTGACTACCCCATGCACGCTCCAGTTGTCCATTTGTCCCATTTTTCAGCACAGACATTTAATTTTCACCAATCCATCATTTCAATAGAGGACATGTTCCTTCAAATTCTCTGCAAAGCTGTTACATTGTCCTCTTTCAAAGATCACTAAAATTCACCTCAAAAGCTTTGGCTTTCCCTATAGCAAAAAGCTTTGGTAAGGGGAGTGTGTGGTACAGTGGCCACAGCCTGACCAGTACAACCTGGTACCCTCCCACAATATCCTGTACCCTGCTGTAGTGTCTCATCTCCCTGGCACACAAGCTTTTGTGTTTCACCAGCAAGCTGCCCTAGGACAATCCTCAGTTGTCACCTGATGTTGGTAAAGCCTCTCCAAACACCTGAAGCTCGTGCTCCCATTGAAATCCTAAGTCCTCAGCACCTATGGAAACCACCGGGTGACAAACAGCTCCCCAAAACCTTGACTTTCAGTTCTTTGTGTTCACATTTACCACTTTGCTGTAAAAGAGCTAAGAAAATATTTTTCTACCTACCTCACAAGAACGTGTGGTGTGTTCTATGACAGCCGTACCAGCAGCATTGGTGAAGAAGCAATGAGTCACAGAGTGGTGGTACAGCAGGGTAGTTCAAATGTTTATTTATGCTGTATCATAGCTGAACCTTTGTATTTTTTTCATGTGGAATCTTCACTTCTGCCTAAGTTTTGGGATGGATGTAGAAGTGTTGAACTGAAGTCCTGGCCTTGAGTTGAATCTGAATGAAGCCCTTATGGTAGAGAAAAAGACTGAGTGAACTGTAGAACAGAACACTAAAATACGCTAGAGCTGCAGGAGGTAAAGGAGCATAAACTGCAGATGAACATGAAAGAAAACAGCATTAATTTTTTCTACTAATCTCAGGTGCTGCTTTTATATAAATTAATAATTGCTTCCTGCATTTCTGTACTTGCTTTAGTGGTGATGAAAAACACCTTTAGTGGTTGTCTTTTTTTTTTTAAACTACTCCTTAGACATTTCCACCTCTGCTGGGAAACAAGTATTTTTAACAAATTTCCGGCAGTTTTACTGAAAAAACTGTGTTATGTTCACATAAACACTGGTTTGCTTAGAAGTCTCTTCAAGTTCTGCTCCTGTTCCTGTAAACTGCTTTTAAAAGTAAAGTAAAACCCTCATGGATTATATCACAGAAATTCCTACTTTGATTTTGCTTGCATCTAAATAAATTGGGAACAGCTCTTCTGAATTCACTACTGTGAAGGAGGCATGGGCAGAATGAGATCCTTACTAGGTTGTGCTGAGCTCTTTTTTTCTCATAAATACACACATTTCCCATACACCTACTCTCAGATTATATAAAACTTGAGAATCCCATTGAATTTAACAGAGAAACACTGGAGGATGTAATCCTTAGTATTAGAAAGCAAAGAGCCATACACGTGTCCAAAACTGCCAGCTCTTTGTAGAGCTTAGCAAAATATTTTGTCTCCTTGAATTTAGATTTCTCATTCATCTTTTAGTCATCTGTTGTTGTCACAGAAATAGACTCTACAAGAGCAATTCTGCTTAAAGCAAGCTTCATCCGTGTCTCAGTTCTCTTAGATTAGCAGCCTACACTAGCTGTGTTTTTAAGTTTCTCTTATGGTAGTGGATGGGAACAGCATTTATGTTTTACTTTGTTGGTCTACAAACGAGGAAAATATCTGTTGTTTCTAAATTTAATGTGTGCAGTCTAATGTACAAAACAAATTTAGCAGTATAGTAAAAATTACCAGCTGTACTTTAGTACTGAAATAAAAGTAAGCATTTATCATCAAATTCAAATGTTCTAGATAGCACTCTAACAGATTCATTCAGAGATAAATTGTGGTACAAGTTTGTAGAGAGTGTGTTGAGAACTGGGCACTTTTCAACATAAAGGACATCAAGAATTTGGTATGCCCTGCTTCTTGCTTTCTTTTCCTTAAGAAATATGAACGCTGAAATCCAATAATGAACTAATTTATTGTAGAAAAGTAAATGGGAATTTGATAAGTGAAATGCATCGTTATGCTTTAAAATAAATAAAAAAAACCATGTTCTTTGGATTTCCACATAGGTTGTATGTGTTGATTGATGTTATTAAGTGAAAGGGCCTCGAACCATTTATGGAGGAACAGCCCTAGAGAGGTCTCTGTCCCCCCGCAGATGACTTGATGTCATGGGTGCACACTTGGGCTGCAGAGGAAAACGTCCGACTCTTCCTCCCATGTAAAGAACCTTGTTACGATTGCTTTAACCTACTGCTAAAGAATATCTTTAGTTTTAGTGCACTTTGTTTGCACCTTTGAAAAGTGTCTTGCTTTGCAAAGGAAAACCTAAAATAATTTTTACAAAATTATTCCATTTAGGAACAACCCAGCTGTTTGCTGTGCAGCCTATCAGCAAGAAGCCCAGGCAGAAATATGTTCAGTATCACGAACAAATCCAATATGTAACGCTTTTCTTAAAATTGCCTACAATGACAGGTACTACACACATTGACCAAGAAGTCCCTTCCGTCCCTGTGTAATCTGTCAGTTTTCATTTTCCAGCACTTTCCTGAGGGACAGTATATACAAAAAACCCTTCTTGCAGTGGAAGATTCTTGTGTATCGTCTTGTTGTTTGCTCCAAACACCACAATGATTGTGGCTCATCCACCACAGGTCTTATTTACAGACATGTCATCCAGAGGGGAAACACAGCCCTTGTGTGGAACCAGAGATATGGCACCAGGGCTGCTTTCCAAAGAGCCAGAAATGAGCTGAGAGAGCAGAACAGAACTTCAGTTTCAGTGCAACTGAATTTCAGAGAAAGGTGGGACTTCTAAGAAAAGTGCCATGAGGTCACTAGAGATAGGAGTGTACATGGGAGCTGGGGTTGGCTGATTTTCTGTGGTCTATCAGCCAGGGCTTGATTTGATGTAAACTGGTAGTAAAGGCAAGCTCCTTCTGCCGGACACAGAGAGGAAATCATGTTGCTTACTTAAGTATGGAGTGAGGCTTATCTTTTAGTTTCTTTAAAAACCTGGATGCCAGGGAAGGTAACTAACGGGGTGTATTTATGCAGGCAAAACGCTGGGTTCAGAAAAGTTTTGGGAATGTGAAAACACCACTATTAACAGTAATTTCTAATTGTCACATGGCTACTGGGAAATAAAACTGATTCGCAGAGCACTTCTGGTTTTCTGTTTAAACCTGGAACCTGTTCTAAGCAGGAAGCCTCTGCTGTGTTATTGTTTGTCAGGAGAGGGAGGTCGAAGTTGCAGGTTGCATACAGGGGAACAGCAGGAGGTTTTACAGCCTTTATTTGGTCTGTTGTTATATTTTCATATGTGCAGGAGGACACGTATACCTAATGCAGTGGTTTGCAACCAGGTGTAATATGAGGCTGATGATAGGCTTTTTCCAGTGAAAACGCAGAATTTTCAGGGTCTCCCTAGCAAGTTTAACACCTCTACCAAATCTGACAATATTGTAGAAAATAAAAAAAACCCTATGTGCTTAAAAAGAGAAAAAGGGAAGAGAATAAAAGGCAATGTCTTCTTGATATTAACAGGGTCTTACTGAACTTCCTATAAAGATGTCACTCGGTGTTTGCCTGTGAATAATTCACACGAGGAATATCTTCTCTTTCATTTTTATGACTATCAAGCCCTTTCTCTTTCCTTTTGACCTTCCAGGTGACTACACAAGTCTATTGGGGGGGGGGTTTGTAGCTGGCACATCAACTCGATCTGCTCTGGTTTTAAACTGTGGGTTAGATTCTGAAGAGAGACCCAGCATCCATTCCACTATTATTTCTCTAGCATGAATACTGGCTGCTTCAGAAGATGCAGTGCCATATTTTTTGTACATCTGGAACAAAGGTTCCAGTTACCAGATTTTGGGAAACTAAATACAGATACAAGAGAAACACAATTAAGTTACAAATGCAAGCAAGCAAAAGAGTTACAACTGATGAAATATATTATTTCTTAAAGCAAAGGTAACAAAAAGGAGGAAGTTCGGAAAATAATGATTTTTTAAAAGACAAACATGTTGAATCAGATGGCTTTTATCTTCCTCAGAGATCTTACTGGCTTTCTTTCTTTGGCACTTTCTTCAAATACCTTTCCAACACCCTAAGGCACAACACGGGACAAAGGCCTCCAATGAAAAAAACCACATAAAACAGTAAAAGTCCCGTGATTTATAATAATGAAAAGCACTTTTTCTAGTGTATGTCATGAAGTCGATCTGCTGCTCTGTAAAGCACACTAACAGAGACCATCTGAGCATCACAGATTCCAGTTTAAATAGTTTACATAGATATGTACGGTCAAAGATGAGGAGGTGACATGATCTACTTATTTTGGAAGTGACTAAGTAGATAAACAGTTTTACAAACCTTCCTGGAAGTTCATTGATCTCCTGGAAGGTGTTTTCTGGGAGCATCAGGAACTATGACATGAGTATACTGTGTTCCAGCCTTAGTTCTCCCTATAGAGACAATCCAATAGGAATTACCCTTTTTTTTGGTAAGTGGACAGTAACGCTGCACTGTTAAATGAGTGATTTTGACCCTCAGTCTTCCATGAAGGAAGATGTGTGTCTGTTGTAATTTGCATGTATAAGCACTTGATTGCCAGATCATGACGCTTAAGTTTATGAAGCTTGATGTATTTGTACTATAATTGATCAGTATTTTTTAATTGCATATTAAGTTTAGAATGTGAAATTTTTTTAAACGGCTTTTATTTACGACTTTCACCTTGGTTTGTGCAGCTGGTGTAGCACTAGGTTTAAGGCCAGTTAGAAGCTAAAAAGAGGGTTGCATTTGAACAGATGCCATGGTCTCATTCTATTTGTTCTCTTTAAACATAGTTCTGTGGTAACATATCAGAACCTCAGTTCATCCAGAATTAGATGAGGTGGGGAGTAAAAAGAGAGGGTCCAGGCAAGTGATGGTGTTATGTCAGTTCTAGCACTCTTAACTGTGATAGCCCTGCAAACTTTATTTGCAGTCATTTCAGTTTTATTAGATCTAACTACTTGATTTTCTGAACTGAATTCAAGGATTTGGCAAACTGTAACTCCCAAGGTCACTTTTGGGCAGATGTTATTCAGTTTTCTTTAAAGAGAGAACTGATGGGGGAAATGGAAAATCAGACATTGAAGCCATAGATATTTTCTGCATATTCTAGAACTGTGTAGCACTTATTCTAGGGAAGGAGTGAAAGTATTATTTCTATTAATCACTACCTGTCACAGAATTATTTCTCATTAAGAAAACTCGTATGAACTTTTCAAACCTTAAGTAAACACAGAACTATTATTACTTTATATACTGCCTGTTAAAACAATTCTACATCATTAAAAAAACAATCTATCGGTGTTTGTTATTACTGTGGACTGTGAATAGAAGAAAATGGGACTGACAGTACCAGGTGTGGGTAAAAACCTCATACTTATGCCTCAACTGGAGCACTTCACTATATGCAGTGAAGGATCACAGTGGCACTCTGAAGAGGATGAATATCAATCAAGATCTTAAAGCCTCAAGAAAAAAAGAGACTGTGTTGAGAGGTCAAGTATGTTTGATGCTACCCTCAAACGCATTCAGTAATGAACAGTGAGGCAGTAATGAGGACGAGGCAAATAGTTACTCAGAGTTTTTACGCATCATTAGTCAAGCCAGTGGGTATGATGGCTGAACAAAAAAAATCCAGAAAACCAACTAATTTTGGATCAGCCCACATTTTTTCATTCTCTTCTCAGCAAAACAATAAGTTGAGAAGGGGGGTTACCAGAAACAAAACATTTTGTGTTCGATTTATTTATTACCTCTTCATTTTAGTTTATTTAGTTAAATTGGAAGTGAAACATTAATAGTTTTGTTCTGAAAATGCTCTAATGAAATGCTTAATCTTTCCCAAATATATTTGCTTTCTGAATATTTTTTTCTGAAACCATTTATTAAATTTGACCCAATTTTATAAATTCTCCATTGTGATGTGTTGAACTGGTTAATCACATTCTCCATTGACAGTATTTTGTTTCCCAGGAACAGAAACCAGTAACATTTTCTCCTTTTATCTTCTTAATTGAAATTCATAATGCCTCATTGCCAAAATACTTGAGTATTTCCCATATTAGAAAACACTGTCCAAAAAACCTCTTCCCTTCACTTTTCCTCCTTGTATTACAGCAATGATGTGAAAATGAGAAATCAGTACATTTAAATTTAAAGATATGTGTATGTTGAAAAAGAGATTTATTTTGTATGTGATTCTGAAAATGACCATCCTTTCTGAGGTTCTTCCTTCAGTGAGCAAGTAGGGGAACGCAACTTGTGTAGTCACTGGAAAGACAGACAGAAGTTACTCCAAGGTGGCATCAACCTGACACAGTTTGTGTTCCAAAACCGAACTCCTGAATTAGAAAGAGAGGGGAACGCACGTGTTGCTTAGCTCGTACAGACAGAATAGCACTAACCCAGATTCTCTGCAGTAATGATAGCTGTGGTCTACTGAGCTGAGCAACAAGTTCTTTTTCTTCCCCAGGACGTACATATATATGTGTTTTGCTCATTGGAATAATGAGCCACAGTAATTAAAGTAACAGATCCATAGACAACCCATGGGCCACTTCAGAGTTCCACAGCTCAACATACAGTCTTTCTGGCGAGTCCTAGGATGAGAAGTATTTTAGAGCCAGGGATAATTTGGAGAGCTGCTCTCTACAACAAGACCATGAGAAGTCTGGTAGTTTGACAATTGAAAGCTGCGGATCCCAAATTAGGACAAAAAAAAATGTTCATTTTTTTTGTGAGAACTTTTCCTATTTTAGATAAATGATCTCTGTCTTGACTGCACTGAGCTTTGGTTGACTGTTTTGCCATGCTGAGCAATCCTGAAGGGGACTGTGCTAGATTCAGAGTAAAGAGGATGCCTTGCTTTGCTCCTGCGATGGTTCTGTGCAGATACTGGATAAGATAGGGCAGAGGAATGAGCTCTTTGGGATGCTGTAGCTGAGTGCCCTGGAGATGGAGGAGAGCTGTCCGTTATGACTCAGACACAGATACCTTAGCACAGTTCCCATGTAAATGAACTGAGGTAGAAGTATAATGTTTAGTTGCTAATTACATTCCTTTGGGGAACCCACCAAGATTTCTATGAACACATAGTTCCAGCCAGTGAACAGCCAGAATTAATCCATTGGTTTGCTCTAACAGGGGACCTGAAAAGAACAATTACTTACACTACTGTGATTGCCCTTCTTCGACGTTAAATTCTCTGTACAGATTCACTGCTGTTCTTCACAAGAGATGACTTTTCTTTGAACAATGAAGACTATTACATTAGCTGGGCACTTATTTTTTTAAATCAAGAACGGTGCTTTTGGTTCACAGTAATGTGGGTTTTTTCCATTGGAGGCATCTTTATCCCTTAGAAGCCATATTTTTAAAAAATAAAGAATTGGAAACTAAAACTTAGGAGAGACTTCAGAATGTTTTCTCATTATAACCCAATTTTCCAGTAGTGACTTTTTGTGGCAGATAGATACTTGTCCAACAGAAACCATTTGTTCTCAAAACCCTCCATACCTTCCCAGTGTTAACTATTCTAATTCTCAGTCCTTACTACCAATGCAACATCTTTCCGAAAGGCTTGATCTGAATTTCACTTGATAAAATTTAAACCCATGACTTGCTGTCCACTGATTGAGCCTGGGTTTTTCTGTGTGCTCTCTCTCAAGTTGAGACCTTGCCGGTGCTGAGATAGCACAAAGATTTCTTCAGTTGTACAGCCCATTTTCCACAACAGCACAATACTGTTAATTCACTTTCAGCTTCAGTCCCAATACAGTCCTTTATCCATGGTGCAGAAATGTCCTGCAAACTGACATTCTCTACCATAGGTTCATGAAATTCATTACTTCTGTGTAAGAAGCTTGCCTTTAAGCCTTTCATTTGCCTTTTTTCTCCTTGTGCACTCACAAATTTTGTGTATTTACTCAGATATTGCATTCATAAAAAATATAGATTTTTTTTATAAGTTGGAAGTAGTGAAGTGCATGTGCACTACTGCAGATATGTAATATCTTTGGTATAAATGATTCTGATTTCTAATAATCAGTTCTTTGTTCAAGATAGTTTCAAGACATGAAGAAGTGTGGGGATGTTTATAGGGACCATAATGAATGAGTGGATTCAGGAGAACGATCAGTAACTGACAGGAGAGCAAAATACACTTTATTTAGCTCTTCCAAACAAGAGGCAGCTGAGGATTGTAACAGTAATAGTGTCATTTTTCAATCAGATTTTCAAAGAATTCATTAAGAACATTCAGGCTCTCTCTTGTTTCTTCACATTGTGACTGTTGCAGGTTCCCAGATCAGGTTTGGTCAGGAGTCTACTTCTCTTCTTAATGTTTTCAGAAGGGGAAGTGGCCTTCCTGTCCTGTATTGCCAGGGCTGTTCATGGGAATTCTTTGCCAAACAGAAACATCTAACACTGATTCCTGATTCCTAAACGTTATGTCAAGTGGTTTATACTCACACCAAGTATGTTCTCTTCAGCAGTCACCGTGGTCTGTATAGGATCCAGTGGGAATACAGTGTTGGACTGCATCCTATGAAAATATGGTAAATTTAAATCTGTAAAATAGGTTGCTACATTTTTTTTCTGATATGATACTTTTTTTTTTTTCTTTTAGGTGGAAAGGATCGTAGACAAAAGGAAGAACAAGAAGGGCAAATGGGAGTATCTCATCAGATGGAAAGGCTATGGAAGCAACGAAGACACCTGGGAACCTGAACATCATCTACTGCATTGTGAGGAGTTTATTGATGAGTTCAATGGACTACACGTTACTAGAGAAAAGCGATCAAGGCATGGGAAACAGGCCAGTGCTCCAAAATTTTTACGGGAAAGCCGAGGGTCATCTCTTGAGAAAATATCACATAGACCTTCTGAATCTGGGAAGTCTAAAGGGTCAACACACAAAAGGAGGAGAATTAATCCATCTCTTCAAAAACAGAGAAGGGGATACACAGCAAAGTCAGCAGCTGCTAATGACAGGGCTGCTAAAACTGTGACTTACCGAACTACTCCCAGCGGTTTACAGATTATGCCACTGAAAAAGCCACATAATGGCCTGCAGAATGGAGATGGCAGTCATGAAAAAGATTCTAGACATTTTGGGAATGGCTCACAACAGCAAAATATGGATTTAAATGATCATGAAGGAGAACAAAATTTGCCCAGCATGTTGGAAGTTAGTAATGACTCACCTGTTGTGAATGGAATTGGTATGTGATTTAAACTACAGTCTTTTGAGGCGGGGGGGTGGTAATTGCAGCAACTGCAGACGGAAGAGTCCACTCGTGGAAAAATCATTGTCATGCTACACTGGTGAGAAGCACATAGACATGCTTCACCTTCTCTCCCCATATATTATACCATTTTTTATCAGTTGGCTTCTCTCCTTCTGTTTCCCACTGAGTGACGTGAAGCAATGTGGGCTTTGTTACATGGCTTTGCAGTGCAAAGCGCTTGTGGGGAAATGATGGTGAGGCATGGAGTGGGAATGACGGCAGAGGTATGTATAACACTTCTGGGTGTATCACCAAGCAACAAATCACATCTTGGTTATGCATGCACAGGCCCAGTGGTCTAGAAAGACCAGGATTATTTTAGAAACAGAATTAATACCACTCTTGCTGCAGGATCCCTGTGAGTATGACTGAATACCATTCAATCTCCTCAGTATTTATGCTTGTCACATTCAGGAATACTCAGAGCTGCCAGGTCCTTGTCTCTGACAGTGACTGGTTACACCAGAAGTTGCAAGACACACTTAACAGGAAGGTACAATCACCCTTTAAGTGAATGAGAAGAAATAGGAGAGATTTCTTTCTAATCCTCATAGTTACTGACCAGCTTAATTCTCAAAGAATATTTATTTTCCTGTTCTCTATAAATACTCTGCTGTTCAATGCCAGTGAGTAGCTTCTCATTAGCTATACGGGTCCAGTCTTTTTTACTGCCATCGTACTTGATCAGATTTTGGGGTCTGGGGGTTTGTTTAGGTACTTTTTTTACCTACACTTTCATTGAGTAAGCTCTTGTCCTTATGTGAAAGGATAAAGAGGAAGATGTCTTGTCAATCTGTAAGCAGCCCCAGCCTTTTCAGCCTTCCTGCCACGTGAAAGTTTTTCCAGATTCCCAGTAGTTTGCAGTATCCTCTTGTGCCTTCGGTGTGTGAGTTTTTTAATACCTTTTGAAAACAGCAGGAGCTGTTCCAAATGATTTCCTACCGCTTACTGATATAGTGGCCATACAACCTTTTGAGAATTATGTTTTCTGCTGTTACACACTGCATAAAGGTTTTCATTGAGTGATACACAGTTGCTCTTAGTTTTTTTCCCCTTACTGGTTACACTCAATTTAGAACATAGCTATATATATGATTCTTTTCATTATGCATTTAATCTGCTTTACTGTTGCCAATTCACCCTTTTCTTATGACTCAGTGAAGCTCTTCAAATTCTTTCCTAGCTTTTACTCTACTTATTTTGCATTCCCTTCAAATTTTCCTCTCATACTTCTCTTCTCAGTTAATTAATACGTACATTAAATAAACTAATCCTTCTGCAGGTCGTTGGGGCAGCCAACTACTTATCATTTGATGTGATGAAAAGTAACCATTTGTTCCAATTATTTATTTTTATTAGCCACTTTCCATAGCCCATGATAGCACTCATTTTCTTAACAGCTTCTTGTGAACTTCCCTTCCAAAAACTTTTCAAAAGTCAACATAAATTGTATTACCCCATTTTCCATTTTCCACCCTACTAGCAACCTAGCAAATGCTACCTGATCAGGGATGTTCAACTGTCCTTGCTTAGTCTTCCTAGTTACATCCTGCAACTGCTGGGAGCTTTCAATTCAGGCATCAAAAATCATGTTAAAGACTCCCAAGCCATTGAAGTGTGTGGTCAGCTTCACATGTATCATAGCCCAGATGATGTCAATGACATCAATGAGAGTGCGGGCTTTTGAGTTTGAACTCATATGACTGTTTTAAAAGTTACCTGCTTCTTTAAAAAGATTTGCATATCTAATTATATATGTGTGTAAAGTTATTTTTCTTTGTTTTCTTAATGATCCTAATGAAGTTTTTTTAATTATTTGTTTTGTGTTACTCATTGAGGAAGTGGTGATATAAAATGCATCTTTAATCCCAATATTTTAGAATCTGTTGGTTTTTTAATGAAGAACTAAAGGGCCACAAAGAACTGTAGGGTCAAATGAGCCTTTCTTTTGTCCCCATGAGAGCTAATGAACGGCATCCACCAGCCCCTGTTTGACTAATCCCTGTAAGAGGGCTCTATTTCAGTAGAAAGCGGCTTTGCTTAAGCAGCCAGGTGTTCTGCCACGTACAGAGGGCTCCTGGCCTAACATATGCACCTCCTTTAAAACATTTCTTTATAGCAGTTTTTGCATTCTCCAAATCCATCATTTCTATTCTTTAATTTGCTCTCCTTTCTCTCTTGCATTGTGACCTTCATGTAGGCAAAAGCAAGAAATCTTTAAATCTCAGATTCTCATCTGAAAAACCCATACTCAGCAGCACTCCCAAGGTCAGAAATCCCTCCAGTCTTGCTTTGTGATACCCAGTACATGCATAGTGTAGAAAACTACAAAGGGGAGAGAGATGAGACTACCAAAGAAGAACAGACAGAAACTGGTGAAGAAGGGTCAAAATAAAAATACTGGGTTTTTTCTAATACTGTCCTACAAGCTTGAGAGAAGCCACATTTCTTGATACAGTATTGTGCCCCATTTGAAATGTCGAATTGAGTAACCTTGCACTACACTTCAACATATCCAACAATTTGCTGAACTCCCTCAGTATTCACCCTCACAGGGAAGCAGCACAGAAGATGCCAGTGTGATTCTGCCACGTGTCCTGTTAGTATCACAAACTCATTTTAAACAGGATAGATGACTACAAAAACTGGTCTGAAATTTTACAAATTAGAAATGAAGAACATTTCAGATGAAAATGCCAGTTTGTTGAATAACAGAAGTTTTGTTCCAAACATCTTGGGTTTCAAAACTTTCTCCAGATCTGAGCCAACGTCCCAAGACTTTGTCCCCTGAGAGCAGAAGCAATGTGGCAGTGTGCTTGGCAGGACTCCTACGTTTAGCTTGGAGGCAGCCAACTACGCCAGAGGTTTCAGGCAGTCTGCCACAGAGTCTGCAAGTCAGAAGCCCGACGTGCCCCATCAGCGCTCACAGGGCTCCCAGGCATTATGTGTAGAAGAAGGAGGGAGCCTGGAGAACCTGGGTTTGGCCTCCAGAAGCTCTGGCTCCAAGGCAGTTCGATGCAGAATCCAGTGAAGGAGACATTTGTGTCAGCTTTGAGATTGCTTATGTGGAGCCCAAAATGAATGTCAGACCCGTTTCATAGCTACATGTAAGAGTGCACAGAAAACATATATAGAAATTTTAAGTTGGTATTGAGATGAAGCCTAGATCTGGAAAACTCAAAAGTTCCCCACAATTTGAAAACCCAGCTGTAGGCCCAGCTCTGCTACCAGTGTTGGCCTATGGTTGAAGGCCTCTGAAGCCCATCAACTTGAACCAGTATTCTTTCACATTACAGTGATGTTTAACTATCAGTGTACTGAACCAAGGAATATGATCGGTAATTTATAGACTACAACTAATGAAAAGATATCTGTTTTGTTTGTCTGTGATATGCCTGTTCTGTTGAAACATGGCTGTTTGAGAAATAGCTTTTGGTGACTCCATGAATGGACTCCACCAGGTTGGGACAAACCTTTCTTATCCAGACATCTCTTCTATCTTCCACACATTCCATTGTAAGGAGAGTAGAGTCATCTTTACTGACAGATACTTAAGGGTTTGCAAATTGGAAAACGTTGAAAAACTCTAAGGGAGAACATCCACTGATGCTTCCAGGATCTAACAATACCGTGCTTTCTGATGATATTTGTTGTCTTCTGTTATCACATTTCTATTTCTCTCAAGATATTGCAATTGAGAGTGATTGTTTTGTCAAGTTTCTTGACAGCATCTAAAAACATCTCCTTTTAATATTCTCTTTCCCTTTTCTACGCTGCTCTATTTTTGTACCATCGGCTGAAGAGTTTTTGTTCGTCATGTATCACTAACCACTGTTTTTCTCCATTATGAAAATCTTAGTAGTCTCATGGTGCCCTTAATTTAAATACTCTCTATGAACTTAGTCACTGCTTCCTCTTGTTTTTTTAGCTTGTTCTGTTTTATTTTTTCTAGAGCAATACTGGCAGTAAAAAAACAACCAGATATGCTTGCTTTCTCAGTTCGGATTTCTCGTTGCTTTTAGATATCTTACAGATGCTCCTTTTCCTCAAGAAGTCTGAAATTATTAGTAAATTATCAACAGAACACTGCTTTAAAGTATGTACAGTGTTAACCGTTGCCCATAAGAAAGACAGAAAGGAGACAGAGAAAGGCTGTTGGGAAGACTGAGGAATGCCAAGCTTTTTTGCCAGGGACAATAAGGGAGTATGGTTTATTTCACCTAGAAAAATAAAAGCCCTAGCTCCATGATCCTTTTTATTCAGCACAAATGCATAAATAACTGGAAATAATTGTAGCTTGAGGTGTCTTCTTCTAGTGGATAAAAGCAGTGGAAGGAGATGGGAAGATCCAAGTCCTCTAAAGCATTCAGTGATGTGAGGCTCATTGCAATCTTTTATTTCTTTCCTCTCCTGCTCTCTGTCTGCCTCATCTTTATGAACTATAAGCTTCTAATGTGTTTTCTGCAATGACTCATATAATGGAGCCCTGGTCTCAAGACTCCATCTGCAGTCTTAGGCACTTTCTAGTACCAACAGCAGCAGCCGCAGCAGCAACACCATTACATGTTGTTCCCTTAGGCAGCAGTGGAGTAGCAGAGAAGATGCAGGGACAGACAACTAAAATGAAGAGGATTGCAAGAATAAGAGAGTCTTCAGTTAGGAGAGGGTGAGGCTGAGGAGGGAATATGATCAAAGTTTACAGAATCATCCAGGCCTCAGATAAAGCAAATGCAGAATTGTTGTTCACTAAATCCCTCAATAGCAGAACTAGGGACCGCTCACCAAAGCTGGTGGAACGTCAGATAAAAGCACAGATGAAAGAAAATTCTTCTCTGTTAGTGGCTACACAGCTTCTCAAACTCATACCATAAGAGGCTGTGGAGACAGACAGCATCAACAGGCTCAGAAGAGGATTAGAGAAATCCATGAAAAGGTTCGTGAGTGAATAGGAAGGAAACAGGAAGAGTTGAGTCCTCTCATGTTGCTGTGCAAGACTTAAGGATGATACAAGGGGAAAGGACTACAGAAAGTGGCCAAGCTTGTGTTCTCTCCGTAAATATAATAGTATTCTTTACTGCCATTCTTGGAGAAGGATTACTTGATGACCAGTGATCTGGAAATATCTGAAGTTCCTGTAAAAAATAATGGAACTTCTAAAGATCAGTGTGGTTTTAGGTATCCCACAAGTTCTACTGCTGATTAAAAACAAGGTAATGGTTAGATCAAATTCCCATTATAGGAAGGAATATTTTCCTCTGTTCTGTTTTCTTTTTGTACTTAGACTGAGCATCAGATATTCACTACTAAGCCAGTAAACCACATTTAGAGGTACTTAAAGCTTCCTTAGTTTATTCGTGACATCTTTAATTTGATTCACATGCAGTATAGATTGCTTTCTTTTTTCCTATGTCACAGGCATTTCTCCTCATGACACCTCAAGGTTCTGTTACACCTGTGTGCACTAAGCAGGCGCTGACTGTTAACCCTCATGCAGAGACAGTCGGGATGCTTTAGTGGCTCCAGAACAAACCTTCAGGAGCTCCATCACATCTGTGCAATAGGGTAGACTAAATTGGCCTGGTTTCACTTGACTGTTGTCTTTGGATTTTGCTGATCATTTTCTCCAGTTTATCAGATTAAGCAAGATTACAGGGATGCACAGGATGCACTGAAACAACAATTTACTCACTATATGAATTGTCCATTCTTGGAAATGACACTTTTCAATTTATGTTTCTCTCATTTGATTTAGATATTTCTTTCCTATTGTTAAATTTCTGTCAGCTGGCATGCAGAGAGTTAAAACGTTTTTTATAAGATCATCAGTTTCTTACATTGTATATTTAATTTACAAACTGAATAAATAACTCAAAGAAGAAAACAACAAAGATTAAAATAAAATTATTACTATCAGGTTTTGTTGAGCTGGATCGTCTGTGTAAAATAATCATCTACCATTCTCTAACCATTTGTATTTAAAATAGACATGGCATAATCTTCAGCACTAGGTAGATAATGAGTACAGTTAGTGTGCTACATCTTCCATTCAGTGGTCATTTAATTTATAAATTCTTCACATTTTTTGGGGGAGATTTAACTCTTCTCATCTTAGTGTCTTATTGCTGGGTCAAACAACATAGTAAGGACTGAATAGATAAAAACGCAATATTTACAAGTCTGCCTACATCAAATAATTAAGTAGTTTCAATGTATTATTCCCAATGCTGTGAGTTTTCCATTAGTAATTTCACAAGTTGATTTTTGTTTGTAAGAATACATGTCAAAACATATGCAGTAGCAAAACCTTATGAGAAAGAAGAAACACGCCATAAGAAATTATTCATCATTTTTAAAATTCGAGCACATGGTGATTTCTACACTTGTATGTAATTCTTGTCAAGAAGAAAAATTTCAAATTGTCCTGGCTTCAAATGCTTTTTTTTTCAAATAGATAATTTAATGTACTTTGGCAGTGTTTGTGTTGCACCCATTAAATCCTTTGTGAAGTATAATAGAGGCGGTACTTTATATGACATCTCTTAATTTAACAATGAGAGTTTTATGATTGACTGAAATAGCAGAGTTCTTAACAGCTGTGCATTTCTGTGTGTAGATGTACGTGTACACACGGGCACACATTACATAATGAGCCAAGTGATGCACCAGTTAAATACTATTAAGCACTTTATAGATCTTTAGCGTCACGTACCGTAACTGCAGGCATTTCACACGCTGTGAACAATTCCACAGGCCATTGCCAACTGAGAGCTGTCAGGCAGTTCAGTCATCTACAGAAACCTCAAGCTGAAACATAGGTAATCCAAAATGAGGGTAAGTGACTTCGGTTTTGAGAGTAATATGTCATCACTTCACCATTCAGTTCTGTTCCAAAGGAGTATTTATAATTGGATGGTGGTCATTTAAACTATAAAATGTAAATCTGTCTTCTAATATCCATGTCATCTGCCCTTTAAAAATTCCTGGCTGTTTTATACCAGAAGCTGGAACAGGTCAGCTTTGGCAGGAGTAAAGAGCAGAACAAACAAAGGTGTTTTCATTGAACTCTGTCTTGGCTTTCCTTAAATATGGCATATTGTGCGCTCGTGTCTGTTTAAACAAAAAACACATTTGGAAACTATTTCAATGAATAGAGTGACTTTAATCTCTCTTCCTCAACAGCCTCTGTCTGCTTTACTTTCAATGGCAATAGTGAAACATCTGCAAGTATTGCAGAAAAATCCTGTAAAGATATTTTCAGCATTCCGGCTCAGCGTTGTCACCAGTTGTGATGAATTCCGTGTTATAGAGCAACTGTAAACATAGGCAAAGTAATAGTTTATAGTTCATGCACAGTGGAAGACAGAATAAACTGTCTTTTATAATTGACCCACTATTACTCTCATCTGTTTTTAAGGAGGAGCTCTTGTCTTTCTTGTTGTAGTTCCGCTTTTTTCTTGCTGCTTGGATACGCTCCAAAATGTCACCAGCATTAATATTTCCTGTGTACAAATTCCAACATTAATATCACATCTGTTAGTCAAAAGTCAGTAGTTATTGTTGCTATAAATGTAATGAGCAGAAGCTTGGGATCAGAGCAAAGAGGATGGCTATCTGCTACTTCTAATGACTCTTCCACAGGGATACAGGGAACACAATGCTGGTTTTGTCAGCTTAGTAAGAGCTCCCTTAACTTACAATCCCATAGAGACGCGCAACAAGTGTCTGTTCAGATTGTTGTTTGGAACGGGAAATGACTTTCTGGTCACCATAAAAGGAAGAAAACGTAACTTTGAAAGATGGGGTTTGGACTAAAATTATCATGTCAAGCTCTTCCCAAAGCTGAATCAGAATTTTCTTATGAATTCAGGGATCACTCCAAATCCATATGAAAGCAGAACCAAATCCCATTGAGAGTACCAGTCCTACATGCTATATAATTCTTGGATCTAGAGGGTCAGAGAACAAAAGGTACTGCATGCTCGATTACAGAATAATAAGTATGGCCAGACATAATTTTGATTTACCAGATTTATCACATAGAGGCTATTGTAAATACTGAGCTTTGTTGAAGCTAACAGACAGTATCACTCCATTTCTTTGAAGGTAGAGACATAATTATGATTTGATTATTCCTTCCATCTGAAAGGTTCTTCTCTGGCCAATGGAAGCTTGAATCTACACAGCACTGTGAAAAGGAAACTAGATGGAGAGAAAGATTATGTCTTCGATAAGAGACTACGATACAGCGTACGTCAAAATGAAAGTAACTGCCGGTTCAGGGACATTGTAGTCCGGAAAGAAGATGGTTTCACACATATTTTGCTGTCGAGTCAGACTTCAGATAACAATGCACTGACTCCAGAGGTAAGCATGTAGCCTTAAGAGCCAAAGCAAGCTATCCTAGTACGTGGGTTATCTTGGAAACGCTGCACTTGCACTGGATTTTATGTCTCTTTATTGTTAATTGATTATCTTAAAAAAGAAATATGGAGTCAGATATATCTTTTTCACACTTGGGATGCAGTGGAAATTAGTTTTTAATTTACATGTCTGAAGCTGAAAATTAGAAGTAAAGAAAGGAATGGTAGAATCTGTATTTCAAGCATGGAAGTGTATGAAACAATGGTTCCATGTTGAAGCTACTGATATTTACTGTCCTTAGGAAGAATCTGGTCTCTTTCATTTTATTAATTTAAATAGTATTACAGTTGTTGCATACAGAGGAATTTCAGGCTGTTTCCTGAGACAGTAATTCTAAAAAGATACCTTGATCCCTAATTTCTTTTTCTCTAGGTTATTTTATGAGTCCTTATGTATGAAATCT
Organism: Dromococcyx pavoninus; assembly: GCA_033558185.1. Lineage (NCBI taxonomy): Eukaryota > Metazoa > Chordata > Aves > Cuculiformes > Neomorphidae > Dromococcyx > Dromococcyx pavoninus. Next base: position 309,866 of record JAUMJL010001634.1, read on the forward strand.
TAACCAAGTAGGGGCTGTATTCTCAGCTGCATTGCATAAAACCATTTAGATTATATCAATGAATTGCTTTGTTCCAAACAACTTTGAGTCACACTTAGACTTGTAGCTTTTACTACTCCAGTACTCATACTGGTCACTGGAAGGGCTGAGAAGCTTTTCCTTCCATTCCCTATGATCCCAGCAGAGTGGGGGGCGGTGATGCCCTGGTTACCTTTTCCCTGTCAGAACAAAAGGGGTGCCAATAAATGCCTGCATCAGGATGTACGTCCTGGAGAGCAGAGGATGCGCTTGAGCCCTGTTCCAGGTGGGCAGTAACAGGTTACCATAGATGACAGAGGATGCAACAGGAGCTGCCTCCCAGCACCACTTTTGCATCTCTGAGGGTTCTGCAGGCAGAGTTCCTCCACAAGCTGCGCGCAGTGTGGCAGATCCGTACGTATTCTGCCTTCCAGACACAGCAGTGCAGCTCTTACTTCTGTCTTACTTTCTGTAACTTCAAGGTGAGAGTATACAAAATACCAGTCTGAGCACCATTGTAGCTTTGAACTGAATAACTTCGAAATTCATTTGTAATGAGCTTCAGATAAAACCACTGGCAGCTACAATGGGCCCTAAATTTGACTCCCTTTCCTCTATGGACACGCACACATAGAAATTAATACACAGAATGATACTAAATAGTTAAACCTGTTGGTACATAGATTTATCACTCCTAGTTTTTAAGCTAATTGATATTTCAAATTACTATCTTGGTAATTAACACAGAACACTAAACACCTGCTTTTAATACTAATTTCTTAAAATGCATTAGATGGCATCAAATCCATCATTCCATCCATGTATTAATTACCTCTAATTGACACTGCAGGTAGTTTAAATGAATAGCTCAAGGGCCTGAAAAAGTATGAAATCAAGGACTTACTATGTTCACACTGAACAGATAACACCTTTACAGTGCTGGCTGTGCTGTTCCAGTCATCAAATGCTCCAACCAGTGAATTAATTTAGGCTCTTCAGGTCTGCCAAACCAATCCACTTCATTCTTTGAAAGTTTTCACTATGCTGGGAACTCACCTCTGTGGAAAAATAAATAATAAGCATATGATAGCCCCCCCTTGCATCGCTGGCATAGACTATTTCTGGAACCTTTATTGAAGCTCACTCAAAAACATTTAGAAAACATTTTAGAAAACTACATTACTGGCCAGGATCTGGATGGCTGGGAATTAATCAAGGTAATGAGTTCTCCACATTGAGATGTCTGTTTAAAACTCATCCAGGCTGAGAGCAATTGAAAGCTCTTGCTCTCTGAAGGCTGCTTGCTGGCAAACATGAAACAACTTCTTTGGCCTCAGTCCAGGCTGCAGCCCATGATCATTCACACTACAAAATCCAGCACCTCCAGTATTGGTAATTCCACATCCTTGCTGGCAGTTACAGCAAAAATCCAAGGAACTGAAAGCAGGAATATGTTGAATGCCTTGTCCCTACAGTTTGTTACTCATAGCTATAACTGAGACAAACTGACAGAGTATTTTAGTGATGTTTATAACATTTTCAGTTTTTACACCTTTTATAATCAATAAATACACAGTAAAAACACAAAATACCCACAAAAATAAGAAAGTGTTTTCATTTTGTCAAAAGAAATGTTAACTTCAGGCTTTATTAGACATTCAGTAAATTATGTTTGTCAAATAGCAAGTGGTTAATTTACTCAGAGCAGGTCTGCTTGGTGTGGTGAGAACAGAGCTCTGGGTATTCCTGGCCATCTGTGTTACGAAAAAAATAAGGTGTGCGCTGCCCACGATCATTATAAAATTAAACTTCTACAAAACCACTCTTACCCCTAAACAACTCTGCTTCCTTTTGTGTTTTATCTTAATCTTCAGGTGAATCTTAATAGTTTGTTCAACCATTGGCCTCTGCTATTTATGCCAATTTAATTAAAATAACATATCTATCAAAAAAAAACAAAAGGCAAGACAAGCTTGGAAAAGTATGCCTGAATCTTTACCCTATGTTTTTGGTAACGACATCATATCTGTGGGTTTGTGCAGGTGATTTCAGCATGAACTGTGCCGATGCTCCTTCCAGCAGCATTTGCACTGATTGAGGTTGGCTCAGTGCCACTCTAGTAAGGAGTTTTTTCTACAAAACTGTTCAGGGCACTATAGAAATTCTTGTATTTTACAAGACCTTATAAAGCCTCCAAGCCAGTGTCATGAAACAGCACAGCTTGTTTTTATTTCAGTGGCTTAGGCTTGCTACTTGTAAAATTCATTTTTACAATAGATATGTAAACTATTTCATCATCATCAGTTCCATGAGGGCATTTTCTCTCATGGGTCTTTTGCTGCTTCTGAAGTTCTTTCTCCAATGATGATGTTGCTGGTTTAACTCAGCCCATTGCAAGAAACCAAATTCTATTTCAAATGAAATTAAATGGATCAATCCACCGTTTTTACTTATTGATAGAGCTAGGAATTCCTGTTTCCATGAATTAAAAGCAAAATACCCTCAACAGCAAATGTTTCCATTGAAGACTGATACAACTACCTCAAGTGATTACAGGGTTTGAAGTTCTACCAGGTACAATTTGGACCCCTGGTTTGCCTTCACTTTTCCTCACTTTCAACTTTTCCTAAATTAAAAACAAAACAACAACAAAAAAAGAGGTAGGTGTCATTCACTGTTGCCTGTATTTTTGCTCACATGCAAAGACAAATTGTGAGGTTTGGCCAGTACTAATGCCTGAAGCCAGCCCGATAGGTTCCCAGGTCCTTTATTTATCAAGCAGAAAGGATTCAGAGTCCATCTGCACAAGGCATCAGTCAGTAACAAACAGTGCATTTAGGTAAAACAGTGCAGGTGTGGAACAAGTTCTTAGAACAACTCAATAGCTTTAAATTTTGTTTTACTGTAATATTTACAGAATATTTACCTTTAAGAATATCAACAGTAAATCCTTAGAGATTCAGGGAAGTTAACCTTTTAAACTAGTATTTCTGTTTATGTGAACAAGAGACTTCTGTTCAAGATACTTTATGTAATTACAGTGATAAATTCCCAGCTCTCTGATTTCCCCAGAATGTAAGCAGTATTGAAAGCAAAGGGCACCAAATGCCCTTTAATATTTCATATGTTCAGTGAAAGGCATTAGAATAAGCTCTTATAAGTTTAATGAAGTTTTCAAACATTTTATGTTTATTTTGCAATAGAAGTTGTCCTGTTAGAGAAGTAACCAGCATATTTTCTTGACAGGATTCAAAAAGTGACTTTTGGGAAAGTGATAATTTTATTATATATTTGGCTTTCACTAAAACACTAGGTGAAGCATTAGGGCTGGTCTAAATTTATACTTCAGTAAGCTGAATAACTGGCCCATACTGTTTCGTCAATACTTCCTGAGAAGTTTTAGTCAAATGCATTCAGATATAAATACTGTCCCCACCACTGAAAATTAACTAAAAGACCATAAAAAAGCTAATTTAAAAAGCATGGAGCTGGGGAATACTGCTCCAAAGCCCTGCAAATAGCAAGATTGGATCTGGTCCACTAGAGGCATTTAAATTTAATTGGAGAAATGCCATAGTTATACCAAAATAAGGGAAGGGTTAAGGACTATGGAAGAGAGGAAAAGAACATGGAATCTGACACAGAAATGTAACCAAAGAAAGACACGTAGTGTCTCTGTATTTGCAAACTGAATTCACTACTGCATTAAATGGAAATATGTGCTTAAAAACAGACACAGTTCTGAACTAAAATTATATTTACTTAGAGTTGTGCAATTTAATACATGGTTCAGCAAAGCTACAGACAAACCATCTTTTTTATCTTTATTTTATTGCTAGTAGCTTTCCTGTAATCATATAACCATCTGTAGAAAAATATGTGTACTCTGATAATCAGTGAGGAAAGCCATGGTGCCAAGGCATTCAGAAGCCAGAGTGGGCAGCAGGTGTGACTCAGCCAGGGGACAAGGTGACCAGGTGAATTTGGACTGCGCCAGCAAAGGAATCATAGCGTAGAACAAGGGAGTGAGAATTTACTCTGCTGGCTTTGGTGTATTCCAGTGAGCCTCCAAGAACCTTTTGGTGTAAAGTTAATGACAAAATTACAGATACTTGGAAAACAAAACTTTTTGGAGACTGAAACACCGATACTTTATGGTTTCCTGGTTTCTGATACTGTGGCCTTTTTCTAGAAAATAGTGGAGCAGTGGAATTAAATTTCCGCTCCTGCTCAAAAATATTATCCGCAGTACTCTCGAAGCTTTTTCATTTTCAACTATGTCTGAAAAATCAGTGCCTAATGGACCTTTAATATCACCCTCTCCAAAACATTGAAGAAACAGCGATAGCAGATTATTTATTCCTACAAGTAGGATGACCTCTGCTCAGAAGTTTGGCTTTAGCCATCCAGCTCTCTGAGGGGTAAGGTGAAAAAGAGAGAGGTTTGTAACGGTAATGATGTGTTTGAAGGATGGCAGTGGTAGCATCAAAGAGATGGCACACATGCAAATATCACTGCAGGAAGGGGAGCGGTAAAGAAACTTGCTGAATGGAGTAGCCTATCATGGCATCATATTTAAAGCGACACTCCTTGTTGTATATTGCCTACATCCTCCCTGAGACAGAGCAGATTTTAAGGACGTTTAAAAGAAACTGAGGGCAATCTTGCATTCACAAGGAAAATCAACATAGGTATCTTTTTTTAATTCTAACATCTACCACCTTCTGAAGTGTCTTTGAACAGAGGTTTTAGGGATTTTTTTCTTTGTTTCCCCTTTACAAAATGTGCAGTTTTGCTATGTTTTTACCAACTGAGAGCTGAGACAGCCTTTGAGACTCTGAGAATGAACAGTACTTGTAAAATCACTTATGACATTTTTGTGCCTGCACAAGAATTTCAAATACACTTCCAAAATCTGCTGCTTTTAATTACTTCACTTTCCCCCACTGTCATATACTCAGTATTACAGGCATTCTGAAGTGCACTTGTAAAAGTGAAGCATCTAAAAGTTCACCACCTGCTTTCTCGTGTCCCAGTCGCAGCAGCCAGTGAAAATTATTTTTATGCAGACACATGGAAAGCAGGCAGGTAGCGCTGCACTGCATGGTTTGAATATATGAGTTCCAGCCTGGTCTCCTCACAAGCTGCAGGAGTTCTAACAGTCTGTTCTGTGTTTAGAGACATTTCTTAAGTAAGGCACTTCAGAGATGTAAAGAATTTTTTGAAACAGAAAGTAGTGTACAAAAATAATCACAAGCTAAAAAAACCCCACATTTTGCTGGTTTTTACCTAAATTTACACTAACAGCAAATCTTTCAGTTCAAAAGAGAAAAATCTGACCCTGTCTGTAGGAAATGCTTTGACATATGACTATGTTTCAGCACAGGAGGTGTCAGACGATGAAATCCTGGCCCTTGAAGTGAGGTGCAAATCACTAAAGATGAGAGAAGAAGCTGAAGTGGCTGAAATCAATTCCAGCATAGAAACTGCACTGAATTGTGATCAAACATAAAGTTACCCATCAGAAGTTTATGAATTAATATTTTCTTTTAAAAATCATTAGGAAAACTATTCTGCTCAGATGAAAGGGCATTTTCTTACAGCAGCTCAATTCTATTTTGATATGTTTGATTTATGGTGCAATTAATAGCTTGATCCTGTTGTAAATTGGTGTAAAAATGTCTTTTGCCTTTTTTTCTCTAGCTTTTGTAGTCTTTAACGATATCATTTACCACAGAAAAATGAATAATATATTTGTCATGTTGTGCTATGTGATGTCATCTTTTCCTGCCTTGTTGTGGTTCAAGTCACATAAACCAGAGTAGCTGAAACACTGAAAACTGGGGTTTATAGATTTTGCTTACAACCTATTGAGGTTAATAGGCTATTGTTATGATAACCGTGTTACTTAGGATACAGTGATGTACACTGAATATACACAAAGAAAATAAAACCCCGATATTTGAAATTATTAAATTGTAATCAAATAGCATAAGCTAGCTAGAATTTCCCATAGAATAAGCAAAGAACAGCCAAGTTCTAAAAAATCTTTGAATTAGTAATCATCTACAAAGCACTTCCGAATATAAAATATTTTGTAAACTCTCAGTGTTATCATTCTAAGTATATTAAAATTATATACATATCTGTAATTGATGCTAAGTATTAATAGTGCCCAAAATGTAAGTCTCTCAAAATCAATAGGTTTGTAAAACTAGGGAAATGATATTGCAACGGCATGCATGTCGAATTGTTTACTTTTCTTTATCCACAGATCATGAAGGAAGTTCGGAGAGCATTGTGCAATGCATCAGCTGATGACAGTAAACTCTTACTTCTCAGCGCAGTGGGAAGTGTATTCTGTAGTGGCCTAGATTACTCATATTTAATTGGCAGGTTATCCAATGACAGAAGAAAGGAAAGCACTAGGATTGCAGAAGCTATAAGGTGACCCAAGCTTACCTATGATCTCTAAATTATGAAATGCAGTGTGTGATTATAAAGATATTTATCAGGTCCAAAAATGTTGTATTTTTAAGTGTTGATTGCATTCTAATTATAGTCCTACAAATTTGTTTAGTAAAAAGAACCTTGGACCTTTCCATATTAGAAAAGTAGGCACATTTTTTCTAGTGCTAATATCCATAAGGATTAATTTTATTCCAATTCTCTGTATTTAATATTTTAAATCATTCCTCCAAATTTAAATACAACTTTGTTGTTGTTTTTCCAAATTAGCTATTGCTTCATGTTCTAAAGTGGTTCCTGAATGGCAGATATTTTACTTGGTTTAATGTTCATCATTGTAATGAATTTCAGTACAAATGGAAATCCCTGGCTCACTCATATTCTGTTGAAATAGCAGTCTGCCACTATTTCAGAACTTTATTAGAAGGGTCTCCACTCTTTTTCTTAAATTTAAATTACTTAATATATATGTAAATGTAATTTTATTTTCATAACTAAAATGTGACTTTCCTTATATATATCACATTACCATAATAGAAATCCGGGGTTTATGACATACAGTCCACAAATCAATCTGCACATCACCAAATATTTCCATTATCCAGCAGGTATACTTTATAGATATTTGGCAGATCTTCCAGTATAAATCAACATTACTCCACTACAGCCAATGATGTTTCACCAGTCTTCACCAGGAGAGGTTTTGGTCCCTTTTTCCCCCAGAATTCCTACAAATAAATATTATTCTTCTGAGATCTTTAAAACGTTATGCAACAATTCTATGAAGATATATTAAAGGATTTGTTTTTACATCAGATCTGTATTTTTGATATATTAGTATAACATAAGTTCAGGTTTAGTTATTACATGACGTATATTAAACACTAGTTATCTTGGTTACAACTATTGCAGATCAATTTGCATTCTCTGTTTAATACTTTTGCAATTCTCATAGTAATTATTTTGAATTTAAAATCTACTTCTTAAATATAATAAATTATGACCTGTTTTTAAGACCCTAGCTATGCTTGAATATCATGTAGTGATGTTTAAAAAAGAAAAATTCTTTGAAGGATGTATCCTAATTTATTTTTTTGAGGGATTTTTAATAACATGCAACCAAAAAAAATGTGAGGGAAGAAAATCACTCTGCTTGTTTGAAAACACAGACATATTCACACCCCAACAGAGGATACATTTTAATATTATTCATGTAAATATTGTGTAGATAGGTATTGTTATATATGAATACATTTATCTACACACATTTTATATACAGGTATACTTACCAATTCAACATTTAAATGAGTATAAGCTAGACTATGATATTCAGTTTTCCCATCCTTGGACTCAGAAGACTCTTGAAACACTGGTACAATGTACTGCTCCTTGACAAGAATGTCGGCTTCAGGCCCACTGGAAATGGATTTTTATTGTACTTCTGGAAACAATACATTACGTTTTCCATTTAGCACTCTCTGTGCTTTCTGTGAACAAAAGACTCAACTCATGGAAAATACACTGTAATAAGAGCCGAAAAAAAAGTACACTTTGCTTTTTCAGTGGTTAGGATGTTCTAAAACACAGGAACGGATCTCTGCCCCCACTGCTTTACATCAAGTTAGACTTGACAAAAATGAAATTAAAACTTTGATTACTGTGTACTTCCACTTTCTAAAGTATGGATCTTGTATACTAATTGCAAGTTAAAACTCAAGTTTAACAACGTTTCAGTCTTCTCTCACATGAATGTTTTATTCATTTGGCATCTGTCCTCACCCACTGCCTTTGAGGCTTGCCACTCACAGATGTGTGGCACGGCAGCTTCTCTCCAGGTACTGAACGTAGATCCACCAGCCTGCGCTCCCATCATCCAGATATGTGTCCAGCATTGCACTCCTGAAGCAGGGAAAAGGCAGACAGACAGACTGCGTTGCAGCTGTGCCTACAGAGCCCTGCAACTGAACAAATCACTAGAAGGCATTCCCAGCATCAATCTCCCTTGTCACATCATCAGGCATTTTTATGTGAGCTGATACATTGTGGGTGTGCTCAGAAGAAAACAAAGAAGGACAACTTTACTTGCTGAAGATCTTTATAGCCTTTAAGATACTTATGAGCCCTGATCTGCAGAAAGAGCTCTGCAACGATGCAGAGGTATCTGAACATTCCAAAGTGAATTTGATGGTCAACTTCCCAGATGTCCTCTAGCAAAACCAGAAGCCTTCTGCATGTGACACTTTTTTCTCTCTCTGAACTTCTGGCTCTACTGTGCAACAACAGTTACAATTTTAAGTTCTTTTCAAAGCTGCCTTGAACTGGAGCAAGGATCTTCTAGCCCAGAAACTACATGTGTGAATTTATGGTTCAAAGACACAGAAACATGCCAGATTCTGCGTACAAAGACAATTCACAGAGACAAATAACATACTAAACGGAACGCAGATAAGTGGAGTGCAGCTTCTAAAGACCAAATGCAGGCATTTTTTCCACTCACCAATATTTTAGTCTTCCACTTTATCCTATAGGTGGCATGTTCCATACACATCCATTGGACCATCCTCTGTGCTCCCCTTCCTTCCCTCATGACAGAGGCTTATTGTATTTTCTCAGTGTTCTGTTCCACTCTCTCCCCATCTCCAGGTCCTCTCTTCTTTGCTCACTCGTATGAAGATTTCATATTTCCTTCAACCCTTCCCCTCCATTAATGTGTTCTGCTTTGTTCTTCCTCCCCATAATCTAACCGTTTCCTCTCCACATCCCTAATTGCTTTTCCATATTCACTTCCAGACCTATTTTTCAATACATGCTTCCTGCTTTTCTCCACAACAGTGTTTTCTTCTGCCTCCACATGGTCTTTAGATCTGCTGCCACCATTTATCCACAGTTTGTTCTTTTTATCTATCATTTGTCTTATCCCTGTTCCCATCTCCAGTCCTACTTGGAACGTTTACTTGCATAACTACCTAAGTTCTCAAAATTTTGGAATTAACCAAGTGCAGTGATCCACAGTCATTACTCAATCATAAACAACAAAGAAATAATGAGATAAGGGAACAGCATTGCTTCTGCAAACAAAAATGAACTACAGCTCTCCTTAATCCTGCTATCATCTAGAAATAAATGGTCTTGAACAGACAAATACGATGTTCCTTAGTTCACTCTCTTTGTCTTGCCTCTCATCTTCTGTTTTATTACTCACTGTGTGAACAGAGCTGCATCAATTCCCATAAGTCTCTATTTTCCCATTGTCAAAATTCAACTCCTTACTAGACAGCCTGAAAAACAGAAGTCATTCATTGAATATTTAATGCTGGGTCACCTCAGACTGTTCATTTTCATTTAAAATATAGTCAGTGCCCTTGCACTTCAGTGCAATGAAATACTTCTCTTGGGTATGTTTTCCATTTTTTGCGAGATTGGCACTCTGACCTGCAAGGCACAGCTTCTCTTCCCACATACAGAAATCCAGGGTTTTTTGACCTCAATGGGAGAGCTGTAACTCATCAAAAGACACATTTGACAAAATGATCTTTCCTAAAAATCTGTCAGCAAAGATGCACTCTGGATCTAATAAATACCTAGTGCAGGAACAGAATCTCCTCTTTTACTTTGAATTTGATTTATATGTGTCTCTTCTGTAAAGAAGTAATTGAGCATCTTGTTTGCCTCCATATACCTGCTGTGCACAGAGCTGCTGGAGCCTATAATTTACCCACAATTACACTCATGCTTTTTCTTAATTGGTGTATAGACTGTTCCGTTCAACAGATGTCTTTCCACAGTTGCTGGTAGGTAATATTTAAAATATCTCCTCATTGCACAGAATTTAACCTGTTCCAGTTCGTTCATCCAGATGAATCTGATCACATTTACCTCCCCATTATTTTCCATTGCTTCGCATTTACTGTTGTAGGCAGCCAAGGGCATCTACTTTATTATAAAACATTGCTGAAGACGTTTGCAATAAAGACCCAACAGATCACTCTCCTAATTCCTTCCCTGTTCAAACATTTCTCTCTCTGACTCCTGTTTGTGGGTCTTGTTCTTTCCACTGGTGTGCCATAAACGTTTACTGTCTCCCAGCCTATCGATGGGACTTTGACAGAGGATCTCGAGAGAACTTTTTGAAAAAAATATTCAGCAATCTGGCTATGAGTTTCCTGTCTTTCACGCTATAAGATGTTCATCAAGTAAGTCAGATCAGATCATCCAAATCCGTACTCAGCATTGTGGAGCAAACTGAGAAGGACTGTGTGTACAGACTCATGAGTCACTGGTCCAGAAGTAAAACTAAACCTAACCAAACTATTCTGCAAGTAGTACAACAGTCAGGACATTCCAATTAATCAGTTCATATACAACATAAAACTATTCAATATCCTAGGTAGTCACAAAGATTAAGTAACAAAACATGAGCAAAATTTTCCAAGTGCAAACTACAAAGTATCTTGCAATTCTAACCTCATAAAACTGGGCCATGACATTTATTGTGTTCATCTGTGGTTCTAATTTGTTTTCAGATTAAGTACTTTATTTATCTAAATGGTACTTCTGTATTCAAGATCTTTCTTTTATTTTTTATTTTAGGGATTTTGTAAAAGCTTTTATTCAATTTAAGAAGCCAATTGTGGTTGCTATCAATGGCCCTGCTCTTGGGTTAGGAGCTTCTATTTTACCACTATGTGATATCGTTTGGGCAAGTGAGAAGGCATGGTTCCAGACACCATATGCAACAATCCGACTCACTCCAGCTGGCTGCTCATCATACACATTCCCGCAAATTCTGGGTGTTGCACTGGTAAGGTTTTCCACCTCAAATGGCTGAAGAACCTTTCTTAAATTCACGTTCTTCTTTCTCTCTTTAAAAAGTAAAACAGAAAACTGTTTCTCTTAGTTGTCATGAATGGAAATGAAATCTGTGGAAAATTCATCTAATACCTGCCATTTTCTTATCCCCAGATGACCTCAGAATTCAATATAATATGTGTGCTGTACACCAGAAAGATTTCACACAGGTTGAGAAAGCAAAGATTGTCAAGATCATGCTACAAAAGGGAAAAAAATGCATTAGCAGAATAATATTGCAGAGTACTTGGCTGCATTGTGTTAGGGTTGTGCAGTAACAGAGCAAGATAGTGCTCTCTAAAAACAATCCATAATAATTCCAGTAAGATTGCTTAGTTTTCACTAACAGAGCAGAATGTGCCCCTCGTATTTCATTGTAGTTCGTGACTCTTGGCACAGTATCACTGCATCACTGACAGTTACTCTTGTGTAGTCAGCAATACAGATTCATCGTGCATGCCAGCACATTTCTCTTAAATGAATCCTTTGCTGTGCTCTGGCCACCTCCACAATCCTTAAATAACTACCAAAATTCCTTTTAAAGTATTTTGCAGGAAAGATACAGGAGATCATTTGTAAATTTAATCTTGAAAATAGCAGGCAAGTATGGAAAATGTTTTAAGCGAATGCTAACCCAAGCTCACGAGTGAACTTTTGGATTCACAGGCAAATGAAATGTTGTTCTGTGGGAGAAAGCTGACAGCACAGGAAGCCTGCAGCAGAGGACTAGTGTCACAAGTATTTTGGCCAACAACGTTTAGCCAAGAAGTCATGCTACGAGTGAAAGAAATGGCATCCTGCAGTGCAGTGGTAAGAAATCAAACTTCTTCGTGATTAAACTACATTTCACAGAGGTAAGGTGTGTTCCCAAGGCTCATCACGTGGTGGGTCCTCAGTTTCCACAACCATACCAGTGGAAAAAGGCTAACAACAGAAAATCTGGACAGGGGACAATAAGCTTGTAATGTTTCTCATTTTTCAGGGCAAGGGAGGGTTAATTCTTGCCCCATCTTTATTCAATATGAGTGGAATCTCCTTTCCCAGATTTTGAAAGGGAATAGTAGCATGGGTTTCATTCCTGACAGTGGAAGGAAGAGTCTGAAACTGTAAAACTGTACTGGGAAATCTCTGTAGGGCTGCTGTGGTTTAACTTGGGCAGGCAGCTAAAACAACCACATAGCCACTGGCTCACACCCCTCATAGTGGGAAGGAGGACAGAATCAATTAAAAAATGTAAAACTCGTGGGTTGAGATAAATACAGTTTAATAGGACAGAAAAGGTTAATAATAGTAATGGTATTAGAAAAAATAATATACAAGTGAGGCACAGCACAATTGTTCACCACCCACTGACTGATACCCAGCTAATTCCTGAGCCGCTGCACTCCCAGCTGACTCCCCCCAGTTTATATACTGAGCATGATGTCCTATGGTGTGGAATATCCCTTTGGCCAGTTTGGATCAGCTGTCCTGGCTGTGCCCCTTCCCAGGTTCTCGGTGGCAGAGCATGAGAACCTGAAAAGTCCTTGACTAGTGTAAGCAACTGCCTAGTAATGACTAAAACATCAGTGCATGATCAACATTATGGTCATTCTAATTCCAAACCACAACACTACACCAGCTATTAGGAAGAAAATTAACTCTATCCCAGCCAACACCAGGACAATGGGCCAGTAAGAAAATAGATTTGCCATTCACATTGTCCCAGCGTACTGTATTTCAGCTAAGTCTGTCTTCTTTTCTTCACGTGCATTTAGTTCCTGATTTTGCAGACTGTTCTATACAGAAGGGTAGGATGGTGCCAGGTAACCCCTGCTGTGAAGGAGAGGTGAGATCCAGACTCAGGGATTTGAACACAGTCTGGTCGCAACGTTTTATAATTTTCCTTTTGTGTACATGAAAGAAAATCCTTTCCTATTCTTAATTCCTAAGTTTTTTTTTCCTTCAGGCATATTTATTCCTATTCCGGGCACATCCTTATTTAAATCAAACTCGGTGAATAAACTGATACCATCTGCAATAAAACTGCACAAACTGAAGTGCAAATTGTTGCAGTTTTCTGCTGTAATTCTAGTGCCTGAAACTGTCTTAGCATCCCTCAGTTTAATTTAAAAGATTCATTGTAAAAGAGAAGGTAGAGACATGGGAGATTTTTAATTAAATTCAGTGTACATTAGATCTCACAAAAGACATTCAGAATAAAACTCTGGAAACGTAGCTTATTTGATCATGCTGATACAACCTGTATTATATGAGTTGGGAAAAACTCTGGGCCGTATTGTGAATTCTTCATTCCTTCACTGTTATTGGCTGTCTATGAAATTTTCTCCTGAGACTTGTTAGAAAGGTTGGTGCTAACTTGTGGACAAAGATGAGAATTAAAACTGTCAAAGGCTAGATTTAATTTCTCAGATCCTAAATGCAAATCAGGTTGAAGTCACAAAAACAATGAATATGATGAGCTCATCCAAGTTTGCTGTGGGTACTTGTTCACAAACAGACCAAAAAACCCACACAGGCCCCACAATTTGCAATTAACACCATATACGTGAGTTAAAGAGAAATAGCAGTGTTTTAACCTAGAACAGATAGGAATTGAGCTTAACATGCAGATGTTGACAAAGCTGAGAGGAAAGTATGCATCTCCCTTACCATAAACACTGTATTAGTTTACATTAAATCTTCTGTCCTCAAAAAAAATCACAAATGTATGAATTATTAATGGTTTTGTTTGACTAGTTGGGCTCTTTGTGAGATACGTACTGGTGTTACGTATTTCAAAAAGAATTTTAAAGGATGCGATCTCAATGTTTTTTTAAAATGGATCTGGGAAAAATGAGCTGAACTCTGGGAGCAACCATGGTCCTGCTGTTCACACCTTTCAGAACTTGCAGCAATTTCTAAGGACTTGAGATTGGGCTTTCCACTACAAAAACCATAGATGGCCTGTCATGACTATTTGTATATGCTAAGCAAATTGAACTCCAGTCCACAGTCAGAGGGTGCTTGTTTTATAAAATATTTCATTTCTGTAAAAGTGTAAGTAAATAAACAGGTGTTTGCAGTAAAGACCCTTTCCTATTAATTTCTGTTTCGATAAGGCACTGATACCTGAGGGAAAATTGTTAAAGACACCTATGTTTGCGTTTCCAACCTCTGTAATCTTACAGGCTACCTTCTAGAAAACAGGTAGCCAGTATATCATGCCTTATGTATTTTCATTTCAAGTAATCACATTTTGGACAGCAGGGAGCTCAGCTACTTCTAGTGCTCCATGGCAGTCCTTCAATAAACTGAGATACTTAAGAATCCCTGGTTTCTTTTAAAAATGTTAGCACTAACGCATAAAGTTAGTGCTAACTTAATGCATTAAGTCCTTAATTCTTAAAGCTGCTGACTGTCAGCAGGTGGAATTAAGGCTGTAAATCAAATCTAATTCTGCATCCAAATGAGTTATTTAGATTGTAAAACAGAGTCAGTAGCGTAAAAATGCTGTTCGTGCTATTATTCATAATATTGTTTCAGATTCAAAATAAAATACTGAGTGATATTTTGGCTTTAGGTATTGGAAGAGTCCAAATGTCTTGTGCGGAGCTTCCTGAAATCCGGACTTGAAGATGTGAATGAGAAAGAGTGTCAGATGTTAAAGCAGCTGTGGAGTTCTTCCAAAGGATTGGATTCATTATTCAGCTACTTGCAAGACAAAATTTATGAAGTCTGATTTCCTGACCTGACATAAAAATAAAACGCTCCACTTATGAACAGAATCAAACATTACCTGTGTTTGAAAAGCAGAGGCAATGCATCCTTGAGGAATTTGTGACGGTGTATCCTAATACGTATGGTTGTGTCGATTTCCTTGTGAGCTACACAGCGCTGCTTGTAGCTGGTTTGATTTTGTGTAACCGAGATGTAGGCAGGTTTGGTCAGTGCACATAATCTCTACAGAGGGCTGCATCTTTCCTATGCTCATCCAGATAAAAGTATACATTCCATGTGCTGAGAAGCACCACGGAGACCCAGTGAGGCACACCATCTGTAACGATCTGTTTTGTCTGTCCTTCTTAACTTATTCTTGCTCCTGCAACACATCTAGGCTGACACAGAGGGCTCAATCTAAAACCTGGGTCAGCTCAAGATTTTGTAGACCCAAACACCACACTTTAGAAATATTTTAATTATTTTTCTAAGTTCTAATAGTGTAACAGAAAAATCTGATAATTTATATGTATAATATGTAAAGTTAGTTTTACAAAAACTACTAGGATTTTTTCTTTGTTGAATTTATTTAACTTATTTATTTTGTGTTCATATTTAGCTGTTTCTTGATCACAGATCGTATTTTCATACTTCCCTTGACTGAATTAATGGCATCATATGAGAATGCAAACACATTTTTAGCAGGAAATTGTTTAGAAAAATAACGACTACATAGAAAACAGACAGAATGCTGTGGGCAATAAAAGAAACAGCCATGTGCACGCTCCTCTATGTGCAAAATTGCACAAAAAAATGTATGAAATAGATTCATTTGCCAGGATTAAGGGAAAAAGAGTGAATTCTGAAGCAATGAGTGCCCCCTAAGTCTCTCTTCACTGTCTGCCTTCTTGAGGAGCACTGAAGGGCTTGCCAACGAGATGCTTTCTTTAAGTTTACTCAATTCCTGTTAGCCAGATGTCAGTAACAGGGTGAGTGGTGCCGTTATGTGGCATCGTACTGTTTTTCAGGTTTAAACGTCCCGTTTTAGTCTGAAGTTTAAAAGCAAATCCTTACGAGCCTTAGTCTAGTTGCCTGATTCCTCAGGTGTGAGATAATTTCTGCTCTGGAGGCCTTTGGGTGGGGGCCAGCAGTTTACACAAGGTGCTAGGTATTGAACTAAGCAGAGGGGGAGGTTTTGTTTTGCCTTTCCCAGCTCTCCACACCTGGCCACCCCACCATCTGTTACAAGAACTTATGGCTATCCATAAAAGCAGTCCACAGTAAATGACAAAAATCCGATCTGATATTTTAGAATGTGATCTTTGTACTTTTCAGTGACACTGACCGACTTCTGAACACTGGATCTCTCTCATTTCTTTCTTTCTAGTAAGGCAATTAATATGGAAATAACACAAGCATGCTCTGTAACGTCACCTGCCATTGTCGTATGCCCAAATTAAAACCTCTTGAAGCAGAAGCTTTGCACATTTGTTTGCTTTGTAATTTGTGCACTTGCTCTTCATCCTGAAGCTCAGTGACTTGGTTGTGATTTAAACCTCTGCAGATGAGGCTGCTAGGTTTTCTCCCTCCTGCTGATTTCAACAAAGTCTCTGTAAAGTTAACGATCAGGTGATTATAGTAAACAGTAGCCTTCAACAGTTAATACAAGATTTCTTTTTTCACAAATAATTAGAAGCGCTGTTTCTATGGCTTAATTGTACCACTCAATTTTAAGGAAATAATTACCCTAAACTCAGAAGTTCTCATGGAAATTCTTAATTAAAAAACCAAAATCTAGCTTCTCATTAGCCTGTTTTAAATGCTGTCAAAAAACTTATCAAACCAAGTAGCTTATTTTTAAATGTCTATAACGGAACTCTCTCAATAACTATTTGCAGTGATAGATGCACCACTTGTTTTATACTAATACTTGCTTATTTCCACAACTTGCCAGCAATGCTGCAGGCTGCATGCGTAAAGACTTGGTTGGATGAAGGCCACAGGAGCCCCTGCTATGCCAGTGTGCGCACATGGAGTCACCCGTATGGCGGTCCCGTTAAAAGGAGAGGGGTTACTCAAGTGAAGACCACTCAACATGCAGACATGTTTGCACAATCAGGCCTTCTCCATATGACTTCAGAAAAAAAAAAAAGAAAAGCAATGGAAAGTACTGCGATTCCTCAATTTTATTTATTTCCTTTATTCCCGTCCAGAGAGCCATAACTCCTAGTCATGTGATAATAAGCTGTTAGGAAGTTTATTTCAATACTATGCTTGTTTTCGTAGAAAAATATAGAGAAATTGCTCAGCAATGTGAAGGTATGCTTCCCGTATGAGATTTTCAAAGAGAAGACTCATAAGTTGTTAGACCTTTAAACTGCATCATTTCATCTGAATTTTCAGATATCTGTATCTTAGCATTTTTTATGACAAAGGAATGGTTGAAATACATTTTTTCTATACTTATTTTTCCATTAAAGCAAGCACTAACCATAGTTAACATTTTTAATTATTCATATCTATACAGTTAGAATATAGTTTTCATGGAATCTATTTTCCCTTCAAATAAGAGTAATAATGTCAAAAGCTTCTTTTCCAGTATTTAAAGTTCAGAATCAGTTTTCTCTTGTGTTTCTGTTCTTAATAGGTATTCAGATATCTAGGTGTACTGTACATATTAGTCTGGGTACCTTTACCAATATTCACAGTATTTAAAATTATAAATGCAATTTGTTGTTAAGTATGTTATTTTATTCTTGTGTAAATTGTTTTGTAAAATCTTTAAAAATCTACAGTTTTGCATTTGTAGATATTAAAGGTAAGCAATTTATTTTGTGTTGTCCTGCATGTATATTTTTGCTGTAGATAAGTGTTGCTTAGTTTACTATTTCAGTACATTTCTGTTTAAATGAATAAGCTTACAAACTTTAATACAGTATATATTTTCAGAATATAAACTTTTATATTTCTGTGGTAGGTTAGGGTATGCGTTTTAGGCAATCTTTTTCACTACTATTAACTGTTCTTTTAATCTATAATATAATGGTTTTGTGCCAATAGTTTTTCCTTAGGATGAAATGCTGTTTTAATGTTAGGGATAAACAGACAATTTTGGTTGGGATTTGTTTTATTTTGTTATTTTTTATTATTATTTTGCCAGCCTTTACAGTTTTAAATGTAATTTATAAATGTATTGCATTTGTGAATAAGCCTTACCATTAGGTACAAGAGATCTTTAAAGCTACATGATTTTTTATGTAGTACTAAGGACTTCCCCAAATAATTGCTGTAAGAAAGTTAGCAAATCAGAGTACAAGGCCTTAAGTTTTTCTTGTGAAAAGGATAATACGGGTTGTTTCTTTCAAACAACATAGGTAGGCTTGTCAACATGGGCTTTGTTATATATAAACTGTGCATTTGTGCTCCCAGCCACAGTAGTTTAATCTCAGGCTTTGTATGGCTGGGTCTATAAAAGTCAAATCTGGCTAAAGCCAGCGCTCTTTAGGAGACACTAAAGAAGTTTACATAAGAGACTTATAGACAATCTTAATCATAGTACATTTGGGTACTCAGTATCCTAGATGTGTTATCTGCGTCTGCCCAATTAACCATATGTTTTAAGCCATATTAAATCTCTTTACTGCTACTTTAAATACTCCACTGAAAGTCATTCAGTAGCTTGCTTACTCACAGACAGGATTTCAATTTTTAGTGAATAAAATTATTTTGCCTTCCATAAAAACAAAGGACCAAAGAGTTGCATTAATCTAACAAAGCATTAGTTCCTTCGCCAGTGAACTAGTTTGACATTTGTACTGAAGATCAAATAGTCTCTTTCTGCTACAAACACTGCATTCTCATCCAAGACAAGTGTAAGGGGAAAAGATGTATCCACTGACCTATTGGGAAAGGAGTGGCGTTCAGCTAGGATGGGATGTCTATTGGTAAGGCTTATTACTAAACCTCTCAGATAAAGCAAAGAACCAAAAAGCCCACAAATTCTGTCAATGTAAATTTATTTTCAGAACTTGCACAAATAATTAATTGTAGAAGTTTGCAAATTAGGCCCTTAAGTTATTTTGTCAGAATGCCATGGAACAGACTAAAACAGTTTCTAATATTTGTAATGATGAGTACATATTATAATATTATAAGGGTACAGGCACCCCTATATCACAGTGTTGTAAATATTTTCTGAAACTGGTACAGTAATGAGGGACTTGTATCTTCTGATATATCAAATATTGACTGTCTAGATCAAATTGTACACAATTTATTTGTTGATGGTCCTGTAACTAGTGTATGGACACATTTCTGGGTGCCTTAGAAGTTGTATTTTTCATGTGTGTTAATATGCAGTATTTATACATTGTGAGAAGCTGCTTTGAATAAAAACATTGAAACTTCATTTCAGTGCAGTACTTTTCAGTTTTACATAATTAGAATGAATGCGATGGTAAGTAGTAGCCACAGACCCTTGTAATATATGATAATGTATTATAGATGATAAAACTATTCACGGACTCCTGCCTTTTAGAAGAAAGCAGGCATACAGAAGGTTTTTAAAATTAGAAATTAAAACCTTTTTCTTTTTCAAATAGCAAAAAAACAGGGCACTAAAAGATACTGCAGCAAGAACTCTCTGATATCATTTATCGTGATCCCTCTTACTTATCATTTCATGACCCATCCAAGAAAACCACCAAGAACTGTCTTAGAAATACGCTTCCGGAATACCTTCTCCACCTGTATCACTTTAACTGTTTGATAGGTGCACGCGTCTACAGCATATATCTGCCCAGAACTGACTACTGCATACAGTATTTGAGCTCCACATGAAGGAATTTGAAGTGGCATTGCCAGGGAGACCAAGATTCATCCCAGCCTCGGTGCTTTGTGAAACGGAATCACCTTGCAGTCCTTCATGGTTATAGACTGCACTCCTTCCATGGGGTCTTTTGTATACAAGATAGTTGTTTGGCTGCAACATCCATGAATGCCATTTCCAACCACGTATCTCCCATGATTAGAACAGCAACTGTAAATTACTTCTGCCTGGAGCAGAAAAAGAAGGATATTTTTACAGGGGGCCAGTGTTACCCAAACCACCTATACAACGTCTGAAAAAATGACCTACACTTGATTCAAAGGACAACAATTGTGTTCTGGCAATTATATTGGTTAGCTTTAAACTGACAGACACCATTAGTAAAAACTGTGGTCAGCTACTTAGAGCAGAGGATTGAGCAATTTAGTCTTGCTTCACCATCAACAAATCCAATTATTTATTACAGTGACTCTTGTCAGGAATTAACATACTGTAGCATGCACTGGACTGTAAGCAATGTGCCCATGATGAATAGACCATGACACCTTCTTGTCTAACAGCTTTATTGATAAGTTTTGGGTTTAACATAGATTGCCAAGATTTGAATTTTATTTTAAATAACTCCTTTTTAAAGGAAAGCAAAATTATTTAGAATTTAAAAATCCATCCAGGTATTATAAGTCAAGGATTTTTAATGCAAGATAAATGTTAATCTTTGTTGCTGTAAATTATTATACCAACAAACTATAAGAAGGTCTACAAATTTAAGCAGACAAAAGACAAATCTGTGAATTGCATGTAGAAGAGAACAGGTGGGTATTAATGCCTCTTAAGATATAAAAAGTACTCAAACAGGACATTGTTTTAAAGGCTGGGAGGTTCAAAGCAAATCATGTTTCAGAAGTTTGACCGTGGGGCAGTCAGTTTGGATGAGGAGAAAAAGTGTGAAATTCTGGGTCTATTAACTTCAGGAATTCACCTCTCCCCGGTGCCTTATTTTTCATGAAAACTCTGCAGAAGGTTATAAAACTTAATATAATGTGTCTGTTCATGATTTTGATGTCTGAGTTATCCTAAAAGCAATTCAACAGGCATAGCATGGAGCTTCCTATTGCTAAGAAAACCAGAGTTAACAGCCTGCTTATTTGAGTTGTGCTAGCACCACTTTGCTTTAATTCATATACTTTCCTTGGTGTTATATAGAATTTGCTCATTACAGGTGTATAATAAAAATAGAACCATTTAGAACTTTGTTGAATTCCAACTATTAAGTCCATCTGGCTTTACACAATCATTTTCACCTGGAACTGTAAAAACTACTAAGGAAGAAAAGGTAATTTTCATTTTGAGAAAAAGAAACAGTTTATAATTTAGTAGAAAATAAATTTATTTACAGAGAATGTGAAGCCAAGACCAGAAATGCACAAGAAACAATGAAGAGGTTTTTTTACAAAGTCTCTACCAGTATAAGAATCAAGTTTTTACTACAGACTGATTACAGAGGTCTATCTAAACACATGTATAATATCTAGCTACATATTATTAGAAAGCAGCCCTAATTCTTGGGCAGTTGGGTGGGGCGTGGTAGATTTTATCTTAAGCACTACAACAGTTTTTATAATGACATAATTTACAGAATGTCATCTTTATCAAATTCTTGGCACAAAAATTGTGATGCTATTTAATGAGTCAGGAACAATCCTAGCAATTACAATTTCACCTGTCCTTCAGTAAACCTTGATTAATAAGCAAATATCTTTCTTCCAGAAGGGCAGGTCATTAACACCTGAGGTTTGTTCGGGACAGATACAGTGCTGTCCACGTGACTTCATGTCCCTTTCCTAGCGGAAATGGAGTGTCTTGACCGCAAAGGAAACTCATAACTTAAGCCTCCCCAATGCTTTCCCCACAATACACGAAGGGCATTTAGCAGCAATCAGTAATGCAGAGGCCAACTTTAAAAATCCTAAGCTAAACTGTATCACCTTTTCTTTATCACTTCCTGGCACTGGTGTCACTAGAACAAAGTCAGTAGATCTAAGTCAGAACCCACTAACATCAATGGAGTTCCTCCTACTGACTTCAGTTGCTTCTAGATCAACCCCAGTGGCTGAAAGATACCACAACAAACTCCTTCACTGTAATTGTATAGGGAATAGCTTGTAGTCACTGTCTTTGAAAAATAATGTAGCACTGATCAGAAAGACATAATTAGCACAGGAGGCAGGGTTCTGTATCTTTAGTTCAGAATTTCACAGGAGTGTCTAAGAAACTTGGAATAAAATTCAACATTTTCCGTATTATCACTGACTCTTGCTAGTAGAAAGACATGTTCTGGTGTGATTTAGCCTGCCTCAACTCTTCAGTCACATTTATCTACTGGGTTTCTGGATGACTATGTAAGATTTGTGAAACTTAACTTTATGTGTTGGTCATAGAAATACGTTGGTGAGCAACTATAAAGAGGAAAGTGAAAATGCTCTGTGCAACTAAGAGCCATGTTTGAAACAGGGGCTATTGAACTGCCTCTGCATCCTAAGATGTTAGCTAAAAAGCTGCATCTAACATTGGAGTTTCCATAGTAAAAAATGATTTGAACGCTAAGCGGCAATCTTGACTTGTTAAGATTAAGTTAATTACTATAATCTAGAAATAAGTTATTCACAGTCATCCAGAAATGTGTTTCTGATGCATCTGTACATAAGTACTACAATTTCTATTACTCTAAAAAGATCAGCAGTTTCATACTGATGTCCTTCCAGCGTCTGGTTAGCGATTACGTATGCTGCCTATCAGGCTCTAGGGTATTCGCTTTCTACAAGAGGTTCATTAAGTGGATAAAGGCATTCACATAAAATTCTTCCCATGCCTAATTATTCAAGATCTGCATTATCTTAGCCTCTTACTTGTTTATTTTGTATGCAGCTGCAACGAGTTGTTTGTCAGGTACTCAGACCCCAGCAAACAATTCCCTCCAAGTCTGCTTTTGCCCATTAGGCTCATTATGAGCAACAACTCAAAACTCCTGCCAGCTGAGCTGCCAAGGGATTCCCTGCTGTTTCAAGGGTAAAGGTCAGATGAACAAGGCTTTGCTGATCAGCAGTGGCATGCCCACTGGTTGCAGTACGGGGTTTGGAGTAGACAGTTGCTCAAATCCTCCCTTTATTTCTGAAAGCAAGCCTCCATAGTATCAGTGGTCCAGCCCTCTGTGGGTTTTCCTGCCGTAATGACCTTTCATCGCACCTTTTCACAGGGCTACTCCTTGGAAGGACATCTGAAGCAATGTAAGTTATTAACTATAAAGTAACCTGCAAGTTCCTTATGCCAGTGACCAGGCCCATTTGAAAAAAGCAATGGACAAGGTGATCATAATCCCCACACCATCCCCACATCATCCCTATACCATCCTTGCCACCCTGTGCCAAGCTTAATCAGATTGGAAAAACAGGACATTATATTTTTCGTATATATCCATGGAACAAGATAAAACAGACTTATTTTCCTGGATGCTAATGTGATGCTAATTGGAAAGAAATTTCCCAAAACACATTAGAGCTGTTAGGATTCATCTTCCATACACAGCAGTAACTAGTTTGAACACAAAGACACTGTCCCTCTCTAAATGATATTTCTTAAATAAATCCACTTTCTCTAAAAAATCTATTGAAAGATTAAACTAAGCTTTAAATGAACTGAGCTGTGATATAGCTTACGTGAAAGGCTAAAACTTTTTCCAACTGTTCCAAGTACATGAAAATCCAACAGCACTCCATTTGCGATTCGAGCACTTGGTAAACACTCCACAACTGTACCATGGCTCTGTGCCAACAAAATGGTGAGTCAGCAGGCAGGGTAGGGAATCAAGTGTCAAGAATGCATTTAACCCTCACTCCAGAGAACACTTTTATTACAAACAATGAAAACACTCCATAAAAAGAAAAAAAAACTGGCATTTTTTCTCCATTAGTACAGGCAACCATCTCAATTCTCCTCGAACTTACAGAAGCTCTCAAATTTTAAATTAGGAGAAATGCTTAGGAAAAATAGCAAACAGAAAACTGATGAGAAAGCAGTTCATGAACACGTATCGGTCTAGTCCTACGATCCTTATTCTGACAAAAATGCCACTGACAAACCTGGCAAGGTTGAGTGCAGAAGGGTTTCCTGAGAGCACTAGAACCAATAACACCAAGTACTTGTACAGATATAAAAAGGAGTACATTTTCCTAATGAACATACAGTTCAAATGATATGTTATAGTCCCAAAGGAGTAGCTATGCATGCTGCTTTCCTTCACAGTGCTCTTGCGAAGTGTTTGATGAAATCATGATATTTCCTAAATCATTTTTAAATTAATCCCTCTTAAGAAATTCCCTACTGAAGCACCACTTTGCATGATGACCCTAGATATTCTATTCAGGATAGCAGAAAAGGATAACAAGACTGAGGATTAAAGAAATTTTAAAAGATTTGAAAGAGGACCAGTCTTCCACCTGAAAATTTGAACATTCACTTACAAGGTTGTTAAACACTGCCAAACCAGAATGGCAGCATTTTATACCTAGTTTCTTACTCACTCTTCACAGGTGTAAATAACCACATTGGACACCTGTGGAGGAGGGGAAAGGAGGGGGGAAAAAAAAGACTAGTTATTACCTTCACAGTGTTAGTTAAGAGTAATTATACATCAGATGTGAGCTTACAGCTTACCCTTATTAAGGAACAGATACAGCTTCCAGTTAAAGGCCAAGCACAGCTAGCACTTCCATACTGCTCACAGCTCAATCTTACAAACACCTACACAAATGAGTAATTTTTTTTCAGAGACCTTGCCCCACTGAACTCCACGGCCTGAGCGATCTTCTACAGGAACTCAACTCACAGCCAGTAATGTCTATTTAATGCTACTGTTTGACCTGCCATAGATTAAGCTGGGCTGTAAAACTATGGAGATAGGGATTAGTTTCACAGACATCTAATGTATATACTCATAGTTAGCTTCCCTGCACAGATCTATGAAAGAATTTTTTTCACATTTAACAGACCTTGTAAAACCTAAGCCCAAAGTTTAGACAAAGCCATCATCTATGGCATTAAGAGACAACCCCTGCCAAACCCTGCCGGTTAAAAAGACTTTTACTCCAACCTTCAGCCTTGTCTTTCTGCTATATGTTAGTAACTGTAGCAGGGGCTGCAGATTACACAGCAGTATCTGCACTTCATAAAATAAGCTGGAGCTGACTGCAAGCTCCAATGGTTGGCAAAAATCTAGGACACTTGAAAGACAGCAACCTCCCTCAAAGGAACACAGCAGCACAAAGGAGGTTATCTCTTCAGACACCTCATTTCTCTCCATCATTTTCTTACAGACTGGAAATACAGAAATATGACCAAAGAGTAACTTTGATGAGAAACTGACGTCACTCACTATGAATGATGCTGTCATGGCTTGCGCTTGGCTTACACAACTGTAAGTACAGAATCAAGTCCTTCAGAACTTCAATTTTGAAAGCAGATTTCCCACGTATGCTGCTAAATTCCTCCATCTGAAAAGCATAAAGGAGGAATGTCGAAGATTGTCCGCTTGCAGTATTAAGTTTGTAGTTTATGGAAGGAAATCATGACACATTTCCTGTATGCAGAAAGCTC
Organism: Dromococcyx pavoninus; assembly: GCA_033558185.1. Classification (NCBI taxonomy): domain Eukaryota; kingdom Metazoa; phylum Chordata; class Aves; order Cuculiformes; family Neomorphidae; genus Dromococcyx; species Dromococcyx pavoninus. The sequence goes on from JAUMJL010001634.1 coordinate 335,376, forward strand.
TAAATAATCTTCCGTCATCATCCCACCACTAATTCCCAGAAATCCTGCAGAGCTCCAGAACTCTCTAGAGCACTGTTTCATACACCCAGCACTGTTCCATAAAAACTGTCTGGAAAAAAATTCCAGTTACAAATAGAAAATTATTTTCCCATTCTTACAATCCCATCCTCAAATGCTTTTTTTGGTCTTCTGTGTGTACATAGCTGGAAAATGCTAACATCTATGGGTTACACCAATTACACTGCTTGCAGCATGTTGAACAAATCAGGAGAGTAAGAGACCAAATGAAATGACACATGCAGTGCCACCACAAGAGGAACACAGCTGGTGATTTAGCAGCAGAAAAATCTTCATTTGTTGGATGAAGACTTTTCATCCATATAAGAATGTGACTTATTGTTGAGAATTTTATTTATATAGTTTCTGCAATTTTTACGTAGAAAGCATAAGCATAAAATCATTTCAGATACTAAATAAGCAGCTCACTTTCAAGAAACAACCAAGAAAAAACATTCCACAGCATGTCATGTCTTCCTTCAAATGGGGAGTTACATTACATCAGGGTGGATGCTTAAGTGGAAATATGTCCCAGTATGGGGACTGTTTTCAGCAACAGTTGTTATTTAAGTAATAAAGTACTAATAAAACGTTTAATCAGGTTGCACTTTAATCAGGTATCACTGTAATGATATGTAATTATGAAGAAGAGTGCAAAAACTGTTCTGCAATAGACTGCATTCAGCTTTCATGAACTGTGCAAATCCATTTAAAAACAGAAAGGATTCCAATGTCCACTGTACAGTGGCCAGCATACGGGCAAGCTATGAAACTTTTGCTCTAAATCACAGAGCAGAGGCTTTTATTTAGAAGCACACTTTAAGTTTCTCTAATAGGAGCTACAGAACCTAAAAAAAATATCAAAAATTTGATAGCACTGAAGACGACCACCACTAGCACTAAGCCATGCCACCATAAATGGACTGAAATTACATCATAAATAATAGTAATAAAAAATCACATTCTTAATACATACAGAAATGAATAAACCCACAGTAGCAGTGAGACCAGCAGCTCTTCTGCACAGTCATAATGAAAACCCACCATGAAAACAAACAAGAGCCCCTCAGCAAGCAACACAATACATGCTGAAAACACTACGCATGACAGAACAGAAACCTGTCCACAAGAGTATACCCCAAGAGGGTTACGCATAAACCTCAGAAGTCATTTCGGTGGAAGAGCTACCGTAATGCTTCGCTGTGGCTAAGTATGGTGAGATGGGTATAATTCTCTGTGCAGAAGCAAAAAGTGCAGAGGCAAAAGAAACTGAGCACAGCCAGCATGAATTTCAACCAAAGAAAATGCTAATATTTAAACCTGAAAAGTATGATAATGAAGATAAAGACTGAGGGAAAGAAGCATAATTATGAAGTTGAAATGTAGTCCCACAAAGCTAGCAGCATAGCAGAAATTAAATAAAATGTACTGGAGAGAAAAATGTTTATAACTCTAGGTATATTTATATTATTATCTTTAGAGGATATAAAACCCAATAACAGCAAGTACAGAAAAATTTTGATTTTCTAACAGCTCCTCTAACTGATGACAGTATTCTCTACTTGTGGTATAAATGCAGTAAGAAGAAGACAGTCTAACAAGTCCCGAAGTTGCTCGCAGAATCTTTATATTCTTCATAAGTCTTTCTATTCCTCAGACACAGCTATTGATGTCTTTTAGACTAATTAAAAAATAGGCTGCTGCGAACATGAGCCCCAGTTCCAGAGAAGATACTGTTTGTTCTTAAATAACTTCTAAGTAACATTCATATAATTAACTATGATGACAAATAGCTTATAAATGTAACTAATAATTTTGAAAACTTTACTTTTACTATGTGTTCAAACCAAAATTATTTTACGATTTGCAAGCTAACATGGTAAACCATTTAAACCCTCAGATTTCCTGAAGCCATAGTTCCACTTGTTTTTAAGACAAACTGTGGAATGACTGTACTACACATCATGGCAGCAACATGACTCCTTTCAAGTTAAAGAGATCAGGGCATCTCCTCATGCAATTTTTTTCAGAATTTGCATCAATGGAAATTAGGTACCAAATTTACACAGCTGCTTTTGAGAACCTGTCTTTTGTGTCTTTCCTAGTAAGCTTTCTCTCAGTGTTTAGGCAAAGTCTTTGTTCACTTAGAATTGTGCCAATAATCCCTTTCAAAATACAAAAGACCCTGCTTTTGTGAGCACTGACTGAATCCAGTTTGGCCGCGGAGGTGTCATTTTGAATATGTGCTCGCTAATGAAGCTTTCAGTCATATCCTTTACATGTGTAACTGCCATATGTTTAAAAACATTATTTCTTGAAAATAAGTCTTCCTATCACCTTACAAAACAAAGGTGGGCTGAGATACTGGATACATGGAAGCTCGGATTATTTTTACCTGTATATTACTTGCATATGATCTACAATGACACTAAATCACGGGACTTTGTTTTTAATTAAAGCAGCTGACTACAGGTTATACACATGAAAATAACTATGTTTTTTAAACAGGAAGAAGGTCTTATTCATTTGACAATAAGGGTTCACTTTTTTTAGAGATTTATTTCTTAACACTAGAAAAATAGGTCATCTTCAACTGATACAAAAAGAATTGCAACCAACCATGAACAAAAAGCCAATCCCACATGCTTGGGATGAAGTTCTCACCCAGTAAGTCAATTAATACTCTAAAATGTTCTCATTTCTATTCTGCAAGATCTCCCAATTTTCCCTGTGTAAAACCTGTGCTTCAAACATTACGGAAGATGACATTTACATTATGGGAGTATGATTTGCAGCAGGTTAATGTTCTACTTTGTGAACAGATTACCAAGAAAGAACCTTCCCTTGTCATAAAAGGCACTTTTTTCTTTGGATGCAGAAAGCTGATTTCACCATGTAACTGAGTCATCCAGGAGGCTGCTGAACAGCTGCATCAGCTAAGAAATAAAGATTACATTGCATCTGCTGCTGCTCAATTCTGCACCTTGCTTTTGCTCAAACCCATTCGTACTCTGTCACCAGGCTCTAGTCAGGGCTTCCCTTGTACAATAAGCACAGCAGCTTGTTTTCCAGATGTTGTGCTGATCCGCAAAGCAACACTGGAATCTCATTCCCACCCTCCCAGACAAATACCCTGACTAGTAAGTCACAGCAATATCTTTGCTCTCTCTCGCTGGCCTACTGAACATTTAACTGCTTTTTCCAAAGCAGAACAGTTTCAGTGGGAGGCACTGAGAAAGCCCTCCTTCACTTCTAAGTATCCTGTTATATCCTGGGATATACTTGTGGATGTTGCAGGAGGTAGCTTCAAATCCATTAAGTATATGAGGGTATTAGTGCTACACCTCCCACATTCCACATTCTAGAAAAAAAAACAACCCTATGATACCGGATAAAAGTAGACAGTATCTCTTCATTGGCCTTCTTACACTTTTCTTGAATTTTCCAGCTTGGTTATGGATCCTTTGCTCTAATTTATTTTGACACCTCAGCAAATAACTTGCTACAGATCACTTAAAGCTTATGATCCAGGCATTGAAATGCTGGCCAGTATAAGGTCTAAATTAACTGTATAACTTAATTATCTGTACACAGACTCAGTTCCTCAAGTTCTACAGAATGAAGCTTTGATTTGAGAGACAGTTGCAAGACATGCCTGTAGAATCCAGAAGTTCATTTTCTGCAGAATCCTGTGTTATATTTTTAGGAGAATTATGTCTTCCTTTATTTCTTGTGGTATTATATATCCACTGCTTAGCTACAAAGTAGGATGTTACATGTCATGCAACAGTGTAAGTTAAATTCAAGGAACCTTCACAGACTGATTAGTAAATAACACTTAAGTCACATAATGAAAACAAAACCAAAACAGTAGAAGCATTATGATACTGCATTGTCACTACAAACTGACAAAAGCACCAACATAATATGTATACACACAATCAGAGATCAGACACAGCGCTCATGTATATGTATATATATATACATATAAAATAGCCAAGCGAAAAGGAAAACTTCTCTCACTTCTGAATTCATAAAACTGAACACAAAGTGGACCAATTCACTGGTTCCAACCAGTGACACCAAAGCCTTTTTCCCAATCTTTAATGTTGGTATTAAAATAGAGATGAGATCCCAAACCCAGACTTGGTTCAGTTGCCAAGATCCAGTGATAACACAGACAAAGACAACTCCTGTCCCACAAGGTGGAAAAATCACCATCAGAAATGCACAGTTATAGATACAGATACATGGAAATTTAATACTGACCGTGCTGTACTGAAAACAATGACACATTTTTCACCAACTTGCATGGAAATAGCATCAAGCCCAGAGATGGGAGATATGCCAGTTTTGGTCATCAGACTCTACCTAGCCTTTGCACAGTCTCATTTATTACCATCACCACATTAGAGGGAAATCCACAGGAAGTAGGAAGAGACACAGTAAGTTTGTACGAGATTTAAAAATGAGATTTGAGGCTGGGGATCAAGAGACAATGAGACAAAAGACAAGCAGGAAGAAGCACAGGTTAGCAGCTGGTATAAATCGCTACAACTCCAACTGTGAAACAACTTCATGAACACAGGACATAGAAACTAACAGGCTAAAGCACAAAAAATTAAGAGGTTGAAAATAGGGCTTTACTGCAAGAAAAGAGGATGGCTGAGTGCATTTTTTTATAAAGGTAATTAGGGGAAATAAAATGTTTGTCTCAGAACCGAGACTTGGAATTACTCAATGCATCTATGGATTTGTTGTCAGCCTGCAGAGTGAAGGGTATTAGGTAAGAGAGCTTTTAGTGATTTTAGGGAAGTAGGAACTAGTCTAAACATGAGGGATGGAGTAATGCAGTGATTAATTTACACAGAATTTCTAAGTCCATAAACAACAATTGTTAAAATAACCACAGAAATTTAAGGATACCAAGAACTGAGTATTCTCAGAGTGCACAATGACATTAACAAGGAATCGAACGGTGAGTATCACGATTGATTTTCGAGTTCATTGTTATGAACAACATTTGATTCAAAAAATATAAAGATACTTCCACTGTGACTGATAGCAAGGCAAATTAATTAGGGACTGCAAGCCAAAGAGTCTATTTTATCTCAAAGAAGGGTTGCTTACTCATTTCTAGTCAACAGTCTCTTTTCAAAATACTGTAAGCAATTTTAAAACCCCAAGGAACAATGGAATTTAAATTATTTGTGAGGGTGGAAGACTAAAAGGTTTTCATACATGACCAGTCATTTACCAGAAAAATATCAGATGCTCTATTGCATTGTTTAATCATGTTTACAAGACATATAGTTTTCCCCAAACTAAACCCTGGCCAATACAGCTGAATTCAGATACATCACAGCAGATCAGATTTGGTCTCCCTTCTTTGCAATATAACTTTGTTGCCATCTACTATTTACTTTTCTCATAGTCACATGCGCATTTCCAAATGAATCAGTACATTCAAATCAGTCAAATGAATCAGTTTGTACCTCAAATTAAGTTCAAATAAATTCAACTTAATCAGCCAGCTTATAGAGAGAAAGCAAGTAAGCAGGGTGAGGTGGTAGGTTTAACTATACAAAATCAAGTTCTGATTTCCTGCTCGAGAAAAATATGTGGTGTGACACTGTTTGGTCTCAACCTGCAAAGATATTTAGGTACTTTTCACTGAAATCCCCAAAACCAGACTGTACAAATTAAGCGCCTGACTCCATGATCCATTGCCCCTTCCATTCAAATTATCACACTAACCTCCAAAACTGTGCTCAACTGAACAAGTCAGTGGAGAGACAATAAAAACAAAGCTTTTTAAAAAGCTTAGACACCAGAGGGGAATGGGACGTATTTTTGTTCTACACATGGACATCACTCTACACTTTTGTTAAGCATCTTCTTCTGAGTTACTAAGGTTTCTCTGAAAAATAAACATCACACAGACTAATGATTCATCCACTCAAATTTCCAGCTCCACAGTTAAGTAAATGCAAAATAAAATCGCTAAGAAATTAGTCACTGAACAGGTATTTATATATTTGTAAATAAATAATACATATTGCATGAATGCTGTCAACAAAACTCCTTTGGAAAGGGCACAATTCTATATGGACTGAGACCAGTGATAAAATACAGGCTCATTTCCACAGGTCAGGATTAGAGCCTCGGACTTCTGATTGAGAACCTAGACATTTTAACTTGCACTGGACCAGACCCTCAGCAGGTATCAGTCATAAAATCTCTACAGGAAGTCTACCAAGGCTATGGAGAATGAAAAACTATAAAGAAAAAGATCTCCCAAAAGTCCTTTGCTGTAAAGTCAGATGCTATTTGTGGATGGTGAGTGAACGTCAGCATATAGCTCCAATACAAAACAGATAGCTGCAAGGGAGTGCACTTTTCCATTTGGGCACAACTCCAATTTTTTATTAACAAACCGGCTCTTTTTTTTTGTAAACAGAATCAATATCCTGTTTAAAAGTAATTCTCAGAAGAGCAGGAAATTAGAAAATATTAGTATTAAATTAATCAAACTTCTGTTCAAGAAATATTATTGTTAATGGATAAATTTATTTTGTTGGTTTTTTTCAACATATATACATATTCACATTGAAAACATCACCTTAAACACATGAACTATGTGCTTATTTGAGATATACAAAAGCTACATATTTTCTTCTTATTGATGGTGATTCCATGAACACTAAATGAGTGCAGTTTCTACTTTCAGGGATTATGAATTTAAAATATGATATAATATTTCAGGTTGAATCAGACAGAACAAGTTTATTTTTGCTCTTTAATATTTCTCAACAATATTGGATGTGCCTCTAAAAGTAAGAAGTTAACATAAAAAAGCATATGAGGAAGCAGAGATTTCCTAAACATTTTATTGGCATAACAAGTCCCCATTTCCCTGTGCTTGTCAGGAGACATCAGAGAATCAAATGGCATCAGCTATATCATTGAAGACATTCTAGACCTTGGCTTGCATTTTTACATAGCTAAGGAATTTCTCAGCTCTCTACAGTTTTTCTTTTGCAGAATAAAAACAGTTTCCAGTTTAGAAGAAATGTATCCAAGACAGAAAGAGGCCTCCCTAGGGAAAGAGCAATGAAAGCAATGACAAGGAGGGAGGCCACGAGTGAAAAGGGGTGAGGTTTTGGGGAACAAAATGTCCAAAGAGATCATTAACGTGGTTTGGCTTGTGACCCAAACACTCAGAAATTACTATATGGTCTGAATGCAGATAAGTGGAGATAGAAGAGAGGAGTCTTTCTCAATTTCTAAAATCATCTTTTAAAATGAAAAAAAAATCTACGGAAAAGAAATGCATCTATAAAACAGGCTTACTGCGCAAGTCTAAATTTAACTATAGGATTCATTACCAAACACACTTCAAAATACAACGCACCCAGGGAAGGTTACTTTTAGAAGGAATTACTTACTTCATCTAGACTGTCATTCTAAACTTCAAATCTTTGCTTCCTGGTTGCATCAAGCTATTTCAACACTTGAATTGAGGAGCTTCAGTTTTTTGGGTATGAACTATGATGGAAGTTACACTTGAGAAAAATAATCTGAGAATACCAATGGCATAAACCAAACATTGAATATACAAGAATTACTTGCAAGACTGAAGTGCTATTTTATTTACTGAGTCTTTTCCCTTTTGTGTTAGCACATTCACTAACAGTAACTTTTTATGAGGTCTACTGGAATCCCAGCGCAAGAGTTCACAGTGATGCCTTTGAAACAACCAGCAAACGTTTTTAACTATGTGTGTGCTAGATTAGCTGCGAACTTCCCATCTACTGCCCTGCAGCTGATATCACTCCTAACAGTCCCTAACTCTGGATTCCACAAGCTGGTGAGTGGGAGAGAGACATGACAGTTCATTCAATTACTCATTCATCCCAGCATACACTTGGTCTTTTATTACAACATACATAATTTACATGGGAGAAAGAAAGTAAAGCTATTAATAGCCTTCAACTTTTCTATCCTTCCAATAACGTGTTTCAACAACTTCAAATCATCCCTCTTCTCTCTGTTACCTTTAAGAGGTTCAGGTGTTCATTACATCAAAGCTGCATGTATGCCTTCAAAATCAGGCACATGAATCTCTTGAGTTCTAGTTTGCAGCTCTCAGCTTATAAACACAAGCAGAAATGTCCACAAATTAAAACTCAAGGACTGCAGGTGCTCAACTGTAAGTTAAGGCAATTTCACAAAAAACACAAAAGTCCGTTGAATATACTGCAAATGAAACCACAGATCATGGATGAGATCCTCTTCGATTGTGCTCTACTTTTCATAAGTGTTTTAAAATAAACACTAAATAGTTCTTGCTTAATGCACCTCAAATATGCCTTTGAGATGCTCTGTGGACAACTGCAGAAAGTCACTAGTGCCACAATATACTCAAGATATTTAAAATATTAACTTCCATTAAAATATCATTATTTTCTGTTGTTAAATCTGTCGGCAATAATTGCCAAAGGACATTTGCATAGAAAAATCCTCTCTGTGTCACTGACTAAGGCTTCAATACAGCTCTTCCGTCAATGCTACACAGTGGCCACAGATACACTATATTTTTTTCTACAGTCACAACCTACAGTAAAATCTATGAATGGTAGAGAACTTGCTGTTAAATAATAAAATTATAGGATACCTGGTTATTCTTATGCACTGAAGAAAACAGAGGGATATAAGCACAGTCAAAGCTTAAACTAAACTGCCTTATTTTACACACCTATGCAGAATCAACATGGTAGCATATTTTATGTATGAGAGACTATGTACAACAACACATAACCACACAGACTTGGAAGTGAAGGCTGGATTTTTCACACCTTGAAACAGAAATCAAACTTGTCTTCAACACTCTAAGCTAAAAGCACCTTTGTTTAAGCAGTGAAGTATTCCTATTCCAGGGCCAGCCACTAGAACAAGGTATCAGCAAGCTTGTCTGTTAAGGAGGTTTTATCACAAAAAAGTAGTAAGAGGTTACACAAGGTTACTCTGATTCCACTTAGGAATGGTCCTCAGCCTGGTTATTTGCTTTATACTTTAAGCCAAAATTATTACACCTGAAGCCTAACAAAGCCTCTCATAGAAAACATGTATGGGCTTTGCATGACAGCAGCTCAGGAAGCTATAGACATGCTACAGAAATCCTCCTGGCCTTGCAGCCCCTCCAAGGTAAAGCCTAGCACAGCAACTCTGCTTCCAGCTGATAATGTCTTTGCCAGACTTTAAACATTCATGCCAGTAGTCTGTCTAGATGGAGGAGAACAGCAGACAAATAGGAAAGAGAACTGAAACACATCTGGCAGGATAAGACTTTGCAGGGGGAAGGGAAAGTAAAGTGCTTGGGAGGTGCCATGCAATTAAGGAAACATCCCATACATTATGTAGTATCATATGGTCTTAAATTATGTAATTCCATATTATACTTTTCCACACCCCCTACTATTCAGGACATATACATATTGGGCTTGGGCTACCATGTTATTGCTGAAGTTCACAAGTACATTTGAAATACAAATGGCAGGCAGTGGAAAGAGAAAGGTAAGACAGGACATCTGAACATTGCATAGCAGAATGGGATTTCATCCCCACCTCTTTACATTTGCATAGCTTGAAATTTTTTGAATCAAACTTGTTCCACAATTTCAGAGCTTCTGACTGGAGATCCTTGGGTAGGACAATTCTGAATACTGACTAGCTGCAATGGAAGCTGTTCCCTGGTCACCGAGTACAAGTGACACATGATGATGGAAAAAAGGTAACCTAGAACCTAGGTGTCTCAGTTTGGGTAACCAGCATTAGTATAAATTGTCATTCATTTTCCCCTGCTACAGTTTATTACCTGTCAAATGGGGATAGTACCCACACATCTCTCAGACTGTTTTGATAAAACTGCTGATTGAAGAACAACCATATGATACAAGAAAGCCTCTGGAAGAATTAATCTTCTTGTCTACATGAGTGCAGATGTGCACAATTCACCTGAAAAATCAGAAAAGAACAAAACACCAAGCTGCTGACCATTTTAACATATAGGAAGTTCATTCAAATATTTCACTCTTGAAATTACTACCTTTCTAGCAAATCTGACAATGTGCTTTCAGCAATTTGCATAAAACATTTATGGAAGGGACAACACGCTCAACATTAAATTCAGCTGACATATAAACCTACAATAAACTGGAAACCAGCAAACAAAGTTTCAGCTTTTTGAGGGAGGCATGCACATACTGAAATTCACTTATTTTCTGAGCATGGCAAAACAGGCAGCAGAGTATTTTACACAGCAGATCTTCCTCAATGACACCTCCTTTCTTAAAAGAGCTTATTTTACTATTCTTCTCACTCCTCTACATGGGGAGCAAGTACTACAGATGAATTCTTGCTGTTACAGAGCAGAAATTAACCATGAAGCAACACTAAAAACTCAAAAAATAACTTGCTCTTATTGAACTCTGACTCTAAGTCTTTTAGAAAACATACAAGCTACCGGATATGCATGTATTTATTACTGAAAGCGAGAGCTTCCTTGTTGCAGTCATCATACATGGATATTACCAGCATCTGCAAGAATAGTTTTCACTACAGCTGAAAGGAGAAGGAAGAAGCACAATGTAGAACTGAAAAAAGTATGTACACTCCTTATACACATTAAAAAACAATTGTGAATGCATGCATTCATGTGCAACAATCATTGTAGCAAAGCCTATAATCACAGATAAAATCAAATTGATTTTTTTTAGCCTACTTCGTCCTCATGTAACATAAGATTTTTACTTTCTGACATACCCTAAAGATTCCTGTATTCTGATCTCATGGTCTTCTTGGCAATACTTAGAATGAACCCAAAACCTCTTGTTACAGTCAGTTGCACTTTATCACATCTACTAGGAGGCACCAATATGCAAACAGATATACTGAGAAGAATCTGAGCTGTTTGTTGCATTTACAATATCGCAATTGCAGCTTAGTTTACATATTTCACTTATTCTTTACTCTTTACTTCCTATTTGAGAGGTGAGGTATATGAGAATGACATTACAGAAGACAGTTTATTTGAGAGTAACTACAGTACTTTGCCATAATATGTTTCTACAACAAAAGCCAAAGCACGTTGTGTGAAAAAAAAAACCTGCTAACCCAATTTCTTGTTTCTTACTTATCTGTAAGAAAACAATATTCATTTTTTACCAGTATATATCATCAGCCAAAACCAACACTAATCTATCCATACACATTGACACTTAATATCCTCTTACAGGTGTGAGTGAACACAGTAGGAAGCTGAGATCACATCAATTTCTCAAACTAGGTTTCTCAGTTTTAAAACCAATACACGATCCCAGCTAATATTTTTGTCATTTTCACGGTATGAACAAAGCACAACACTCAAATACGATACTTGGATTGGCCATTTCTCCTCTCACAAACTGATCAAATATTTTCCCGGATGAATTTCTTTTTATTGTAGATATTTTTAGTTGTTTAGTTTGTCATGGCTGCAAAAAAGATAGACATAAATATTCATGGCATGAAATATTGCACAGAATATTATTCAGAACAAGACCCCCAAGCTGTACATTATATACCGTGATCAACTAAACTCAATGGAGCTGCGATAATTTACATCAATGGAGAATCTTGCTCATCGTCTACTCGTACTGAAATATTTATTCCCTTGGTCATGATACAAATACCAAATCTAGGATGTTTTCATTTTAAAAGTCCTCTAGTGTGCACTACACTGTAGAAGGTACTGAACCCTACAAAAAACCAAAGTAGCCAGATGAAATAGTGTCGCTAATTTCAGAACATACAGCTGATTTTTATCACATTTCAATAACACTTCTAATCTTCCATCATAGAATATAAACTAACTCTCTGAAGGGCTAAATAACTTCAGCTGCTACAATCTGCACAAAAGACTACTTTAGTATGATACTTGCTTCCATAATTTTTAATACATCAGTTTCTGCTGCACTAGATAATCATTTATCCAAGTTTTAATTTCCAGGTTCTTTGCTGTTGACATTTTATAGTATTTTATGAAAAAGAAAACCAAGAACAAAACAATGACAACAAATAAGATGATGAAGATCTAATAAAATCTGTCAATTTTTTTACAGGCCTTAGGTGTGTTTTATGTTGTGTGCACTGACCTCTTGCAATGATAGTTTTCATAATAAGAATCTTATAACGGATTGGCTACTGGTTTACCTTCTAACAGGATCAAGACTTCAAAGTTTAAGAAGTATATACTATACACCCACAGCCCATGTCACATAAGGACCATGCTTAATTTATTGCTGTTTAAGGACATTGCTCCCAATCTCAAAAAATGGAACAGGTTTGCTCTGCACAGAAGTGTCACAAGGCTGATGGAGATACCCAGGCAGCTGTCCAACGCTGCCAATCCAGAGTGGAGGCAAGCGGTAGCTTCACTCAGCTTCTGGTTGAATAGTTCAGCACTGCGGTGGGACTTAACACTCACTTGTACTCAGGTTCCCTCCAAAACCTCATGCGGGAGGTCTGAAGAAAAAGAAAGAAGAGCTCATGCTTTGTTACAATTTGAATTCATCTCTCCTGTTAAAACAATGCCGTGAATTCTTAATCAATGACTGATTAAGAATTAAGGGCACGGGATTGACGATACTGCAAAACACAGCCTCTGTCACCAGATCTTTTCTACTTTATCTTATTGCAGATCCTCAGCGACCTTGATCAAGAGATGGAAAGACAAGGAAGATGGGGCTATTCATTACTGAAGAAATCAGTCTTTTAACTAATGGGAAAAAAAGAAAAATGAAGAGCAATTTATTCTCAAAATTTTTTGCAACTATAAAGTAAGATCTCTGCCAATCCTTTAACTGACAGTATGTTCAAATACATTTTCCTGAGACATGTCATAGCAAAACTTCCTTGTGCTCTTTATTTCAATAAACTAAAATACTGTACCTGCCAAATAGGAATGGGTAAGAAATAATAAGAGATAATAAGAAATTAACATGTAGAACTTTCAGCATCAAACGGTTATCTAAGCATTTTGCATGTAGCCATATATTTCACTAAATCCTTAGTTCAGCTCTGCAGAGAGAAGAAATTAAGGGTGTGGACAAACACCCACCTTGCCAATAGCTGTGTTGGTGAAAAAGGTTTATTCCCCAGATGGTCATCATCAACTCAGCTGCAGAGGTAACTGCCCCTTCAGAACAGCTGCCAGCTGTTCATTTTTAACTGGTACCAAAACCACTTCAGCCAAAATGAACTAGATCAGCATAGAACTGCCTTTTAATACTGTTAGAAAAATTTAGACCGATGAAAGCTGGCAATGCGTCCTCTACCCTTCCCCCTCCCATTCATCTCCCTCATGCAAGCAACAGCACTTAATTGACCTCTTCAGGCATCATAGGATACTAAATAGACAAGTAATGACTTTTTATTGAACTGGGTAAAAATTGGGAGAAGGGGGGAAAGCAGGAAGGCCCGCTTCAGCTGCAATCTTACAGTATCCTGGGTTAAAGTAACCAGGAAGCCATGGCTTTATCTTCAGTAGAAAAACAGGACAGAGAATGAAGACTAAGTTATTTCACTTGATGAGAAATATTGTATTTCCTCTTCATAGATCAAATACAGAAGTAATGGCCCAGAAAAGAGTAAAGTAAGGATATTGCAAAACAGTTTTAAACCATCCCAGGTCTTCCTCTCCTTTAGGATCAAGATATCCTATCCTTCTCATGACAACAATTTTTTTTTACTGTGCAACCATTAAGAAAGACTATTCAGATTGTTTCACTTTACACTTTCCAAACCTGAAACACCAGAATGAATAATTACAAAAGCGTTCACCCTTGCTATTAGTTTTAGGAGTCCTCCAGGACAAGCTGTTTAATTCTTGTCTTCAAGGCTAAAATCTATTTTTCCTTCTCAAGAAGCAGCTCAGAGAATGGCATGGGTTTGATCAAGAAATATTTGAAATACAGAACAAAAAGAATCCTTCATTATGGGCAGATGCTAGGAATCGCTTCCCTCCACCTCTTTTTTCAGTCTTTGAGGAAGACAAATTGCTAAAAATTTAGACATATAAAAAATAACAGCAGTATCAATTTCGAGGCAATGTATATTTCAGCAGACAGCATGTCAGTCAGTTTTGTTTATAGAACCTGAGAAATGATGTTTTAACTTTTACTGTTGCTTCTGTCAGTGTAGAAAAAATGTAGTTTCTCTGCTTTGGAGTACAGCAGATAATACTCTCATGTTCAAAATTATACTTATTGCTTATGTATATGATAACTACAACATCTGTCCTGCATTTAATTTTATGTCTGTGTTTCAGTGTTAGCTTGGTTAGAAAAAAGGAAGAAAAAATAGCGTGAGTGTGCACATGTATTCATTTATGTAAGAAAATTTTTTTAACATGCAACATCTAATTTGTGGAAACCAACCAAAAGAAAAGGTAATAGTGCTGCATATTTTAGGGAAGGTAATTCAGAGGCACCATAAAACTAACCTAAACACTAATTACATCTTAGCTATGGCAACTATGTTTCTGCAATACAATGGCAACAAGCTCAGACCAAACTTTCAGAGCTCTTCAATTGTTCCTGTCCACTGTATGGATAACAATCTCACAAAGCAGCACTGGTCTTTTTTCACAAAACTAACATGTTTTAATGAGTTCTGGGAAAATGTTGCAATGATTAATTTAACCAAATCTCTAAAACCGCTCTGTGAGGAGCAATTCAAGATTATATATTCTTACAGAAGATAAAGCCTAAGCAATCATCTTTGTCACAGACCACAACGGCATAAACATCAGGTGTGACGTAAGTAGTACCGATGTGAACCAAGAAGGGATGGCTGATCATTTCTACACGGAGATGGTTTGTGGAGGTAAATCCTCCACACAGCCTATCCCTGTCAGCCTTTCGTATAGCTCTGGTGATTTAGACTAGCAAATACAGCACTCCATGAAGTCTGTCATGCAGTGTGGTCTATGTACAGTGCAAGACAGTCCTTTCCCTACCTCCATACCTGCAGTTCAAGCTCTTCTCATTCCAGCACAAACACCAACCTTTTTCCTTTGGGACCACATACCCAGAATAGTTAACTCAGCGTCCTAACTCCTAGTATACCATTCCAGAAATATAATTTCATTCCCACCCTTTTAAAGTTGGCTAGCTAAAAAAATGTTGTAAGTGCGTGCCAAAATATTACTATTAAGCCAGAAAGACATTATTTAGCCAATCTAACAATATCTTCAAAGAACATGTACAAGTAGCAGCCCAGCAGGATCAATAACATCCAAAGGACAAGAGGAGAACACATCCCTGAGGGTTAGTCTGCTTGAGCTAACAGGCAATCAACAAAGACTAGATACAACATGTATCCCTGGCAGTGTAGGCACTTCACAAATACAGTGCCCTGGAACAACATACTCTTTGACCTTGTTGGAAGTAACCCCTTTAAATATCACTCACTCACTCACAAAATCCCCACTGTAGATAGTCTCACAAATTATTGATCCTATTCCATGCATTTGAAAAATGCTAATAAATTCTCATGGTTTCCCATGCTTCCTTATTGCTCTGCCTTGTCTACTTTATTGTAAGCTCTTCAGGGCAGAAGCTAGGATTTTAACGCTAAAATGAAAAGTACTAAACTAAATAAGGCTTTACGCACTACTCATCCAAACATTACTTTTTTGGTCAGGAAAAAATGTGCTGTCTAGAATTCCCTCCTTTTTTGCTTCTTTGCCATAACAAGATTACTAAACCTGTCAGTGAGTCCATCACTAAAACATGTAAGGAGGACACCTAATAAAACTTCTTCAAGATGACACTCTTTCCTACACTTCTATCACTTTCTGTTGCTGACTTTTCCTTGCTTTGCTGACTCCTCCTAATTTCCTTCATGTGCATGCTTACGTGTGCGTATGCGCATTTCCTCCTCTACTCCAGTTCTTCAAAGCCACTGGTGTTTACACCAGAGCAAATACAGTACTGATGAACAACACACAAATGCAGTAAGAGAAATAAGAAAGACAATCTGACTCAGACTGGCTGTGAATGATTATCAGTTCAGTGGTTCGAATCAGCATCAGCCATTCTTGGTCACTGGCACCTGCCAGCAGCAAGAGTCATGCTATATTTCTACAGAACTAATCAGTTCCTTCCCCCACCACAAGAAATCCCTCCCTGGCCTCCAGCTGCCAGATGGAAGTGACAGTCAAGGGTCAGATCCTCCTTTGTTACCAACATGCACTTATTGATCTGCATCCTTCCAAAGCACAGAACTCCAGCCCAACCTCAGGTCTGGAGACCACAAACTGTTAAAACCCAAAGGTCCTGGGGAAAA
This sequence comes from Dromococcyx pavoninus, assembly GCA_033558185.1. Lineage (NCBI taxonomy): Eukaryota > Metazoa > Chordata > Aves > Cuculiformes > Neomorphidae > Dromococcyx > Dromococcyx pavoninus. The sequence continues at coordinate 351,822 of JAUMJL010001634.1, forward strand.
CAAAACATTGAAGCCTCATAACCTGAGACCACATCGCACAATGTTCCCTTTCTCTTCACTCCCCTAGATGTTTTTTTACTTCACCAATGGATTACTCTGCACAGGAGCCTTTATACCATGGCTATGAGAGTCAGTGCAAGCTGAGTGGAGGGAAGATGTGAGATGATAAGGTGGTAAGGCATTTCTTTATTTCTTTAGATCTCTCAGGCCCCTTATTATTGCTGGGACATAACATTACCTGTTTTCATATTCTGGCTGGGCCTGACCTTATATTTTAGCACCAAAACTCTCAAATTCTGCAGTACTGTCCCAAAGAACAGGCAACTATAGAGAACTACAGAGATGAAAGAGCCTAGGCTAAATGATACAAAGGAGAAAAAATACTGAGAACACCTGTATCCTCATTCTGATTTGCTTTTCTTGCTTCTCCAAGTTCATGGGCTACATTTTTGCTGGTGTGAGCCAATAGAGGCTACATCCACTTACATAGGGGTGGCATCACAAATCTTGTGAAAATCCATGTCTGTAGAAGGAACTTGTATCCTCCAACATGATGCCATTCTATTCACACACGCTATGTGAGCATTGTCCCAAAGGTTTCAGCCAAATCTGACAGGCTACAAGAAAAAGCTGTAGAAAAGTTCTCTAGTTTGACAGAAACGGGTTGCAGAATAGCTCCAGTGGCAGAGCTGAAAGATGGCCAACTGTCCACAACCAACCGGAACCCACAGACAGACATCTTTGCCAGATTTGGCTGAAGTCTGCACTCATCTCTACCTTCTCATCACTATCCATTAGGTCAGGTCAGGTCAATATCCTCCAGTGAAAGCAGTTTAACACCATTAGGTAGAATTGCTGTTCAATTTGTGTTGCAATACAGAAACTTCTGGCAGAGATAAGTTTCTGTGAGAAGCGGACTCTCCCACGAGCTCAGCAATCTTCAAGAACAAGCTTCAGTTTATCTCCCAAGAACTTCTGAAGTACATGAGATGATATAAAAGCAGAAACAACTGTAAGTGTGGATGAAGGAATTAAACAGCTGCTCATGCTTATGTGACTTATGTGGGACAGCATACCAGGCACCACCAAGTAGAGGCAGAGGCAAGAAGCAACCCTCGACCATTCATCCCATCTTAATAACTCTGTTCCCGTGAAAGCAACTTTTTTGATTTAGTAACATTCTACCTGTACTTTGCATAGGACAACTTACTGGACAACAAATTAACAACGGTCTTTAACGGCAGCCTGAGCAAGCACTGTTGGTGCCATGACTCAGTGCTATTCTTTGCCATTCCCTGAAATTGCCTAGTCACAAAGGCAGTCTGTGTGTCTCAAAATCTACTACTTCTGCCTGAAGTAGCTGAATCAGCAGTTATTTTTCTGATCTGAACAGTTATGAGAAAGGGTACTTCCAGAACAGCTTTAGGTAGGGATATGTGCTTACCACTGGCAGTAAGAAAATTCAAAAAACATTGAAGAATGGTACGGATTTAGCACGCAAGTGATACCCAGTTGTCTCTAAGGGGGAACAACAGCTACAGCTGTGAGTGCTAAGAAACCTCTGCTGTAATTTCAAATACTGTCTTATTTTACTACATTCTTGCTTTTATTTTCACACAGAATCCAGCCTCTTTCCTGCACTGGTAATTTTATGCCTTCTAGAATGTAGTACTGTAAGAAACACTCAACATTGTGATGAGCACAAGCCCTGTTTCAAAGAACTGGTGATGAAATGATATTGTCAGCACTAGTTTTAATATCCATTCAGCTTGGATGCTGAACAGAGTAGGAGATCTTCTCCACAGACGTACGGAAAAAAAGGCCTCTGTTCATTCCAGTAACAATATAAACATATGTATTAAAGGAGATTCAACGAAAAAGTAAGCTGTATTTCAGAAAACTCAGGTACATTGTTATAAGTACCAGGCAGTCTTTTATACAATATGACAGAAAACGCTGGTGAGTCCAAGTCCCTCTAACCCCCACCTTTTGTATATGCTCTGTACAGGCAGGCTGCTGCCTTCCAGTGCCACTGTCTTCCACATTAATTCACAGGAATCTGATGACACAGAGAAGTTTTCAGTTGTTTTTGGTGATAAAATCCCTCCCTCAACATCCACATACAATGCTTCATGCACGTGCTCATCAGCGCTATGCACAGCAACCCCCCCTCAAGGATTGTTCAATGTAAAAGCTGCATGGCAGAACGGTAGTGTAGTGTGAGGTGAGACAGTGAATGTTGACTTCTACCAGCATTCAGTAACACAGTGGAATAGTTTGCTTCAGCAGCATATAGACTCACCCTAGTTAAATTCATAATACTTATGTGCATTCTCTTTCCTTTTTAAGATTATAAGATGAGGTTATTGTGGACAGCCCAGGTATCTTGTGTCTACAGATGAAGTGGATACTTCTGTGGGGTTTGCACTACCAATTAACTTTCCCAAGTAATGAGGTATAATCCCCCCTGAGAAAGCCTGCTTTATCTATGATATACTCCCTGTAGCAATCCAGCAGCCCAAGATCAGATTCACGAGTTTGTTGGGAGGGTTTTAATATTATTTGAGAAGCTACAGAAATAAAAACTTGACATGCCCTTCTACTGTGTTCCTCTCTGAGACAAATACTATGTAATCAGTGACGAGTGTAAGGTAACAGTATTTTATTATCAGTGCTCATATAAAGCTACATGTATTAAAAATATTCAGCCAACCTCTGTAGAAAACAATGAAGATAAATGACTGTTGTGAATTAATTTAGGACTGTTACTATAAGACGTCTCAGTTTCTCACACAGGTAGTGAAATTTATGATTTACTCTGTTTTTTATTCACTGCCACTGTAATAAAAAACTCCAAGAGTTTGGCAGCAATATAAATGGTTTCCAATCAACAAGAATAGTGTCAGCCAATGGACCTCTATCTGTTTTCACTTCAGCTCAAGTAAATCAGAAGTTAATCACTTAAACAAGAGTTATACTGATACAAGTTTAAGAAGGAATCAGGCCTAAACATTGATTCTAGATGCTCTTTCCTAATGAAATCAGCTCTGGTATTGTTTATACCCTAACCGAATGTTATCACAATCATTTGGATACAATAAACAGCTCTTGCAGATGTCTGACTGCTAAAGAGGGAAAAAAAAAAAGAGGTGTATAATGGCCACACTAAAAGGCTTTGATAACAACACATCAACTTCATAAACGTGTGTCCAGCAGTAATACAAGTGAACATTCAGCAGACCACAAACAACAAAGGAAAATGTGCATGATTTCATCAGCTATTAAGTCTGCTGTGCCATGATCTAGCAGCATGATTCAAAATTAAAATGAAGGAAATTTGTCAACAAGCATTTCCTCAGCTCAGAAGAATTCTCAATTGTGCCCTCATTTGGGATTGTCAAACAGACCGTGAACGGGGAGACCGTCGCTGTATTTTACCAATTCCAAATTAACAAAAACAGTCTTTTGAGGCAGAGGCTTAGTCTGTATCAGATTTACTTTATGATTCTACTTTATGCTGTGGCCTTCACAGTCTAGGGTGGTAAAGGAAAATAAGCAGTTCAATTTCTTCCTCCTCCACCCAGACCTTTAAGGCTTGTCCAAAATCAAGCAGAGCAAGCCACTTCAAATCTAAGTCACCGTGGTCCTGAGGAGTGAAACTCAGAGTGCCTTTCTGTGGCTGAGGAAAGATGTTCTTCTGTGAAGGGAATTATAATACATGGAGAACCAAGAACAGATTAGATGAATATTCATTATTCAAAAGTAGGATTAAGAAGTAAATGATGGTTTGAGGATGTAATTTATGAGATGGAATGATATAATCCCATACCATTTAAAGAGTAGCTTCTCAAACTGCCCCCATACTTTCACACCCACACTTATTCCCTTCCCTTTAAATGTTAAAGCGCTGGGGAACAGGCCTAGTGCACAAAAAATACATACGTCCAACAATTTTTTAAAGTATTTGTGAAATAAATCTGAACACTGGGATATGCAGAAAAATATTGCACACAGAAAAAAATACGAAAAGGTCTATTTTATCACTTTAAATACTAAGTATTGCTAAGTCATACATGGGACAGCATTTGACTTTTTTGATATGAAATCTTCTCACATAAACACAGAGCTAGTTATCAATACCAATGAGGGCACTTCACATACATTTTTACTGGCTCCACATTTTGCTTCATCAATTAATTAAATACCTTTCAGTAATTAACATGTTGAAATGTTATTTTAAAAAAATTCTGAATTTTATGAACTGCAACATACCCCAAGACTGTAGTGCCATCCTTAAAAATCTACTTTTGGGTAGGTGTTCAAGGCAGCAAATGTTTCTAAAACTGCAAGTGAAAACACATTTCATAAAATGTATTGGAAACAAGAGAATTGAGAAGACATTCAAGAAAACACAACAGAACAAAGCAGTGACATGGATTATAGGGGAGATTTGTTTTATGCATCAGTATTTAAAAACCAGTTTCTTTCTGGCCAAAACACTAGCTTTTTCAGAACCCTCTGCTGAGTAGTGTAACAGGAGGCTCTTTGTACTCCCAATTTTCTGGCTTTTAAAGGTCTCAGTTTAACACCAAGTTTAAGGATTGTAAAAAAATATCAACAAACAGGGAAGCAAGGAAGGAAACAAAATTAGAGCATTGAAGTAACTCAAAGCGCTCTACACATGGCTGGTAATCTCCACTGTACAGATGTGGGAAAAGATGCAAAGAAATGCAGTTAGTGGACATAAACTCACATCCAAAGTCAATAGGACAGTCAGGAACAGAGTCCTATATCTACCTCCTAGCCTAAGCACCAAGCTACAGTCCTTAAAAATGGGAAAAATATATCCCAAAAGCATAGTTGTATAAAAGAGAGGATAGAAGAGAACAGTCTCATTGAGGTAAACAGTTGTTCATGGAGCCTGTCTCACCAATACCCTGGTGACCACCCTGTCTGCACCCATAATTAGGGCAAGCCCCTCTGTAACTGCATGAGGTCATATTTTTCTTTCAAGCAGCAGTAAATTACCTTGTTACTGCTTATTACCACTCTTCTAAACACAGATTCCCTCAAAAATTATATTATCTCCAGGGCATCCTTTGCTTATTTTGTCATTTCCAGTATCATTTTTACTATAGCAGGAAAAAAAGGCTCACCCCCCCCCAGCATTTAGGCTTTGAGAAACAAAGATATTGGGGGGGGGGGAGGGGGAAGAGTGAAAGAAGCATATCATCCTGGAACTGCCAATTTTCTGTATCCTTTGAGGATTAGATCCAAGCTTATAATTTCAGTGAGCAATTATCTAAATAGAAATGCTCTAATTGCACTAGGATTGTGTTTTCTCTGGAGTGTTATTTCTTTCAAGTATCCTGCTGTTTATTTATATTCAGCTAAATAAAAAGTATGCTGGGCTACCCAGTGATTTACACTGCAGTAGGGAAGTTACCATCGGTACACAGGAGATTGCTGGTATAGCACAGAAAACCCTCTAGGCTGCTCCAATATACTAGAACTAAGACCAATCCAGTCTCTGTCTTATAAACTCAGAGTTTAATAAAGAAAACAAAGCAATTCTTCCTGGATAATTGTCAATGAACTGCTTTGTTGCCTCTCGAATCACTCCCAGCTCAGGGAGAAGTACGGAAAAAATTAGGCATGATGCACAACTACCCAAGGAAAACAATTTACCCAGCTTGGTAGACCCCATGTCTGGAAGCAGCAAACATTCTAGAGGAGAGATGGTCATGAAGGCAAGACACAGCCACACCCATTGTTCCTTCAGTGGTGACAGTAATTTACACAGAACATTTCAACATGCCTCCATGGCTGCTATAATCAATATTACAGATACACTGGGAAAGAGAACATCACTAAGACAAACAGTCAAGAAATGAAAGACCTCACACATTCTTATTAAAGTTTTGTACCTAGAAAGAGAAGAAAGGTTATAAGGGTTAGCCTCTATCATTACGCACCTTACACACCATTGCATGAGAAAAACTCTGTCTTAAAGGTTAATAAGCCTGTAAGATGTGCACATATTTGAGGAGAAGGCAAAAACTCTCTTCAACAGAAAATTGTAGTGACTGTCTTAAAAAGAGTTCCTATTCATCCTTCTCCAGAATTATAGCAAAATTCCAGAAGGAAAAGCAGCAAGAGAAAACTCAATGATCACTGTATTCTGCTTTAAAACCAAAATGTATCACATTAGTCTACAAAGTGTTTGCTGCAATATCACCATGTGGTACATAACTCTTAAATGGTCAGGCTGCAGAGGAAGTTTCATATGGCATGTATTTGTATCAAAAGTTATTTAATATCTTAATTTGTGTTTACTTATGTTTACACAGTCATGTAAATACAGAAAGGGAGAGGACCAAAACTAAGAGAGTTTAGGAAAGGATAAAATTTAGGAGGATGCTTGAAAATTATACAGTTTCAGAGGCACTAAGTATCAAGTCATGAGTAATTCCCAGGAAACGTCACTGCTTTTTCCAAATTCCAATCAAGAGTAATTGTTTTACATTAACAGTAAAGAAACAATGAATGCCATGTTCCTTCTCTTCTTAATGTGCCATCATTAACAGAGAACTTGACAGGAGCAGTAGCGAAGACAATCTTTGCTTTAATTTTATTTCTGTGTAGAATAAATGGTACAATTCAGTTTAACCATTTTCAAACAGCACAGCAACTTTTAGAATCATGGCTCAACTCTTATTTCAAACCAAAAAAACCTCGACAAATAGCAGTTTGTGTACAAGCCTAGATTTGTTTCAAACTTTACCATGTAAAACATACAGAGAGCACCTGTTGACGAGTGACAGATATCTGTGACAAAGGCCCCAAGAATAAAACACAAAAATATGTTAACTAGCAACTAAAACCATAACAGCCAACAAATTCTAATTCCTGACAGGGACTGAAAAGCGTACATTTCAGAAATACACCTACTTAAAGCTAATTTTCTATGCTGCCATGAACATTATCAGCAGAGAAACAGTATTTACTCATCTGTCCTTTAATAATGAGGAGGATACCTGCGATGAAAAACATGATAATTTCTTATCCAAAGCTGTCACTGAAATTGATGGAGCAACCAGATTTTTCCATAGCTGAATTTAAAGAGAATTATACCTGTTAAATTTATTGGTTTTCTCTACTTATCCAACTGAAGTGAGAACCTTCAGATCCTGGGACATCCAGCACCAGAACAGACAAGTCCTACTGAAGTATACGCAAAAAAAAAACGGTCTGCAGAAACAGGCCACTTTTTGAACTACTCTTGATGGAAAAACCCTACTTAACTGACTGGAAGTTTTTCTGGAGCACTGTTTTTTTACCCATTAAGACCAGGCTTCACTTCAATCACTTAAGAAATAAGTTCTCTTCTGTTGACATGTTTATGTATCATTAGAAAGGAGTGAAGTTGCACAACAGTAACAAATAAGTTCACTTATTCACTGTGGAAAATCAAACCATCTCTCCTGGACCTTCAAAAAAATCCTGAGCAGGATTTCAATTACTAAAAGACTGTCTCCTTCCTCTCTTTCTGCTCAGAAGAGTGCTTAATCTCAAACAACTGCAAGGTATATGAAAACTCCATTTTCAGATATTTATGTACCCCATCCAGCCAGTTCAGCATCCTGATTCTTCCTGGCACCTTTTGCAAAATGTTGTCTCTAACTCCACACAGGCTCTTGTTCAGATTACTGGACGAGATTACTCAATTATGAAGATTATTACATAGAATATTACTACAACGATTACTTTTAGCATCTCCCTGTTTTCTGAACCATCTGGTTCAGAGAGTGGAATTTCTACCTGTACAGGATGTAAGTCTTGATTCTGGAATACTCGCCTAGCCCACACTAAAGAAGTTTGCTTTTTTTTTGTTTTCAAGGTAAACTTATGCTTCTTGACCTACTGGTTTCATTGAATAAAAGCTAGAAATTTTTTTGGCTAGGATGAGAAATAATTTTTGAAATTCATAATTGTTAGGCAAAATATGAAGAACAGTTTTCTCTGCAATTAATTTGATATTTCGATTATTACAAAACCATTCAAGGAAGAGGTAGTATCTTGAAGACTCTCAGTTTCCATGATACTTGATGAACAATCTATGGATTCTGAAGCCATAGTTTGTATTTCAAAAAGCTTAAATTCTGCTTCATTATCTCCATCTCAGTGGAAGAGTTACATATTGTTTCTTCTGTTCTTACTGGTTGCAGTAGCATCGTATTTCTATTTATTATTAGCATAGTACTCCCTCACCACACTTTCTTTTCTAGCTGCTTCAATGCTGCTGACTTTCTTAAATATATTCTTTGAACTTTGCTCCCAATTTCCTGTGAATAAGATTCTTGCTTAGTTGTAGCTGGCTCCTAAGATAGATTTCTCTTTCTCATACATATTCAAATACCAACAGGAATTTATATTGCTCCTGTATCTGATTAATTTTTTTGATACTAATAAAAAAGTCAAGACTCGTAAAGCAAAACTATAGCAGCGTTCCAGTCATATTCCTCAAATATACCAGAAACAGTGGATCAGGTGCCTTCTTTGTGGAAATTCAGCTAGAGTTTAATATTATAACACTGGTTAATACAACCTAACAGATAGGCATTGGACCCTTTTTAGGAGGAACAAACCCAAACTATTCTGTTTGTTAGTGTCCAAGAAACAGACAAGCTTGAACAGTTATACCACCATAAGAAATTATTCATCATCTGTGTTTGTAAATATTCACTCTGCTTATGGACAAGTATTTTCAATCACACTCAGTGCACTAACTAACCTAATGAATCAAGGATACAGGGATGCAAACTATTTTCATACCTTTTTTAGTATTGATAACGACCTTTCATCCACAGCATGTGGATGAACAGCAGGCACGTGTGTAAAAGTAAGCAGTGTATTCCCATTTTATTGTCACATTTTATACTCTAAAGCAACAGCAGTTTTTCATTTAATTCAAAGAAAATATTTGGAGCCTTCACTGCCTCCATGAAGTGTTCTTTTCTAACATAAATGAAGGGAATGATCATGCTGTCTTCCATGTCAGTTAATACTTGTCTCCTGTCTTAAAACACTCTAAGTGAAGATGCTTAACTGAAAATGCAGGTTTGAAAACTTCACCAGTTTGGAACTGTTAGCCAAGTTTACGAAAAGCAAGCCAAAAAGAGATGCTCAAATTACATACACAGAAATAACTGAAAGGCTATACTAAATGTATGCACTGTGTACCACAAAGCTAAGACGACAGTATTAAATGTGTTTGCATTTCAGGAAAATCAGAAGACTAATAGCACAATTTAGCATATTTGTATTTGGGTCAGCTCCAGATGATTGCATTGAAAAGGATTCTGTCCAAAGTGAAAGGTGAATAGAGGGAGATCAGGAAGAAGGTGATTTGGGATAATGCAATGAGTAGTGAATGCATTATCTTGCAGTGAACACTCCAAATATTCAAAAAAATACTACAGCAGTACCTTCATTCCCTTGATTGTTATTAAGTAGAAGGCAAACAAATGCTTCTTTGCAGAAACAGACTTTGGAGCTCTGGCAGGAACAGTGACATCTAACACACATTATTTATTACTGTATAAATTGCAAAAAATATTAGTCATTTAATGAATAGCTGAAGTGTACCTGTTATAAGACATGAAATGATCATAACTTGTTAAAGGTAAAGAAGGTTAAAAATGGGAATTTCTTCACTTACGAGCTGTTGTGACTGCAGAACAGTCTCCACCTCACGTCTACAGAAATGCATGCTCTAGCTTCTGTTAAAACAGCTGCCACAGGCATCACTGATGGCCTTTTTAAATTCAAGACCTAACATTGTCTTCTCCTTATTATCTCTTACAAACCCGCATCAATGTATTTGGCATCATAAATACTCTCTCACTAAAACTTCATTTTGGTACTCAGTTATATACTCAGTCGGCTTCCTCTCTGCCGTTCTTCCCAGAGCTTCGTTCAGTAGTCTCCTCTTCCTCCTCCTCCCTTCATGCACTATGGACATTTTCCAAGGGGCTCTTCTCACTCTACCACTTTTTCACATTGCCTATTTTTACCTTTCTGTTGACCTCATTCACTCATGTGGTCTCTCCTCAAGCAGGGACTGACAACCCTCAAATATTCCTCTTTTGCAGATCTCTACTCTGCCACCTTTCTCTCCTCTCACAGATACTGCAATACTAAATATAACAATAGAATTACACATTTATCCCACCTAACCTCATTCCAACCATTGCCCTTCCCTCCAAAAGGAATCTTACGCAACTACAGGTAAAAGTTTTGAGACAGAGCAGCCATAAGATACATATTTTTTTCCTTCATTTATACCTCACTTATTTTTCTTTTTTTTTATCATTTATTCTGATACTAAGAAATGCATAATAAAGAAGCAGAAAAAAGCTCTCTGAGAAGGAGAAATTCTCTTTGCATCTGTACTCACATAAGGAGATGAAACACGACAAAACGAAACAATAGCTCTTTTACTGTTGTTCAGAAGATACATGAAATTTCACGAAATAGGGAGCTATTTATACATGGAATCTAATTACATAAAGTGTTCTCTACCTCTGCCACTGAATTTTGTAAAGCAGCATGGGTTTCAGGGTTTGTTGCTTGCTTTTTTTATTTAAATTGTGGGTTTACATAATTTTTGCTTCTTTTAAAGTAGCTCCTCGTCCTCCTAAAGAACAGCTGTTTCCAGCCACCGGACTTTGCTACCTCTGTTATAACAAACTGGCCATGCTTGGCTAACTACTTGCTCAATCTATTTATTCAGTTTCCAACACAGTCCAGCCAGCACAGTATTATCTGGCATCGTGTATGATACATATCATGCAACAATTTCTCTCAAGCACAGTCATGACTTTTAAAACTGAAACTTTGCCACACAATAGCAAGGTCTCCACGTTACCAGAATTACATTCCCTCCTCCTCCGCCCCCACCCAGCTTCTCATCAGTCTCTAGCATGACTCAACCCAACCAAAAAGTCACTTCATTTCTTTCAAGTGAGATACATCATATGGAGGAAATAAATAAAATGTTCTACGAAAGCTATTTTCAGTGTCTGGCCCCAGTGGATGATAGGGTCTATTTGGTTCCAGAAGCTGCTTCTAACTGGGAATTTTTTGACTTTAGTTTTGCTTTAATCAGACTGGTATTACCATTTTGAAGCCCATGCTATGATGGTGGCAGAACCATGCCCAGCAGCATGTCACCATTTCCTTCTAACTCTTTTAATGTGACAAACGTATTTTGGAACTATTCCTGTTGTTACAACTACTGCCTTATCTCCAAGACTGTGGGCAGGGCAAAAATCGCCTTTGCACAAATGCGTTTTTCTTAAGGTCCTGTGCTGAGGGCCATCTTTTACTGGCCAAAACCCAGATTTCAGCTACACTCTGAGGTTTTCAACACATTTTTAATGATTTCACTTCAAACAGTAGGAACCTTATTGGCTAGTTACAAGAGGTTTATGTACATGTTCTTCTTTGTCTCCCTCTTACTGGTATACTGTTGGTGTGGTGAGCTGTGTTAACAGTTATACAAAACAAAAAGAAAAAAAAGAAAATTACTGTCATGTATCATTGTGAGGAAAATGAAGTTAAAGTATCTCATTTTCAGCAGTCAAGAGGGATTGAAACCAGAAGGAAACATTTATTTGGATGTTGCAGAAACTGATACACAGTTATGATTGCAGCTGCTTTTTGTTCCCCCCACCCCCCCGAGAATTCCATGACGTTAAAATTTTAAGAATGAATTATACCAAGTTTTTAGTATCCCCTGCTTGCTGCTACTTGCCCTTACTTCTAGTCATATTACTTGAACTGACAGCTGTCAGCACTGTGCAGAATTAAGATCCCTCTCAGAAAATCATCTCCAAACCTATAAAAATAACCGCATAAGAATCAAATGGAGCAGGTGTGAAAAAAGAGCAATGAGGGCTGAGGAGAGATGGTTCATTGAAATGAAAGGGGGCAGGTAGTAGCTGAAATTTCTGTATTATAAATAGGACATTATGTAGCTGAACTAAAAATAGGAGTTTTATTTTTACTTAATGTTCCTTGCTGCTGGTTGCTGACCTAGAGAAAGAGGACTCAGAAAGGAGAATGTAACAATTCCCCACAACCCTCCAAAACAAAACCAGTAAACTGACTCCAGTGTCTATTTGTAAACTAAGAAGATACCTTTTTTTAAACCAATTCCAAAATATGTCTCACAGAAAGAACTCCCTAATGTTGCTGTGAAAAGAATATAATAGAATACAACAATTTCTGCAGAAATCCAACTATAATTACAAATTCCCTCTCTACATACTTTCTTATAACAGAAAATCACTGGTGGATGTAATCTGATTCCTTTGCACACCTTTTATGTATGCAACTGTTGTCCTATGCTGTAAGCAGTCTCTGTTCAAAACTAGTAATAATAATAAAAATGTTCCACTACTTGGTTTCAAGTCAATATTGAGGGGCCTAGTATAGGTCTGAAGGAAAATGCGACCAACCTGCCACCTGCCAACTGTCTCAGGGCAACATCTTCTGTTTTTCCCTTTCTTAAGGACCAGTTTTACACTTAAACTGAGAATCCTAATGTATCTGGTAAAAAGGTATCCTACAGGGCCAGCTGCTAAGGTGGCATTCATAATTTTTCCATTTACAAAAAAAAAAAAAAGATGAAACTAACATAAGCCTAAACCACCAAATTTGTGTTTAGTTTCAAGCCCACACATCTATTCCTCACGACAAAAGAGACTTGAAAGTATGGTTTTGGTTCAGCTTACAAAGATAAGAGGAAGTTGTAAAATAAAAACAGCTCTGAATCTGAACTTAAATTCACAGATGTTTAAATCCACATCTTTTGGGTGGGTGGGGGGGTCATCGCTAGCTAAAATCTAAATGTCTCAATAGATTTGAGGTTTCCCTATGCTATTTTTGGCTACATTTGCTAAATACTGGATCTTTGTAATGTAAAGTAAGTCCCAAGAGGCTATGTTAAACTATTTATTCATCATCACTTTCACAGAAAGCTGAAATGAAGATGAGAATATGGTGATTTAACTTTGAAGAGTAAGCCATAAATACTTAAAAGAGTTTATTGCAATGTCAAAACCACCTTGCATTATTTGTCATTGCTGGTCAAGTTGAAATAAAGGTACCTATTATAAGCTATTATTATCATTATTTAAGGAAAAACACTTAGCATCTGTGTAGTCTGTATGCAAATCTAATAGCCAGTCCTGCCGTTTCTAGGGCTAAAACCCAGCAGATTCCTATTTGTTGTATTTGTACACAATATGCATCCTTCAGTAGTATTAGCAATGTGATCTGTTTGGGAATGACAAGACTTAGAACATAATTCTGTACCTAACTTACATAATTCTAAAATGCAGGTTACCACAGAGGCAGATGACAATTCAAAATTCCGTGCTGCTGCTAAGCTATTCTAGCTTCTCTCACTGTCAAAGCAAAGTCAAACACACCAGAAATAAAATGCCTATTTGCAATGTTTCAAAAGACAATAGAAAGATAAATATATTCTGTTTCCTGTCTTGATTTTAGGTAATATTTTTTCACTTTTCATATTTCAGTAAAGCAGGCCACTTCAGAGAAAACAAGAACCATATACCTTCCATATTTGAAATGCTGGTTAAGTTTGCCATTTCCTTTCTTTCACTGTTGTACTAATTTTTATATATTTATACATACATATAAATATACATACACACAACACCAATTCAAACATAGCTTTGGATGCTACTAATAATTTAAGCAAACCTACATTGCTGCCTTTACTTTTTCTCTTCCCTAATAATTCACTCACATAAAACAGGCAAGAATTGCTGTGCAACCTCTAGAACCTTTTTGGCTGCAAATGGAAGGCAGCACAACTAAGGGAAAGACACAAAAGAGATCTAGGTTCAGGTGACTGGCGCTTGCCAGGATGACCTACATCTCTAAGCACTGCTTTTTCTATAAGGAAGTGAGAGAACTTCAACCTAAGAGCAACACAACACACTAAAACCAGCCTGTGGATCTAGAATCACACACAATGCAGGCTCCATCAAGCCACAAATCCCTTATGAGTAATGTCCCAAGCTCTCCCTCAGATGTTCAACCTACTAAAGCAGAGATATTCTCACAGGGACAAGTTTCCTGCATTCCATTCTGCTCAAAGGGAGCATTTCCACTTCACTTGCAGGCATGGACTTTCCGCTTCCCCAGTATAACATGTAGCACACAACTTCTGTATGCAGTATCTTCCAACACACGGTAAGACCTAATAAGCAATTAGAGGTAACACCATAACATCTGCAGCGAGTATTGGACACCAAATTGTCTTGCGTTTTATGCACCACACCCTGCAACAACACGCAACTTCCCAACTAGGAGATTTAGTTCAACTACGTCATTTCCTCCCTCACCTTGAACACAGCCTTAAGCATAGAAAAAGAAGCCCTTGAACACAAGCCCAGCACATAAAAAAATCAAGGGGGAATGTTTTGCTCTTGTTATAACTAGAAGATCATTTAAGAGCTTCCATTTTGAATACCACAAAGCTCCAGAGGAAAGTTTCAGGTTTCCTTGTTGCTACCCGCTTTAGCCTTCATGCTATCCATTCTATGTCCAGCCTGCAAAAGAGAACCAACAGCAGCACAGCTGCATCAGAGTAAGGGCAAACTGGCTTTCTGAAGAAACTTCTGGTATTTAAATATTTTCCTCACACCAAATATTGTAACTCTCTCTTTTCTGAGTTCAAATAAACAACCTGTCTTATCATGAAAAAGTATCTCAAACTCCACTCTCCACAGAAGCCGTCTGCCAGCTGTACGACAGTGACCAGGTTTTGGACTGTTTGCTGCCGCATACCACACACTTGCATATCCACCTAAACGAAGCCACTGTGGACCAATTATGAAAGATTTGTTATTCCATTTGGAATTACTCATTTGGGAACTTGATTTTTGATTTATTTTCCTCTGAGGTTTTTTGGAAGCACTAGTGGGATGAAATTTAAATTAAATTGGGAACATCAGCATCCCAAAGACAACTATTCAGTAGCATACATTTAATATTGATTTAACATGATTATGTGGGCTGCTTGTAACCGCAGCTGTCTAAGTAACACCATTTATACACAAAGTACTTTATATATTCATTACCAGTAATGTTAGAATATGAAGCAAACCAAAATATAACAAAATAATCCACACAAATATTTAGTCTGAAAGCTACAGAAAATTGCAGGAATTAGAAGCTGGAATTTTCAGTTCATAAAGCGAGCTCAGGTGGATTGTTTCATGAATTGCACATGAAAGTCTAAGGTGCTCTGGACAAATAATTACAGTATTATAGGACATACAAAGCAAGTTACAAACCAACCACTATGCTACCCAAAATAAATCACTAATAAAACAAAACAGCAACAATGCCAGTTGTCTTCAAGGATGACTTACATTCCTGGCTGCTTCCACAGCCAAGCACATCAGCCAGTTCAAATATCCTGCTGAATTCTGGAGAGAGAAATGCCTGTATTAGGACACACAGTTCCTGTTTCTGAAACACCTATTACAGCAATAACTACAAACCCAGGGGGATGGGGAGTGAGATGCAGAATCACAGAATGATTTGGGCTGGAAGGGATCTTAAAGATCATCCAAGTTCCAACCCCCTGCCATGAGCAGGGACACCTCCCACCAGACAAGGCTGCTCAAGACCCCATCCAACCCCGCTTTGAACACCTCCAGGGAGGCAAGTGTTCTATTCCTACCAAACACCACTGCGAGGGTTATTGACAGCATCAGCATCCTGCCCTCCTGGTTTGTGATCACACAGCCCTAAAATTCATTATGTTGTCCAGGGCCCGGCTTAAAGACAAGCACTGCAAAGTCCAACCACATTTGCTGATTTCAACAGTGCAGTTCGAAGCACAACATTGACTCACTTTAATATAAAAAAGCATGTGATAAATAAAGTAGGATTGTGCAAGAGAAACTGGCATCAACAGGTGATCGATACCATGCCCAGCGCATGGGGATGTCTGTGTGTACTCTGGACAGAACTCACTGAGGGAAGAACGCGGGTCCCACTTCGCCTGAGACAAAGATCGTGAGGGCGAAAACAACCAGAATCCTGCCCTTCAGAGGACCCAGCGCAGCCCACAGCACCGGGGCACGGCCAGGCGGGAAGGCGCCAGCACCCTCCAAGATGGCGCCCGGCCCGGAGGGAGCCGCTCCCGCGCGCGCGGGGAGGCGCTGGCGGCGGGCGCGGAGCCCGGCTGCTCCCTGCGGCCGCCGCGTGGAGCTCGGCGGTAGCAGCAGACGCCGCCGTTGGGCCGGTTTGGGAACGGATGCTGCTGAGAGAGCCGTGCGGTGGCTGTCGGCGCGACAGGGCTCGGGAAACACCCCAGGAGTTCCCAAATTTCCTCCTCGCAGGCTGTAAAGGAATGTTTTCCCGGAAAGAACTGGGATCGCCTCTTGGGTTCACAAGGGAAAACGCCCCTTGGGAAACTGCTCTGTAACTTCATCCAAAATAGAATCGTAGAATCGAGCGGTTGGAAAAGGCCTTTCCAAGAATGGAGAATAACAATTTTAGCCAAATGCTGGAGGAGACGTAACTTAACATTTCACGTTTACTTACAGTCAAAAGTAGTCCAGCCCTAGGCTGCTTGCAGCAAAGGTGAAGAATAGGCTTAAATAAATACAATTTGTCTTTAGATCACCAATTCCATGCTAACAAAACAGCAACGAAGCTGGTGAAGGGGCTGGAGAACAAGTCTGATGAGGAATAGCTGAGGGAACTGGGGTTGTTTAGCCTGGAGAAGAGGTGGCTCAGGGGAGACTTCATCACTGTCTGTAACTACCTGAAAGGAAGTTGTAGCAAGGCGGGTGTTGGTCTCTTCTCTCAAGTGACACGTAATAGGATGAGAGGAAATGGCCTCGAGTTGCACCAGGGGAGGTTCAGACAACATCAGGAAAAATTTCTTCAGTGAAAGGGTGGTCAAGCACTGGTGGCTGAGTCCCCGTCTCTGGAGGTATTTAAAAGACAGGTAGATGAGTTTCTCAGGGATATGGTTTAGTAGTGGACAGGTATGGTTGGACGCGATGATCCCAAAGGTCTTTTCCAACCACATGATTCTATGATTCTGTATTTAGTAACCTGTTCCTTCAGCACCTTGGTATTGGGGATGAGAGGGTTGTCTCTGGGTTCCAGTAGTATAACTTGGTCATACACGCCCGTCTTCTTTAAGGTATCTGATGTTTTTCCCAAGCCAAAAGAGATGCCCTGATTCTGGATTGCCGAGGTCTGTACTGGGGACTAGTGTCAAGCCATCGGTAAGATCTTTTCCAGGTAATGAATGCCTCAAAAGACATTTCTGCACAGTTCCCTTTTTGAAATGCATCTTGTTTCATCTAGGGGCCTACATTAAAAAAAGCGAGTCTCACTAGTTAACGTGATAGCTCCATATCAAACTTCCCAGCCTTTAAAATCTCACCAAATAGTTCAAAACAATAATTAAAAAGCATGACCATTCACAAGAACCATTTTTAGGCTAAACATGTATTTTGTTCCCATCATGGTGATACTTGGTACAGAGCAATTTAAATATGTTTGGGGAACTTGGTGAGAATTTAGTATTCACTTAAAAGTTCTGATTAGACTACCTTCATTTGCCACAAAGCACGTTCTGTTGATGAGCAGCGTGGTCACCATAAGCTTCAGTTACAGCACATACCTATTTATCTTGAGTGATGCAAATACCTCTACAAAAGAGGACAGACTTATTAACTTCATCAGGTTCCTCCTGTTACGCCAAGCAGAATTAGAATTAGCAAATTACAAGTGAAAGTCTCTGTAAAGAAACATGAAATGTAATAGGACTACTAAGATTTGCTACAATATTCCTTCTTAGTGAATGTTAGTAAAATTGAATGTGTAATTTAAATCTTCAGCCCTAAAATCTATTATGCTGTCCAGGTGGAGAATCACCTTTGCTTAAGCACAAGTGTTAATAATTCATTTTTAATTAAATTGTCACATTTTTATTATCATAGTTTTTCTGTTGTTCATGTCATTTTAGGTTTTCCACAAAAATGCGTTTTCATTTATATCAGAAAGATTTAATAGTAGATAATGTGCATTCTTTTAAAGCACAGGCAGTGCCAACATTAAGAAATGCCTGACTGTTGAAGACACTTGTTCATGTGATATAGAGCTTCAGCAAAGTATATTAACACATGGGAAATATTCATTACAATGATTCACAATTACAGTAGGCAGAACTAACTTTTCAGCTGGATATTTCAATAATAGTTATTCATATTAATCATTCCTATGGAGTGTGTACCAAGAATACCTTTCTGTCTTGGTTTCAGCTGGAATAGAGTTCATTTTATGCCTAGTAGTTGGTGTAGTGCTATGTTCTGGACTTAGGATGAGAATACTCTTGATAACACACTGGTGTTTTAGTTGTTGCTAAGTGGTGCTTATACTAAATCAAGGAGTTCTCCGTTTCCCATGCCCTGCCAGTGAGGAGGTGCACAAGAAGCTGGGAAGGGGCACCGCCAGGGCAGCTGAATCAAACTGGCCAAAGGGATATCCCACACCGCAGGATGTCATACTCAGTATATGAACAGGGGCAGCTGGCAGGGGGATTGTGATCTCTGTTTGGAGATGGGCTGCACATCTGTCAATGGGTGGTGAGCAACTACATTGTGCATCATTTGTTTCATATCTTATTTTAATATAGTTGTTATTATTATCATTCACTCTTCCTTTTCTCTCCTTTTAAACTATCTCAACTCAGGAGTTTTACTTTTTAAATCCTGTCAGCATTTCTTTTCCCAATAAGAGAAAGTACTCTCTAACAATAGTTACCAGCTATTTCTGGTAGAACTGGAGGGATTTTGCTGGAGAGTTTTCACTCCTTGCTCTGCATTCCTCCTGTCTGTCTGCTCTACAGACTTTTGGTGTGCTTTAATATGGAGAAACCTGACTGCTATGGCCAGGTCTGTATTAGAGCTGCCATTTGCCCTTTCTGTTTATATTTCCCTCTTCCACACTTTCCCATGTGAAGTGCCTAAGAGCTTCTCACAAATGAGCTTCTGATGCAACAGAAAATTCCATTATTTTTTTTTCTTCTTTCAAACTTGTGCTTTTAGAAAGAACAATGGGGAAGATGCTTCTTTACACAAATGACATCAAATAAAGTGTCTTTAAAGTCATTATAGATAAGGTTTATTTCACTCAACATGTCCCCTATTCACCATTCAGCTCACTTCAGCAAACAAAATAACCTGCACTTACTATTTCTCCCTTATCCTCTTTCTCTGTCAGATAAATTGTAAATATTATTACACTGGTGTTTCACAGCCTCAAGATCCAATTAGCAACATGACCCCTCTCAAAAAATAAAAGGAACAAACGCACAGAAATCAATGGGCAATTTCATATCGCACTACTACTGGGCAATTAGCAAAGAGAAACAGAAGGATGACTATTATCATACTTTTGCTAGGTAAACAAAGTTTATATGTAAATAGATTTATTGCTAAACGTAGTCCAAAGTATCAATAGAAATTGTGCATGCCATTTGGTCTTTCATTCATTAAGCAAATTGATCTTTGAAAGCATGATTCTGACTAATGAGCTGTGTTACCTGGCTCATGGATTCCTATTTTGTTGCTATTCTAGTGAAAGATCTGGACTCACAGAAGCTGATGAAAGAAAGAAAAGCTTCAGTGCTTTTGCACTCACACATCAGCTTCACAGCCAAATCTCTAGGACGCTTCTCAGTGTATTTACTTAAAGATTACAAGTGTCACCAAGTCAATCCTATTTAAGAGGTTGCCTGAAGTAGGTTTTTCTCATCACAGATGGAAGAAGGATCAAGGATGTAAAGTTCCCGGTTAGGGAACTTCACTATAAAGAACTCTTAAAAAGTATTCTGAAAAGTACCAATAAAAAGACTGCACCACTTCTACTCACTCAAGTATTTAATTCAAATAATGCGTGATTTACTTGTTCTAAGAAAGCAGAGTGTGTCAAAAAATGCAGAAACCACTGCTTCAGTTTTTCTTAGAACTTTCCCTGAGAACGTTTGTGGTTAAGTTTTACCAGTTTAACTGGGTCAATCCAGGCATTGAAAAATAAGTAGAATTATTCTGTCTAATTAATCTTTCAAAACAGATGACAAAACACAGCTTTCTTCCCCAAACAGGTACATGTACTAAGCACTAGTTTCAAAACTGAGTGTTGACAGTGGTTCTTAAAACAAACTGTAGAATTCACTATAGAACAGACACCCCTTCTTCAAAAGGTTGCAAAACACATAGTATATTTGGCTTAATAAAATTTATTTAATTAGTCTTTTGTTTCTAGACAGAACAGAAAAGTCATTTAAAAATAAGGTGAATCCAGCAGACACCCAGAGAAGCAGGTCCATCACTGCACAAACCAACATATGTTTTCATGTCAAATCTTCTCAATGCAGAGACTCAATGAGGACTTTCTGCAGTTTCATAGCAAATAAACAGCTCTTGCCAGCTAACGAGGCGACTTGGTTAACACGATATGAATTGACTTGCATAACAGAAAGGCAAATTACACTTCATTTCACTTCAGCGTGAGTTTTCCTTTAACAGCAATAGTCATGACTTGACTTCACCGTTGTACCAGCATATGTGGAAGAACAGTTTCACTTGTATTTTTGGCAGCACTCCTCTTCAAAAATCACCCAGCACACACTGATTGTACTCAACAAAAATCAAGCAATGCTCTGTAAATCCCTGGAAGGGTTCCATTTTGAATTTCTAAAGCTGCTTGCTTTGGGTATGATGAACAAATTGTCTTACAACAGTCTACACTGTACATATGGTTGGCAAGAAGGAGTTTTAATCTTCTTAGTGGAAGATGGAGTTTCATCATTTTAGCTTCAATAAAAATACTAGAACTCCTATTATTGCTTGGTAGACAATTTCCAATTTCAAGCCACATCTGTTTAAAATTTCTTTTTGCTAATTCATTTAAGTAGTATTATCAAAACATTATAAAGAGTGAGGGAAAAGTCATTCAATGTTTTGCAACAAGGAAAAAACCCCAAGAGATGAAAGAAAAACTGCTAAACACAAAGAAATAAATGCAACTCAACACAAGGTAGGGAATACAGCAGCCTGGAATACATAATACTCCACATATACTGATTCCTCGTTACTTAACAATCATAACAAAGCTATGCCAAAACAAAGATTTGCCATAGTAGTTTTCTTTAAGAGGTCAAAAGTTGCGAGTGACAATTTATTGTATTTATTTTTTCCACACTGTTTGCCTTGCTGGCAATGATTATGTATTAGGTGCGTTTATTTTTTCACCATTTCACAAACCACAGGCTGAACATTGGTGACGTGAAAGAATTCTGTCAGCTTTCAACTGAGTGGCCCTATTGAGATGCAGCTGTCCACCTACAGCACAGCTTACTTCTCTGAGTTTATGTGAGCATTAATTACTTTCCGCCGCATCTCCTGGTTCCTGGCCCTGTTTTCTTCATACTGGAAGACAGATAAGGAAATTAATAGATCAGCTGTTACTATATAACAGATAAGTCAAATTTAAAAGTGTAGAGAGCTTTTATTACTCAGGAACTGAAACAGTATCTTTGATGGATGCATTAGAAATGCAGTCCTTATTAATATCTATATATTGCTTCATTTTTACTTTAAAATTAACATTTATTTGATTAAAATACATGTTTCCAAGTCTGAAGTTATTAAGCTAAAGTGCATTAGAACATTCTAATAAAGAAGATTCAGTTAATCTTACAGAGGAACTTAATTATACAGCCATCTTAGGTACCAACAGCTGCACTTCACACATGAACGAGGGGAAAAGTTGCATCAGTGCTATTCTGGAGCACGGGTCAGGCTCTTCTTTTAAAAGACACTGATTAATATAAGTTTGTCTGCCTTCTGAAACATGAATTTTTCATCACAGAACTGGTCTAATTTTAATTCTGGTCATTAATTATATGCACAGATAAAGCAGTATATCAAGATGAAAAGAACAAAGGCAAGTTTGGGTTGAGTGAGGGTAAGGTGTTTGGGTTTTTTTTACAGTTTGAAAAAAAGAAATAGAACACAGGTGGCACTCCAGTGTAAAAGGGAATCAAGAAAGCCTTCACATTTTAGATACATCCATAAGACTACCATGCTTTCAAGTATGCCCCTGCACTAGCAAAAGCCTGAAACCTGGAGATCCCAGCTTTCTTTCGTTGCAGATGAAAAGGAAATCTATTCATGGCTAAAAGAAATGAAAAATTAAAAATCAATGCATGATTTGGTATATATTTCATGGGAAGCAAATTATTCTTGGCCTTAAGTTAAAGCATGTAATTGTTCTATTTTTTAATAATTGGTACCAAGAATAAAACCTAAGTAACCCACAAATACTCAGTTCTCTATAGAATCTAACAAACTATTGGGAAGATTGATTTTGGAAAGGATTTGCAGTCTTCCACTCATGCTGACTGGCTTACAACTAAAATAATGGCCTGCAACATTACTTAACATTTACAGAATGCTTAACTTTTTCTCATGCCAATATTTAATTTTCCAATAACACATCCATGTTTTACACAGAAAGGGAACAATGGATCTTTGAAAGTTACATCTGTACCTATGCTATACTTGTGAATAGCCTTTCAGGGGCTTCCAGGTAATGACATATCACTGTTGCCATATTTTAAGAAGGCAAACATCAAGAACTCCAAAGGCTTCATCTGAACAAAGCAGAAGCAGCTTGCATAGAAAGAAACTTTACTTCAGATCTGTATTACAGTTGTTACTCGGGGTTGAAAAGAATTCATATTTGGCACAAACAGATGAAATTAATTCCTGTAGACTGACAGACAGAAGAGAGGGGACTCAGACTGTTCTGGCTGTCATGCACTTGAAGTTTCCTTTTTTCACACAGAATTGTGAAAATTGTGTCAAAATCAGCAAGTACAATTTCAAGTTAAAAGGTGTGTGAAAAGTTTATTTATGTGTTCTGCCATGTAGGCACGAAACCACAAATATAAAGACCAGTTAATACTCTTCTGAAGACGTGCCCATTAGCTGCTTAATTTACTTAAACTCCTAGAGTCTTCCATTCCTTTGTATCTGCAGATGCAGTACAGCAATGACTAGGTCCTAAGCAGCAGTATTTTCATTTAGGGCCTAACTCAGTAGTTTCAGTCAGCATAACTGACTGCAGTAATAAGGGTTGCACACGCAGAAGTGACCAATACCGCTTTATATTTTATTCTGTGCAAATACCACCACTAAAACAATACAAGAAAAAATCAGAAGCAACCTGTGAAGTGTCAGTTCCTGTTTGTTTGGTTAAAATGTTGCCGATTTTTGTATATCCAAAAATAGACCATGCCATTTGTTAAAGCCAGATTTTACCTGACATATTTATCAAAAAAGTTTAAATTTGGTCTCAGATAACTGCTTCAGAACGTGCTTACATTTCAAAGCCTATTTATTGATTTGTACTACTTAGTAAAGAGTAACTTTATTTCTATCCTATGGACTTTTTTTAAGCATTTAACTGATAGTAAATTTGTTTCTTACCTCTTTCTTTAAGCACTTCCGCATCTCACGGTCAATATCATTGCAATGGCCAAAAAATTTCAAAATGTTGTGCTAAGTTAAGGAGAGGAAAGAAAAATTACAATTCAAATGTTTCTTCCTCTGAAGTTCAAAATTTCTTAGAAGTCATTTGCATTTTACAACATTTTCCTTTTCTCTTTCTGAGAAAAATTATGCTTTGTAACATTTTACTGAGTAGCTAGGAGTTAGAGCCACTCCTGAACTCCACTTGAGCCAACCTCATCTTACGGAAAGTTGAAGGTACTCCCCATGTTGCATAACCAGACTAAAATAGGACACTTAAGCTGAAGTCTAAATGTAGAACATAGATTTCATTGATCTAGGAATCGGTCTCGTAACTTTCACTCACATTAGCTTGAATAATGTACAAAAAATAAATATGCTGAACTCCAGTTTGTAATACAGAAAGATGCAGAGAGGTCTACAGGCATCCTGGAGGCAATGTCTTCTGAGCTTTAGTTTTCATTAATTCTTCATGACCTAGAAAGGCAAAGGACTTGATGCTACATCATCCCAGCCACATGAAGAATGTGGTTGAATGAGAATGAAAAGCAGGAATTTAAGTTTATCCAGATCTTGTGGTTAATATATAACATGAATTTACCATCTTTATGACAAAGCTCAACTGTGGACCTTATGCATACTGAGGTGTTACTTGGTTTCTGAAAAACTGCAGGTATTGTCATCATGAAGGCATTGCCCAGATAACCCAATTATGTTCGCCATAAAAATCTGTCGTCTTAGCCTGTATTTCTTGAATGCCTTCATATTATCAGCCATCAAATCACTCTTACAATGCATTCTTCTAAAAGGACTACTTTTTCACTGTGATGCTTGCTAACATGCCACAGAATCTCATAGCAGAATCTGGGAGCAGAGCCTTCAAGAAATTCAGAAGACTTGAAAGTGCAGAGGTTTAGTAGATACTTACAGCTAAACAATCAATAGAGAGAATTCAACTGATCCTGTAGAGAACTACTGAATTTTAAAAAAAAAGAAAGACCATGAAGAAAGGATGTGAATGAAGTCATCTAAGTGTATTTCTGTAGCTGATGAGCAGCCAGATGGATTTATGCAAGTAATACAGGAACGGTATTAAGAATTCAAACAGTGGACAAGATTTCAGCCAGTAGAACATGACTGAAAGTTGAAGTGGGTTAATAAATATTATGACAAACACTTAACTATAGCAGTGCTATACTTAGCTTGTTTATACCTGTCTGCTCTTTATAAAGGGCATCAGATGACGCTGAAGCAGTTGCATGTGATAAATGCTCATTTTACTGCAAGCTGATGTTGCTTTTACAACTTTTTCATCGTAGCCAATATAGATTTAGTTTTGTATTCTGTTTGCATACCTGCATGTTAAATATCAGGCCATGTGCTCACATTTCAAGCCAACTCCACTCTTACTATTGCACAGAGTGAGTTGAATTGTTTATTTAGCAAGATTCCTAAGATGTCAACTTTTTGGTGCAAATTATGGGGGAAAAAGAATCAGTTTTTCAAAAATAGTTATTACCTCTATTACAGTGATTGCAAGACAATATGCATTTCTTTCAGCTGCCACCTATAAAAATAAGTCTCCTTGCAGCACGCACTTGGCAGCAGAGTGGAGTTGTTAAAAAAAAATCAAAATAATGACATTAAATAGGAATCCCATTAACCTCTCCTCACTAGATGCAAAACTTGATCTAACAGGCAGGTTCTAGATTAGGAATAAAGTAAATCAAACTTACTGTTGTGAAAGGCACACACGGAACACCCAATTAAAAAATAATGCTTTTCATCCCTCAGGAATATCAATTTAAATTGTAGATGAAAGTTCTCAAGCCATTTTGGCATTATAGCAAACCAACAGGTACTCACTGAAAACTGATTAAGATCACCGATTTTTCCGATTTCAGTGGCTTCAATTTAAAAAGAATATTTCATCAGACTGCCCTTGAATTGTAAACAGAAAGGCATTGCTTCCTTTCAACTGAGTGTGAAAGAAGTCATCTTCACCCTTTCTGTTCTGAGACTGCTAGCACAAACACTCTCTCACGGTTGAGCACAAGACTGACCAAAGTAATTCCACTTCAAGTAAACATCAATTTCAAATAAAACCAAGAGAATATAATCCTGTGCATGACTATTGCTGCTCCTAGTCCCTTCAGAAGTCCAACTGGAAATAGATTCCTTTGAATCACCTACTGCTAAGGAATTCTAGTACACCTTTTATTTCCAGTTCCCTCTTCAACTCAAGGTAGTCTAACAAGCTACATTACACAAAAAGAAGATGATGCTTGGTCTATTAACAGTCATTTTTGCTTTTTTAAAAAAGTCAACCATTACTTACAAGTAATAAATGAATATTTCTGAATTCTTTAGTCAAAGCATAGAAAGCCCAACTATGTACATACCAAGAAGTAGGACAAATCCAATTTTATTTTCTTTCCTGACTGGCTTTGTTTTCACAATGAAAAATTAATGACATTTTATTTTATATTGCCTATAGAAGTTATCCATCTCTCAACTGATAACCATTTGACAATGTGTTTGATACCATAGTAGTTAATGTACAAGGAGTCTTCTCACTTACTGTAGCTACTGAACACTTGAAGCTACATTACATTAAAGTTGTTTCCAAAAGAAAACTGAACAATGCAAGTCAACAAAATAAAGAAAGTCTCCACAATCTCTCAAATTACCTAAAGAATTCTTAGGCAAATTAGAATTTTATAACTCAGAAAAAAATCGTAACTCTTACACTCAATACAACTTTGAGTTTTAGAGCTTGGGGATGTTCTGTACAAGAACTTTGTATCTTAGCTTCAAAACATCTAGACAGTGCATAGGAACAGACAGGCAATGGTATGGGAAGTACCACATAATGAGATGGCATCAACAGATTTCCACATGCTTACGTTTCAACAGATTGCACTGCAAATGCCAACAGAAACCAATTAAATGTTGCTGAACAAACCCAATATAGTATACACATTGCAAGTGAATTTTGGTATTAAAACTCTGTTCCCTTCATTGTTGTAACTTAGAAATCATAAGAAATTGTGATATTGCAAAAATTTTCTTATACATTAATTTAGGTGCTTTAAAATCTGCAAAAAAGTTGTTATCCATCTTTAATACAAAACATTCATCTCACATTCTGTGTATTATTTCTGGAATGAATTTTACAAAGAAAAATTTAGAATTCTGCTCAAAACAGAAAGGTTAACGTAGGTATTGTCTTAGAATTTATGGATAACTGCATTACGAAAAATATATAAACATCACATCTGAACATGAAGGTGAAAATATTGTAGACTGCATGTAATGGTGTAAACCATTGCTTTCATATTCATATTCAACATTTAAATATATTTTTTGTGGAAACTATGAAATTGAACTTTTTATGCAATAATGTAGAAATACAGCTGTACAGAACATCTATTTAGAATATGTGAGAGAACTGGAAAAACGGTTGACAATATTGCAACAATGCTGTAGATATAGCTTTCATTGCAGGCACTGACTCTTCTACGTCTAGAGGCTTTAAAAAAAAGGGCTTGTAAGTAAGTGAGATGAAGATTTTATCACCTTGAAGCAATGAAGAGCCTTGAGAAATCCGAAGACAATCTGATATTTTACATCCTTGGGTAGGTGCCTATTAAGAAGATCAAATTCTAACAGTAATTTGCATTTAGCTCTCTAAGCATCGAATCTAAGGCACGCTGTATGTCCAGAGCCCTGTCAACACATCTGCTTATAAAGAGACTGAAGCATCTGCCCAGTAGAGAGCTGGAATATGGAAATGCTGTGAGCATACAAAACCAGGACGTTTTAAGTTGCTTTTATTTTTTTTTTGAGGGGCATACAGTACTAAAAGGTGCAGAAATTACCTGAACTCTTAAAATAGGTTCATATTTGTTAAGTTGCAGCACAGGAAATTTTAAAGCATGTTTTATTTCCTAATGAAATCACTGGCAAAATTTTACCCACACTTGTCAGATAGCTCCTCAGTGAAAATGTACTAGCTACATTTCATGGCTGTTCTGCCTAGAGGAGGCTTTTCTCTCTATGATCATATAATATTCTCACTAATTTATGTGACACTCATTTCCCCAGCCCACCCACTCTTTTCTCTGCTGAAAACTCCTTACCTCCTTGTGACATTTCTTGAGCAGACTGATAACTAGGTTACATTCTTCAGTGTGCAGATGAGGAGACAGGTCTGGATGCATCTTTAGTTAGGGATAAATTTAGTAGTACTAGGACAAGTATCTGAGAAACCTTCCACCTGCCAACATTAAAATATGAAATTATAACTAAAAGGCTTGAGGTAATCACTTAAGATATTATCACACAGTATTATTTTAACAAAAAATATTTTAGAGCAAAATGCAGCTTAATACGTATAGTTTATATTACACCATTAAAGTAATTCCACCCGGCACATGTCCTTCTACACAGCCCAAATGTTAAAAGTTAACCAGAAGTTGCTGTCATGGATACAAGCATGCATTTGGGATTTAAATTTCTGGGACTCCCTGGTAGCATTAATCTTTCTTGAACTGCAGATTATCTTTTTGCTTTCCAACTACAGTTTTCTTCTTTCTAGCTTTAAAAAAAGCTAAGTATATGGAATTTTCTTTCTACCTTTTACAAAGATGAATCAGAACAGGAAGCACAATGATATTTCATTACAGCCCTCTGAGAATTATCTACATGCTTTTTTAAAATTGCTGATCCAAAGCTCTGATGATGCTTTAAAAAACAGAATCTAATTAATTAATCAAAACAGTATTATGCCTGTTGGAACTTCCTTTCCTGCAACTTCACATTCTTCCCTCTTGCCGTTTCACTATGCTCCTCTGAAAAGCTTCTGGATCTCTCTTCTACATGAATCCCCCACTCCTTCAGCTAGTGGAAGACAACATTTAGGTTTTCCTCAAGTCTTCTCTTTTGAGTGTTTGAGCAGCCTGGCTCCCTTATCCTTGCCACCTATGCCAGCTGGTCCACCCTCCTGACTCTCTTAGTTTCCCCTTGGCTGGACTTGTTTTTTTATCATTGCTGTTAGACTGTGGGACCCCAAAATGAACACAATATTGCAGATATGGCCTCAAGACTGCCCAAAAAGAGGGGAATAATAATAACTTCCCTTGACCTGCAGCTAAGCTCCTTCTAAGGCAGCCCAATAAGCCGTCAGCCTTTGTTGCCGCAAGGGTGCACTGCTAAATTATATTTTAACTTCATGTCAAGCAGGACCCCCAGGTTCTTTCCTGCAAGGTTCTGGTGGAGCAGCAGCAAACATCATTCTAGAAATAAATGTTTATATTACTTCCCATTTAAAAATATATTCCCAGAAGTAATTTTCAAGATCTTTCGTTGAAAAGGATGAAAATGTCATACGATAATGGCTGAATTAAGATGACATCTTTGTTGTGCAAGAGCACTTCACCAGGGAGGGAAGAAGAAAAGTCCAGTTCATACCAGGATAAAATTCTACTTATATGACCAATACTGCCACTGAATTGAAGAGATGCATTTTTTGTTTGTTTACTCAGAATTTTGTCATTCCACCTCCTCTCCAAAAGATCCCCTTTCTAGCTGCAATACACCAGGCAAATTCCCCTACAGTTCATACTAAGTAGCCATCACTGTTTTAATTCTCCAGCTAAACAGATGAGCTAAATCAGTCGTCAGATTTTGCAAGCATAAAATCCCAGTATCCTGCTGCAGTGCTGGTAGCTATGATCTACACTGCTGTTCCTAGAATAGTCAAATAATATATTCAACTTAAAGAGGTATGTACACTAACTCACCCAGTATTTGACATCATGTGTTCAGCTTAACAAGTGTTACGCTCCCACAAGTAAACAAAATTTTAAAAATCCAAACAGATTTAAAAGCCTCGAGACCCACAAGAACACGTTCCACATAGTGTTGCAAACACACAATGATGATTTCTTTTGAAAGTCTCCCCCATACTATCTGGCAGCATAATATTACACCACATATACTCTTAGCACAGAAGCTGGAAACCATACAAGTTGCTTAAGCATTCTATTCAACAAATTAACAAATGAACCTTTAGAAATATGACAGCAGGAGCACAACTGTAACAGCAAAGTGATTAAGAACCCTGCTGTGTTACTGCCACCAGCTTTTGATTGCATGCCACTAAAGTCAATATGTTTTAAATTTATCAGTGGATTTTTTTTGATAGCAGCGGGGTTAGCATTCCCTTGAGAGGGTGACCTGCTCAATGACTGCGCGTTACTTTAACATGTGTGAACCCAGCTGATTATTAAATCTCTTCATCATTCAGCCTCCGAGCGCTCTTCCTGTCATCTGAGCTGGCGGTCTCAGGAAGAGAAAGCAAGACCAGTGTCCTGGTGATGCAGGCAGCACACACACCAGCATAGCCAGAAAGTCAAAGGGAGCATTTCAAGGAAAGACCCATTCTTTCTAAAATAAGATTAGTAATCACTGCCATTTTTTATAAAATTATTCTCACATAAAGTGGATAAAAGCTACCAAAGCCACAAATAGATAGGTGACCAGTGTATTTCATCAATTAAAAGCCTTCTAATGACTCAAATGAATTTTCCAGTGGCACCTCTTGCAGGACAGATGCTACAAATTAGAGGTCCTAACTGTCACACCAGCTTCTACATCAATACTCCTGAAATGCTCTTTCAAATAACATTCAATATTAAAATCTTTCCATTACCAGATATGGTACTTAGCTCATGTAAGCTACAATGGATTAATGTAACAAAAAACATCTTACAGTGGTCATGGAAGGCTTAACTGGAGCCTTTAAGCGCTCTTGAAGTTCATGACTGAACAGTGTTATCAGTGCCTAATATTACAGTTATGTTTAGGAGTGTCAGATTAGACAGTGATCTATAAATGATCAGAGAAGGCTAAATATTTTTGCCGGAGCAGCATGACTCAAGAGATTCAAGAGCATCAAAAACATGTATGAAAAAAGGACAGGATGAACTACGGGTTTCCTTAGTTTCTTTTTAATAATAGTCTAATCTAAAATAAAGATAACAGGTTGCCATCTTACCAGAATTTACATCCACACAGACATAATTTTATATAGGTAGTAGCTGATAAGGAATCTTAAGTATGAAAAAGCACTGAACAAACAAATTCACAGAAAAAGATTGGGAATAAGCAATATAAATTGCTCTCAGAAAACCACTAATAGAAATGCTGGATAAAGAATGTCAAAGTAAGCATGCAATTGCAGTAGAAGAAATATTAGCAGTACAGTAGAAGAACAATATTAAGAAAATACAGGAATTGCTTTAGGAGGCAAATGGACTGCAAAATGCTAAGCAAACATTAATATCCGAAGCGACTATTTGGAGAGGAGTATTTAGATGAACTCTTTACATAAAGGCACTGACATATTTCACTGGGTTGCACAAAACCAGTCTGCCCTTTAGTATCTTCTATATGAGATTTTGAATTCTGTGCAGATTTTTCTTCCTTGTTAAAAATTACACTACATATGTATCTAAATGATTTGGTTGAAATGCCTTAAGAACTAGCTGCAAATATCTATAGATGACAGCCTCTGAAGGCAGAGGAGATGGATAAAGATGGCTAATCTTTCAACTTCCTTAACCAGTTTCTAAATCTACACTATCCTTCAGGGAAAAGAAAGAATTAAGAAATTGTCTGGTATTAATATTATGTTCTGTGCAGTTTATCTTAAAGTGGGGAAAACAGGGATAGTCTAGCTTTATGGTTTCCAACAAAAACCCAAACTTAGAAATTCTCTGACAATGACACTGAATTTACAATGCTAATATTTATATTTTTTCTAGAAAAATAATACTTATAAGATAATTCTTTGCATAAGCAATCCTGGATGCTAAGCATATCAAATTGCTAAATATTTCCTAACGAGAATCGGTGTATAAGTTATCAAGAAGTGATACACATCCCTAATCTAAAATCCTATCTATACACGTGTTCAATACATGTCGCACACTAAAGTCTGTTTTTTTCCAATCTTTTAAAGTCCGTAGTAAGAACACATGAATTCACATATTGCTCAGAAACATGACTCCTTAAAACAGAATGCAAATCCTTGCATACTAACCCTTAAGATGAAATACTGCATCTGAGCAACTACACAGCTTGGGCTCCTTAACCAGAAAGACAGAGCTCCCTCCACTACGACAGAAGACACGTTTGCTGTGAACACTCAGGTACTGCCCACAAGGCGGCAGCACGGCCACGCACAGGAGAGCAATCACGAGCAGGAAGGATCAACAGATCCGCAAATTCCTATAAAGCCACCGCATCACTCGCCATAGGAATCATTTACTTTTGCACTTCGTTTCAATCTCAAATTTGAGTAAGACCATGCTTTATGGTTTTAAATTCCCATTTACATAGTAATGTTCTGTCTGGCTTTGAAGAAAGATACAAACCAACCAGCTCCTTGCTTACTCAAACCATGGGTGTTTTCTGTAAGATTATTCAAAGTTTGAGCATTAAAAACGATTAGGTTCAACATCTAATTGGCTGGTGTCACCTGAAGGTATCATTCATGTCACTTCAGTAGAACTACTGCATTCCTAGGATTATCTTCAATACACAATTTATAAATATTTTTTATGATAACAGCTCAGAACACTGAGATCAGTCACACAGTGAAATGAGAAATCACAGCTGATGAAACACCATTTCAAAAACCTCGAGAACCTTGAACGAAGGACTCTGGTTTTAGCTTTCAGTTGGTTAACATCTTCCAGAACAGGATATTAAAGTATCATTCTCTGCTGTTTTCCTTACAGTTGTGATACGACACATTGAGAATGACCTCCAACTTTCCAGTGTTTCCAAGAAATTTTACCAGACACCTTCACTTTAAAAAAAGTCTTCCTAAATCTTGTAAAAATTAGTCACAATCTCTTGAATTTCAGTCTTGAAAACTATGCACTAGTTTTCAAATATTACGTATCAGAATGGGGGGAAATAATTTAGATAGGTATCTGTGAAGACTTGTAAATACTAAGGAAACACAAAAGGAAGCAGATGGGAATTATGTCTACTTTTAAAATGGTTTTATACTACGTGGATTGCATTTACTTTCCCTGAACCTAAAGAACGATAATAATAAAAAACACCTTTCATAAACACACATTAATTTTGTCTTTTTACATGACCACTTTCTGCTAAAAATTCAACATCACTCACATCAGGAGAATGATTTCTCACCTGCTGCTTTAGGTAAAACTACAACACACTTGATTTCATATTTAGTAAAGCGAGTTAAGAACATGTTAGTCCTAATGAAAAAAGCAAGTTGAACACCAACCTGAATACCAAGTAACTCCTAGTTTTATATTCCAGGTTGGATTCGTACATCAGCATAGATATGGAACAATTAGTGGAATATTTTTATTATAATATACAGCACATCACACTGCACCATGTGTCATTATATCACAAAATGTTACTGAAGCAATCTCTCTGTTCTTGCTATGTCTACAATGAGAACATAAAGTCAAGAATGCTTAGACTCAACCAGTATAAAAGTAAAGCCTGCTGAAGATGAGGCACTGTCCTGATTTGCAAGCTGCTCTTATACTTCAGCTGTAGCCACCACATCAGGGTTCATTTCATCCCTATTTGACTCACTTCCCAGTCAAGCAAAGAACAACACAATGAACGTACTACTGCCCGCAGAACGTCCTTGCTTACTGTAGACCTGCGTTTCCCCTTCTGAGAGAAAGGGATCTAGAGGATCACGCTGGAAAACACAGGGTCTCCTCCGCGAGCAGCAAGAGCCCCTGAAGAAAGGCACCTGGCAGAAAGCACGGCTCTGGGGTGGAAGGAGCTGCTGCCCTGTTATTAAGTCAGGGTAGGAGAAGGGGCCCACGGGGCTAACCTGTGCTTTTTTCAGTTTGTAGGTAACAACGGAGAACCCCACGTCCCCGCTCAGAACAGCCCTTTGGAGGAGGCCCCTGGAGCCCTGCAGGAGGGGGCGAGGTAAGCAGGGGGTCCCAGGGCCGGCCCCAAGCTCAGGCGGGGCGAGGCGCTCCCGGGCAAGGCGGGGGCAAGGGGAGAAGGTGACAGGACGGGGGCTTCCCCACAGGTCTCTCTCTTCCTTCAGAGCTCGAAAGCAACGCCGCCGCGCGCTCGCGCCTGGTCAGAGTCTCCCCGCTCGGCCATCCTCGCACTTACTCCAGTCCCCAGAGGCCCAGCCCGGCCAGGCGAGGCGGGTACCGAGAGTACCGGCAGGAGGCGCGCAGGCCGGAACAGCCCTGACCGGAAGCAACCGCAACGCCCCCCACAGGCGCGGGGAGAGCCATCACAGCGCCGGCGCCAGCGCGAGGCGGAGCCGGAGGTGGAGCGCCTTCTGATTGGGCATGTCGGGAGGCGGGACGCGTTCTGATTGGGCGGGGTGGGCCCCTTGTGCAGTCTGATTGGGCGTTTCGAAAGGCGGACGCTGACCGGGGCTCGGCGGGAAGGGTTGGTGACTGAGGGGGTTCTTCACGGGCTTAGTCACGGGTCTCGGCGCTCCGCTT